>BTPG01000001.1:89028532-89113532 GCA_036245525.1 Semisulcospira habei
TGGGTCAGTCCGTGTCGCTGGAGCAGCAGCACTGGAGTGACCTCTCCAGGGCGCAATCCTGGGCCAAAGTGTATGCGGAGATCCTGGGATGCCCAGTCGTCAAGATCCCCCTCTCGGCCTCGCTGATGTAGTCCAAAGGAATGCAAAGCAGTACGTTTGGCACCAGTTTGGCTGCAGGAGCTGCCGGAACAGCGCGTGAATACAGGCAGCTGTCCGCCTTCGGGGCTCCACTCCTGATTTGAAGGGTTTACTCCCCCACATTTGGCCGTGGGATCAAGCCTGATCTCCTCCGTCCTTTAGCCATTGGCTGTCAGAGACAGCTCATCCGCCTAGTGGTGCAGTATGAACACCACCCCCTCACATGGTTTAGACCACCAGCTGAGGTGGTTTGCCGGGGTGTGGCTCTTGGAGCCAGCACGTGAGAGATTAAGGAGATGGATGAGGACCAGTGATGCCCGTCCGTCCTATGTAGGACGCTGCTGCCGAACAGCAAAGGTACTACCTCTATCCAGAGCCCCCTACACCCTCGCAGCAGAGCTATAGAAAAAGTAGTTCTAACGGCCGTAGCTTTATCCACACGTAGTACTGGTGATATGTAGTGCTAACGAGATTCAACCTGTGTTTTTTTGTGGTTTTTTTTACTACCACTGTCCCAACATAACCTCTCAACCCATTCACACCACCCAACTGCAAAAGGTGTAGATCCTCATGAGCCCGCTCAATTGCGGGGACTCATGAGGATCTATACCTCTTGCTGAGACCAATTTGTATCTGTATTCTTTTGGCGGCTGAGGAAGTTTGGCGTAGAATTTACCGGATGATTACAAAAAAAGTCTGCGCCCAATAGAGGTGGCAGGGGTTAACAACGGGGACAAAGTGAAATAACACTTAAAATCCGGAGGCAAAGATTTAACCCCCTGCGGCCACGTGAACCACTTCGCTTAAAACATTCTACCCCAAGACCGAAATCCCCAGATTTTAAAGTTGCCCTCTGAAGGACTGTATCACGATTCTATAGACAGATCAAGCATGGTAGTTCAAGGGTGGTGCCAGATCAGCTTGGCGCCTATGGGCGCCAAGCTATTCTGGCACCACCCTTGAACTATCATGCTTGATCCTTGTCTTGCTGTGGTGTGTCGGGGCTGAATGAGTTAAAATAGAATTCGTCACAACAAAACATTAAGTGTGGTCCCCTGGCGTTCTGATATATGCCGTCACTTGGCAAAAGCCAGTATGTCCTATTTTTCAGAAAAGCAAGATTTCTGTTGCATAACAATGAAAATCTCGATTTTCTCTCACAATTGGATACACTGGCATTTGCCAAGTGACGTGAGATGTTTATCCAAAGTTTACTGCAGTAATCAAGTGCCACTCGCGTAAACAGACTCAGTGCGATTCATAAAAACTGGAAATGTACCCAAAAAAAGAGAAATTAACAGATGAACATACATATAGTGACGAGCAAAAAGAAATGCAACATATTCTGTCGCATTTCTTTTACTTGTCAGTATAGTATATTTCCACAAATGTCGCATTTCGTTTGCTCGACAGTATTAAACAAAACTACACTGACGAGCAAACGAAATGCTACATTTATGCACCGGAAACACTTTAGATGATTCCAAAAATGTCGCATATCTTTTGCTGGACAGTGTAACAAATACTATACTTACGAGCAAACGAAACGCGACATCATCAGAATCACCGGAAACACTGAAGGGTTTTCGATTCTTCCAGAAATGTCGCATGTCGTTTGCTCGACAGAATAAAAATAGAACTATATCTAATCCATCCAACATACTGAGTTGATAAACGATCAAATGAATTAACCCATTCAGCCCTGACGCACTACAGCAGGAGGTGGGTCGACCATGATAATTCAAGGGTAGTGCCAGATTAGCTTGGCGCCTGTCGGCACCAAGCTAATCTGGCACTACCCTTGAATTATCATGGTCGATCCATTTCCTGCAAAAGGTGCATAGTCGTTAGATGACGCCTCCAAAATTTGGGAAATACGTGCGTCGGGCTGAATGAGTTAAATTTTTTCACGGATGCAGTTTAGCTACTCGGCCTCGGCTACTTTGATTAGCTCAGGTTTACGACCACGGCATCGGGGTGATAATGGACGGGCGCTGTTCCCCATAACCCGCCCCAACGCAAAGGGGCGGGTTGTGAGGAACAGGAACAGCTATTGCCTATGGAGTACGACCTGAACACTGATCAATTCAGGCGGACTGCCTCTGTGCCACTTTTATTTACTGATCAAGACCTTTCAACGGACATGCTCGGCTACTTCCTAATACAGATCATACGAAAAGTAACAGAGCTAAAACTAGAACTTTCTTCTTGTTGCGATTTCGCAGCTGATGTTTTCCAGCCCTCCCCTGCCTGTGGTCGCAGATTATGTTGCTAACATCTTTGTTAATCCAAAACCAAAGAGCTCCAGCCACGCAAGGAACATGGATACAAATTGTGGGCTCTCATGAGGATCTATGTCTCTTGCAGTTGGGACTCTGGCTGGGCTTTCCTGAACTGAAAAGTGGAATTAGAAGATGCTACTTATATTGTGTGCTGCTCTGTGATTTGGACCCTATGCCCACCGAGTGTAGTTAACCCATTTAGCCTCAACGCCCTACAGCAGGAGATGGATGGACCATGATAATTCAAGGGTAGTGCCAGACTAGCTTGGCGCCTCCAGGCGCCAAGCTAGTCTGGCACTACCCTTGAATTATCATGGTCCATCCACCTCCTGCAACTGGTACATAATCATGAAGTGACACGTCCAAATGTAGGAAATGTGGCCTTGGGGCTAAATGGGTTAACCCTTTGTCTGTCAGTATCGATTTTGGTCCATGGTATGATATCGAAAGGAACTCTGGGAAGACTTCTGATAGGTGATTTTGTTCTCGGCAGGGAAAGAGCTAATTTAACCCCCTCACTGCCAGAAAACAGCGAAAATCGCCTAAATGAAAGAGGCATGGAGCTTACGGCGGCTCTTCACTTTTCCTCTGGCTGGCTCCATTTGAATCTGTGTTCCTCACAACAAACCGATACTCGGGTTCTCGATCTTTCAGTCTGTGTTCACTGGTACTGTAGGTACCGGCAGTAAACGGGTTAACCCAACAAGCTGGTGTGCATGTCATGCGTGGGCACGACAGAAAGCCGGATGCACATTTCCACCGTATTTTCCAACGTGTATTTGATTTAGCTGTATTTCCGCTTCGTTGCTTACTTGCTGAATTGCTGATGAAGTAGATGTCCGGTCCTGTATACGTGTATCTTGCATTCCAGTCGGAAAAAAATGACAAATCAAGGCCTAGTTCTGTTGAAATCTGCATTGGAAGTGGCCGACCTGTCCGAAGTTTTAGCGTGTGGAACGATGTTTTTAGCATGTGTGATGAAGCTCTATGCTCGTGCATAGTGCTCACATATTAGGTTAAATACGGTACGGTTTTTGTTAACGGTTTGTTTTGTGCCGATAGTACGTGAGGCCGTGAGCCACGTGAAATCTTTAAGGAACGGTTAACACGGGGAGTTTAGTGAGTACTGTTATAGTGAGTTCTAGGCGGAAGCTGTCTTGCACCCAGTAAATGCGTTAGTACGGGCTTTCTTGTCAGAGGGATCAGATGTGTTTGAGATACCTAGCCCGTATTCCAAGACTCTGAAACCTAGAATTCAGGTATGTTTCTATATATGTAGTATTGATAGTTGCTTAGTTAAAGACAGTATGCGTTGCTAAGAGTAATTTGCTTGTATAGTGTTGACCGGTTTGGTTCAGTTAGGTTGGTTTAGAATTCAGTGAAGTAACCGGTGTTTTGGTTTACAGTTATTTACCGAGATGGATAACTAAAGGAATGGGAGTTAGTTCATGTACCGAGATGGATAATTAAAGAAATGTGAGGAGTGTATGTCTAAGTCGCTAGGAAGATAGTACGTGGTTGGTTAGGCATAGTCTTTTCCAGTGTATAGAATAATGTATAGTCTGTTTCAAGATAGTGACAGAGATATGGGGGGTGTAATGAAAGTAGTTCGGTTATGGAGCACGTGTGTATGTGAATGAACGTGTGAGTTGTTGTATCAGCCAGGTTACGTAATGTTTCTCATGTCATCCAATATGTTGTGTGTTTAGCAAGCGTTACGTTTTGGATCCGTGTTGTTGTGTTTAGAGTGCTTGTAAAGAGGGAGCGACGGACGCCGAGACGTCAGTCACCAGACCTAACGTGAGGTCATCATCCCTCCAGCTCTTCACTCAAGGAGTGAAGCGATCGGGACCGACACACCCGAGTCAACGCGAGAATTGCGCTACGGTACGAGTACGAGGACGTCCGTGATAGAGACAGGACGACAGGAAGAAGCGTACAACGAAGGACTTGCACGCCTAGACGTGAGAAGGACTAACGTAACCAGGTAATAACATCAAACAGGTTGGAGACAGTGAGAAACTAATGCCTAGCCTGGCCGTGATAGTGTGTTATGTGTATGTGATGTGGATGCTGGTAGTGGGGAAGTCTGTATAGTTTGATAGTCTTTTAAGCGTTTCTTTTTTTATATTGTATAAAGGTTACTTTAGAAAGGGAGCCCGTGTGTTGAGTTTTACCGCATGAATGCGCCCGTCTGAGTCAGTGGCGGTGTATGCGTCTGTTGCGTGAGAGTCTGTACGTGCGACTGTGGGCAAGTCTGCGTGCGTTACAGCATGCTTTACGACATTTCTAGCATGCCGTAATGTTTCTGCATGCGGCACGATGTTTGACTCTTTTCATCCTGAAACACTACTGCTTGAAATAAATATGACTACTATAGTTCAAGGGTAGTGCCAGAACAGCTTGGCACCTAAGGCGCCAAGCTACTCTGGCACCACCCTTAAATTATAATGGTTGATCTGTGCTTAATCTTCAGTGTAGCCGTCTAGGGGCAATAGGCAATTAAAAAAAATCAGCCTGAGGAGGTAATAGGTTAAGCATGCGGTACGCTGTTTCAGCATGCGGCACGGCGTTTTAGCATACATTACGATGTTTCAGCATGCGGTGCGACGATTCAGCAGGCTATACTATGTTTCAGCTTGCGGTACGATATTTCAGCTTGCGGTAGGACGATTCAGCATGCTTTCAGCATGCGGTACGACGATTCAGCAGGCTATACTATGTTTCAGCTTGCGGTACGATATTTCAGCTTGCGGTAGAACGATTCAGCATGCTTTCAGCATGCGGTACGACGATTCATCATGCTGTACGATGTTCCAGCAATCGGTACGTCGATTTAGCATGCGGTACGATGTTTCAGCATGCGGTACGATTGAACATGCGGCACTATGTTTCAGCTTGCAATACGATGTTTCACAATGCGGTGCGACGATTGAACATGCGGTACTATGTTTCAGCTTGCAGTACGATGTTTCACAATGCGGTGCGACGATTCAGCAGGCTATACTATGTTTGAGATTGCTGAACGATGTTTTAGCTTGCGGTACGATTTTTCAGCATGCGGTACGATATTTTTAAGCATGCGGTACCATGCTTCGGCATGCGTTACTATGTTTCAGCTTGCGGTACGATCTTTCAGCATGCGGTACTATGTTTCGGCAAGCTTTACTATGTTTCAGCTTACGGTACGACTATTCAGCATGCTGTACGATGTTTCAGCATGCAGTACGACGATTCAGCATGCTGTACGATGTTCCAGCATCCGGTACGACGATTGAGCATGCGGCACTATGTTTCAGCATGCGGTACGATGTTTCAGATTGCGGTACTATGTTTCAGCATACGGTACGACGTTACAGCATTCGATACGATGTTTCAGCATGCGGTACAAAGTGCCAAAAAGAGAGCAATACGATATTTCAGTCTTACGTGTTTTATTAACGCAGAATACATTTCGTTCCTCGGTTATCCCCTGTGATGACGTCAGCTTCCTATCGTCCTTCTGTTTTCCCCCTATGCATAACGACATAACTGCTGTTCTATGATTTAGACCTTCTAAAATCACAAATGGTAAAAAAAATCGTAACGAAATCTACAAAGCTACATAGATTTGACCCTTTCACTGCCACTGTACGCACATTGTTTGTCTGAAATCTGTGTCAACGTGAACTCCAGCCGTCCAATAAACAATCGATACAAAGCGGTTTCAGCAAGAGGTATAGATCCTCATAAGCCCCTGCAATTGCGGGGGCTCATGAGGATCTATACCTCTTGCAGTAGTGTGGTGTTAATTTTTTCTCGGCAGTTAAGGGGTTAACACGGAAATGCTGTTGAGGCCAGGAGGTACTTTTCCCCCGAAAGCAAAAGCCAAAAATGTGTTGACGCAGAATTTGTTTATGCGGTCTTCGTTAATTAAAAGCCGGGAACATGGAGTAAAGTAATGTGAGCTAGAGGCATAGGTCTTTATAACCCCCGCAACCACTATCTATGTTTATTGCGCTCGGATGGTGTTCACTTTGTCCTAGGGGTCAATGTTACGTTTGTGGTTGTGTTATTCTTTGTGAGCATGTGTGTATTGATCAGAGGAAAGATCCGATATTCATTCGAGTTATTCTGGATAAGAATTACGTACCTTTTTAGTAGGATTCATTTTCTTTCGCACGGAGAACTGCGATCAATTTTTGTTGTGACGCGTAGTTTTGCTACGATGAGACTGAAAGGTTCGAGCAGGGTCGCGATATATGACGTCAAAGTGTCGGCAACATTTCGTAACAATGTATTAAAGGCTTTTAAAATAGTATTCGAATTTTCCAGTTAATTCTAGCGTATTCTTTTTCATCAATATGTATGAGTTTGGGTTACGTTTTCTTTTCTGATTGGTTGTGTTGTGCGAATTTGCTGGATTATTCTGAAAATCTGTAATAGTATAATAGACCGTGCTAGGAAGTATGCGTGTAGGGCCTACATTGTATGAGAGACGCAGTGTGTCAAAAGTGTTGATGTATTGTAGAGACAGTTTATCAGTGTTGGTGCATTTGTGAATGCATTGTGTGGAGATCGCATCGCTGCAGTAAAATATTGTTGGAACTGTTACTCCTGAGTGGTCTACAACCTTGTGCCACGTGTGACGAGTTGGAGCTGAGTGAAGTTTCTTTACAAAAACCCTACGTGCGTGCGTCTGGTGTGACGACTACCACGTAACAGTCAGTGCACACAATTTCTTTTGTAAGGGCAATGCTGTGCAGATCGTTATATATTTAACCCCTTCACTGCTGAGGAAAACTGAACACCACCCAGCTGCAAGAGGTATGGATCCTCATGAGCCCGCGCAGTTGTATCCACGTTTCTTTGACGGCTGGGATCTTTGGCGTTGAATGAGCTTACGAACATTTGATTTTTATTGCAGATATGGGCGGGCGCGGAACAGCTGCGTGAATGAGAAAGCGAGATCAGATCAGAGCTTAACCCGTTCAGTGCCGAGAAAATCTGAAGTACACCACCCAACTGCAAGAGGTATAGGTCATCGTGAGCCCCCGCAGTTACTGACACCACTTTGAATCCAGCTTGTGTTGAATTGTTGAAGATTGCAGAACCACAGTATGCGTCAGCTGCACTGAACGGATTAATGTAGGGCCTGCTCACATCTCGGTGTTAGAAAACAATACGTAATATATAATACACATCCCTCTTTGCGATATCGAGCGAAACAGATGAATCGGACAATTAAAGGTGTCATGCACCTTGAGCGTATCACATTGTGTGATTTACGCTTTGATGCGTCGCGTGCACACACAATAGACCGCTGTACAGTTGTGCGCTTTACTAAGGCTATGAAGCAAAACCACGTGATCGAGTTCTTGAATGCCATAGCATTTTTTTTTTTAAATAAAGGTCGAGGTTGCTAGCACTGCCATGGAATGGCTTTTCGGTAGTGTTTCTAGGCTCCATAGGCGTAAGCTGGAGATCGACAACGCTCCTAGGTCACACATCGTGTAGCTTTTTGTTTACTCGAAATGTTCGACTTAGCACGCTGCGCATGCACAAAATTCATCTTGGCAGCGGACCTCTACAGCAGTCTATTGTCTTGTAAAATGTCTGGTCAAGTACGTGCACGCGCGAAATTCTTTTATGTTACATTATATCAACTGTTGTTAGTATAAATGATTTTACATACTCTGCTTTGTTATGAAAGCTTACCTGTGAGAGTATGGCGTGCTAATTTATTATTGCTTTTGCAATATTATTATGCAAAAGATCACTGTTTTCGCGAAAGCGATATCTTTTAAACAGTTTTGCTTTTATTTGTTTTGTGTATTGATCTTAACAATGGATGCTAGTTCATATGCTAGTCCATATGCCCTAACGATGTTCTAATGCTTGTGCTTATGCAGTAAAGTTTTTCTTTCTCCTTGTCTAACGAACAGTTCGAAAGAAAATCCCAACACTGATAAAAAAGAAACATGCTTATTAAAGACTTATTTGCCTTTTCTAAGCGTATTTTATTCTTTGTTGGTATTTTTGCATTCTGCACGCTTGTGAAATTCTGTAAATTGTGCCTGAATACCTATGTTGATGCATGCTACACCTGTCAGAGGCCTATCCGGCAAATTGTGTGAGAATTGGAAATTGGCGCCGACTCGGCCGCCAACTACCACATGCCATCTGCAAGAGGCGTAGATTCTCATGAGCCCCTGCAGATGCAGGGGCTCATGAGAATCTACGCCTCTTGCTAGCAGGGACGGAGTGCGTTTACCTCTATGGCGTTTGAGTGCAGCTGATGTTTCGTCGTCTGGAACTGTTCCGGATGTTTTCAAAGCAGCGCGTGACGACTCGGCGCGGAATCACAGGTATGTAAGCTTGTTAGAACGAAAATGATGTCTTGTTGTTCTCTCTCTCTTATACTTTACGCCCCTCTCCCCCCCCCCCCCACCCCTTTTCTCTCTCTTTTCGGCCGCTGGAAAATAAGCATCCTTTGAAGAGGTAGTTATTATGGTTTCATTACTAATCTGCTTCTTCTATTGCAGACCCGTTGAAAGATCCTGGTAAATCAAAGTGGCACAGTTGCTGTGCTCCTGAATTGATCAGTGTTCAGGTCGTACTGGTGAACGAGGCGTGTAAATACTATGCAAAAAAAAAAAAACATCGTAACTACATGCCTGTCATAAAACTTATTTAATTAATCATTCTAGGATGATTGGTTGATTGTCATTCCATGGTAAACCGTGTGTGTCACAATTCAATTATATATATATATATATATATATATATATATATATATATATATATATATATATATATATATATATATATATATATATATATTAATATATATATATATATTAATATATATATATATATTAATATATATATATATATTAATATATATATATATATTAATATATATATATATATATATATATTAATATATATATATATATTAATATATATATATATATATATATATTAATATATATATATATATTAATATATATATATATATATATTAATATATATATATATTAATATATATATATATATATTAATATATATATATATATATATTAATATATATATATATATATATTAATATATATATATATATATATTAATATATATATATATATATATTAATATATATATATATATTAATATATATATATATATATATATATATATATATATATATATATATATATATATATATATATATATATATATATATATATATATATATATATTATATATATATATATATATATATATATATATATATATATATATATATATATATATATATATATATATATATATATATATATATTAAAGTGCTCTTCTCCAGGGCGGGCTTTCATTGCTAAAATTTGTCAAAAGAAAGGGTTCTCAAAGTGTCGTACCTCATCGAAGACTTTTTCTTTAAAAACGTTCATCAGTTTCGCAGTCCATATTCCCACGCATGTCCTTCTGTGATATTGTACGGCTTCAGGGCTGAATGAGTGTGTTCATGAGGTACAATCTGTAATCTGGCACTACCTTTGAGCTATCATGTCGCAGGAATTTCATGTCGCGGTCGATGCTCGTCATCTGATACTCAGTTCGGGGCTATAGTGTTTTCGCGAGGTCAGTAAATTGTGACTACTCTGTTTGTATTGTATATAATCAGTGATAGGATTGCCGATAGATACAATACAATAGATTGCTGATTAGATACAATACAAACAGATGTGGTGAGGCTATCTTAACTCCTTCAATGCCGAGGAAAACTGTACGCGATCCAACCGCAAGATATACATCAGTCTAGCTTTTCCGAACCAAGTGCTTCTGCACTCCCTGAAGAGAAACGCCACGCAAGATCCTTCACGTGTTGGTGCATATTTTTGGCAGGGTCGGAGCAATTTGTCCAGACAAAATGCCAACTTCCGCCACAGGCTCTGGTCTGAGAGCAGCACAGTAATGGGTCGTCTTTATACAACCTCTATAAGCGTTTCGGGACAAAGTACTTCTGCGCTGTCTGAGGACAAGAGACACCCGTGATCCTGTCGACCTGTCTCAAAAAACATATTCAACCCTTTAACGCCGGAGACCATAAACGAACTCTCTGAAACCGACAGCAGGTTGCCTGATGTCCATAGATGTAAATGTGACTAGAAAGACGCAAAGACCCACATGAGCCCCCGCGAGTACGGGGGCCATGAGAGTCTTTGCTTCTTGCAGTTGGATGGTGTGTGGGCCCCAGCATTGCGTGTTGATGAACAGTGTTGGCAGAGTCGGACCAATGTGCCCTGACACAAAAAGCCGACTTAAGCCAAAGGCGTTCGTCTGTGAGCAGCTTCTATAAGCGTTTCCGGACAAAGTACTTGTGTGCCTCAAGAGTCACCCGAGGTCAATCTAGTTTTTATGCACGGTGTCCAGACACAAAAAGCCGACTTCCACAAAAGGCGCCAGCTTGAGACCTCAATGATAGGTTTTTCTTTTTAAAAAAATAGCCTCGATAGATCCTCTTGAACAATTGCAGGGACTCATGTGGATCTGTGCCTCGTGCTGCCACTACTTTGTATCCACGTTCCTTTGACTGTTAAAGCTCTTTGGTGTTGAATTAAAAAAAAAAGATGATTTCAGAATCACAATCGGCGACCACTGGCAGTGAAGTTTACTAGCGTTGAACGTCTGTACGCTGTATAGTCTGTAAATAGCTGTACACGCCGACACGAGAGGAGGTGGTCAGGGAGATGAAGTGGTGGGGGTGGGGAGAGGTTGGAGCTACCGTGTCAACAAGAGAAATCATCAGAGCTTGCCTGGGTCTCGTTATTCATCTATGTCGTATTCCCAATGGCAGTGCGCTGCAAAGAAGAAAAAAAAAACTTGAAGAAGTGGGCACGTGGGTAGATGTGTCTGTAACTACAGACAGCGATAATTTAAATACTATGGTGTGTTGTGGGGACTAGTTACCGACCCCGTCTGCGATCATAATTAGGCCGATTGACCCCTTCCCTGCCGCTGTACGCACAGTTTTCTTTCTGAAATCTTTGTTCATTCAACGACCAAAAGCCACAACCGTCCAAAAAACATGAATATAAGTTGGTCTCAGCAAGAGGCATAGATCCTCATGAGCCCCCGCAATCGCGGGGGCTCATGAGGATAATGTCTCTTGCAGTTCACTTTTTCTCGGCAGTGAAGGGGTTAGTAGTCAATTCTTCCTTAGCATATTGCGCGCGTTCGCACTGAAAAGCTTAATAATATAGACTGTAAATGAGTTCCCAACCGTTGTGGTAACCCGAACAGTTCGCGGGAATACTCCCGAGATAGACAGGGTAGACCCACTCGGAGTACGCCACAAGTGCACTTCAAATGAGATGCTTCGCGTCTCATCACTCTGAATAGAAGTGAACGTGTGGCGTACTCTCCGAGCGGGTCTATCTGGGGAGTACTCCCGGTGAATACTGCCCAACCTCAGCCGGTGTACATGAGGCATGGCCTCAGTGTACTGTTCACAATATGAGGAAGGCCAAGTGGAGCTATGATCCCCACACGCGAGCATAACCAAGAGAGCTGCTTCAGATACGTTGAAAGGACTGATGCATGTTTGTGCCATGCGACCACACGTGCCCCCCATTTGCAGGAAACGTTTCCAAGGCAGCAACTGCAAAACAACTGTCTCTCTGCATGCATTTCAGCGAGATTTTTTGCGTGGGGTTAAAAACTCGTTCAAAACAATGCAGTAGAAACTATGACAGGCTACTCTGAAAATTACGTGCCGCAACTCAGCCCTGGTCTTCCGGGCTCCAGGTCCACTGACCAGCCTACACAATACCCGAAAACTTGTTACTCGATCGAAAACGCGGCGGAGATGTGCACGCGCACGCAAAACTGTCATCACCTCTTACCACAAGGCTGTTTTCTGTTTTAAAGACGTATGTCTCTCCGCGGCCGGAACTCCATGCATCATTACGTCCCTTTCCTACAGTCAGCAAGATTTATCGTTAGTGGCATGCGGGCGCTTTAATCTCTCGGATCGGAGATTGAGCGAATTAAAATGATTCCCTCAGTGCGCACGATTTTATCGTAGGTTGAAAGTCGCCTAACTACCTCGAAATAAAAAACCCCGCAACTTTCAATTTGGCAAGCAAGAGGCATAGATCCTCATCTTGCGGGGGCTCATGAGGATCTATGTCTCTTGCAAAAGGCAAAGCATCTTGCTGGATCAAGGCGAGTCTGCCTGTCACAAAATGCGTATTAACGGAGAGCCCACGTATTCGCGACGATCAAATTCGATGAGACAGTGTGGATAGACCTTGGCCCCTTCTTTGTGTTTAACTGCTTGTGAATCGAAGGTTGAACATCCTGCGCAGTATTAAATGATTGATTGTCCGTCTGAGTCAGCTTGCACTGGGGTTCATGCGAATATGGAGGAGAGGGGAGGGCAGTGTAGGGCAGGCAGTTGTATTGCCTAGATCCGCGCGCACATCCCATATATATACACCGCGGCAAACGCAGTCTTGGGGACACTAACCCGGGACACAGTATGCAAAGGTCCTGGGGTCCACTGACGGTTGCAATGGGCCCGTGGGTCCACTGCGGCCGTCGTGGGCCCGAAAACGTTTTACTACTGTGGGAGTCAAACGACGCTTATGATCAACCATTACTCATAAATAAAGTTAAATAAAGTTATTAAGACTGACTAGAGCCGGTTCTTTTAATTTTGGTATTAGTTTTGAAACGGAAGCAGCAAAACATAATCTGCGTGTGTAATTCTTTTTCCTGCACTAACTGATAAGTTGTCGTATTTTTTGACTTTTTTTTTTTAAACAGCAAGGGAAACCTTTAGCATTTTGGCCAATCGTTATGATGCAATTTGGTCACATGATCCCTGGTTGAGCAGACCCGAACCTGCGTAGGGGCTGCGATGGATATTACCAGTTGAAAGGAGGCTGGGGGTGGAGGGGGGGGTTGAGGAAGGAGGATGGTTTGCAGAGGAGTGAACAACAAACAATTTGCATGAAAGGCATGGACGCTCGATTTGAAACCCGGGAGACAGCTTTGACATTCACAACACTGGGAGTGGCTATGCTTTAACCCATTACATCCTGAGGCTGATTTTGTTAAATTTGCTTATTGTCCTATGAAGGCTACATTTCAGATTAGGAGACAGATCAAGCGTTTTAGTTCAAGGGTAGTGCCAGAATAGCTTGGCGCCTAAGGCGCCAAGCTATTCTGGCACCACCCTTGAACTATCGGTCACATTTATGTCAAGCAATGGGTGTATCAGGATAAAAAGGGTTAACTCATTCGAGACGTGGCACGTCTCGAATGAGTTAAAGACGAGATCGCAGCTCTGCCGTTATTTGGCAAAAGACAATACATATATTTTTGAGAAAAGCGAGATTTTCATTGTACAACAATGACAAGCTCGCTTTTCTAAAAACTTGACTTGCAATTTATCAACAATATTGATATGCATTATCTTTTTACAGCAAACTTGAGAGATCTGTGCTTTTGTTCCCATTGTTCTGACCAGACGGTAATTTGTCAGTCGTCTGTCTGCAGTAATAATAATAATTATAATAATAATGTATATTTTTTAGGCGCCTATACTTTCGACACCCCTTCCCAGCCAGTATAAAGTGTCCACTTACGACAAAGCAGAGGATCTGCAGTGTTAGTCCACAGACAATAATTTGTGAGCCGTCTCCAGTTTACATTGTCTATCTACGGCAACTTTAGGATGGAAAGTGTAGGGCTGGTGGTTTGGTTCGATTAAACCCGCAGTGACGTAGGAAGAAACTTTTCATAGGGGAGGGGTGGGGGGAGAGAGGCGGCGTGCCCAGCGTGCATGGGGAGGTGGGGGATGGGGGGTGGGGGTGGGGGGTGTTTGTGGTATGACAGTGGAAATCTCGCTTTTCTTGTAAACGGACACACTGGCACTCGCTAATAACGGCAAACTTGCATTGACAAAATGGCCGTGAAGTGGTAGTTCAGAGGTGATGCCAGAATAACTTTGCGCTCAGAGGCGCCCAGCTATTGCAGTGCAACCTTTGAGCTGTCTTTATCGACCCAGTTCTTGTTGACCTAGCTTAGTGAAATGATATGATGATGATGATGATATGATGATGATATGATGATGATGACGACGATGACGACGACGATGATGATGATGATGACGACGATGATGGTGATGATGGCGACGATGATGATGATGACGACGATGATGATGATAATGACGACAACGATGATGATGACGATGATGATGATGATGACGATGATGATGATGACGACGACGACGACGACGACGATGACACTTTATTTACCAACTCAGACATTTTTCTTTGACGGCTGGGGCTACTGACGTTGACATTAAAAAAAAAAAAAATCATCTTAAACATAATCTGCGTTCTCTCAAAGTGATGTGATTAAAAGGACATAAATGACCGAAAAAAAAAACAACAAACAACGATGATAAATCAACAAAGGTGAATTAACTCATTCGAGACGAACGGCATCCGGATACGCAACTTAAGCCGATCGTTTCGAGTGAGTTAAGCTTGTCAGCTTGTTCACATTAGCTATCATTACAGAACCTGCATGCACCGAGTGAAAAATGTGCCAAGCTGTTTAACCCCTTCGCCTCCAGTGATCGCGAATTTCGTTTCTGAAACAACTGCACATTGACCGAAATTGGCGTGAGGAACACAGATGTTAATGGGACAAAAATAGGTATACCTAACATAGGGTTAACAAGAGACCTAAATCCTCATGAGCCCCCGCATTCGCGGGGTCTCATGAGGATTTAAGTCTCTTGCAGCTGGGTAGCATTCGCCTGACCCCGACAGGTAAGGGGTTCAGGGCGCTACAAACTATAAAAAAAGGCCCATCACCCACTTCCTGCATCCCACCACCCTTTACCCCTCCCTCGCCCCAGATTCTCCCCCACCGCCACACCCAGCCCCACCCCCTCCCAGCCTGTGTAATTTACAACAACAAAAATTTACATCCATCCTTGTGTTTCTTCTCTCAAGTCAGTGAAAACAATTTCTTTTCTTCTGCAAGAGACACATATTCTCGTGAGCCCCTGCAGATGTACCGGCTGAATCATGAAAATCTAGCCCTCTTGCCATCGGACCAAGCTCGGCTGCATCTGCTTCCAAACTGAGATTTAGGCATCATCCTTCCCTCTGCATTGAAAATTAAAAAAAAAAACAAAAATGTTTACTGCTTCCTCTTTTGGATACTTCAATCCTTCAATTACCAAGTGATCGGCTTGGAAAACGCCTGGGGTTGCTTTGACGTGAGGCGCAAGTGAACAGCAACCCAGACGGCACAACACGTCCTACAACACGTACGTCAGACTGACCCGTACCCTAGCAATATTTTGACGCGGTTTCACTTTTGTCGCCAAATTGACTCCCCCCCCCCCCCCGCGCCCCCACCCCCGGACCATCTGGCGTAGCGGCTTTGCACGCTCAATAGTACCCTTTCCCTGCCGACGGTCGGCGCAGATTGTGTTTCTGAAATCTTCGCAGATTCAACGTCTTCAAATCCCATTCGCCCAAGAGGGTCGCCAACGGATCACGGATATGAAATGGGGCCACTGAGCAATAGGCATAGATCCTCATGAGCCCCCGCAATTGCGGGGGCTCATGAGTATCTATGCCTATTGCAGTTGGGTGGTTTTTCGTGTTCGTTTCTCCTCAGTGAAAGGGGTTCTCTCTTGGCTTGACTTCGCGAACGAAGATTTTATAGGAGTTGCCCACGACGTCTGCAGGCTTGTTCGTGGCTGCGGAGGCCAATCCGAGACAGGCAGGTTCGACCGCAGTGGCTGCAGGGGAAGGTATGGCCAGGGTTCTGAGCTGCGGCATCTCTGTTTTTTCTCCTGAGCCGCTTGTCTTTAAGGCTAGCTCTGTGAGAGTCCTCAAAGGAGACAGCTGCCTTGTAAATGGTGGAGCGCCAGGTGTCACGGTCCGCAGCAAGCGAAGACCACTGGTGGTGGTCGATTTGGCAGGCACTAAGTGACTTCTTGAGACAGTCTTTGTATCTCTTCTTTGGTGCCCCTCTGTCACGGTGTCCAGTAGCAAGCTCGCCGAACAGGGTGATCTTTGGTAGGCGATGATCCTCCATCCTGGAGACATGCCCCGCCCAGCGGAGCTGTGTCCGCAGCAGCAAAGCCTCGATGCTCACAGTTTCAGCCTGTTCAAGGACCTCGACGTTGGTGACATAGTCACTCCAGTGAATGCCCAGGATGGTACGCAGGCAGCGCTGGTGGAAGCGTTCGAGGAGTCGTAGTTGGCTGCGGTAGAGGGCCCAGGACTCGGAACCATACAGCAGGGTGGTGAGGACCACAGCTCTGTACACGCTGATCTTGGTGCCTGTTTTCAGCTGTTGATTGTGCCACACCCGCTTGAAAAGTCGCCCGAAAGCGCTGTTCGCTTTTGCCAGCCTGCTGTCAAGCTCCTTGTCCAGCTTGGCGTCCGACGTGATAATGCAGCCAAGGTAAGTAAACTGGTGCACTGACTTTAGTTCAGACTCGCCAATGGTGATGTGAGGAGGGCGATACACTGTCTTGGGTGCCGGCTGATGGAGGACCTCTGTCTTTTTCAGACTGACCTCGAGTCCAAAGAGCTGGGCAGCATCTGCGAAGCAAGACGTGATGCGCTGCAGGGCTCTCTCTGTGTGTGCGACGAGGGCAGCATCATCAGCAAAAAGCAGCTCACGAATCAGTTGGTCTAGGGTTTTTGTGTGGGCCTGCAGTCGTCTGAGGTTGAACAGGCTGCCATCGAGACGATACCTGATGTACACTGCATCGTCATCATCGAGGTCCACTGTGGCCTGCTTCAACATCATGCTAAAAAAGATGGTGAAGAGGGTCGGTGCCAGCACGCAGCCCTGCTTTACGCCGTTGAGAATAGGGAATGGTTCTGAGAGGTCATTGTTGAGTCTGACCTGGCCTTGCTGGTCCTCGTGTAGCTGGACAATCATGTTGAGGAACTTTGGGGGACAGCCAAGTCGCTCCAGGATCTGCCACATGCCTTGCCTGCTCACAGTGTCGAACGCTTTTGTTAGGTCGACAAATGTTACGTACAGCCCTTTGTTCTGCTCGCGGCACTTCTCCTGTAGCTGTCTCAGCACAAAGACCATATCGGTGGTGCTCCTGTTTGCTCTGAAGCCACACTGGCCCTCTGGGAGTTGGTCTTCAGCGATGGCAGGTACCAGCCGATTCAGGAGCAGCCTTGCAAGGATTTTCCCAGCAATGGACAGCAGGGTAATTCCCCGATAGTTGGAACAGTCAGACTTCTCGCCTTTGTTCTTGTACAGGGTGATAACGACTGCATCACGGAGATCTTTTGGTAGTGTTCCTTCCTCCCAGCAGCAGAGAAAGAGGTCATGGAGCTTGTTGTGCAGTGCTGTGCCTCCATGTTTCCAGATCTCTGGCGGTATTCCATCAATGCCTGCTGCTTTGCCACTCTTGAGCTGGTGGATGGCTGTGAGGGTCTCTTCAGTGGTGGGCGGTTCGTCCAATTCAACCTTTACTGGGAGGTGTGGGATTTGTAGGATGACTGCTTCTTGAACAGTGCGCTCAGCGCTGAAGAGGCTCTGAAAGTATTCCGACCAGCGGTTCAAGATGGAGGTATTATCTGTGAGGAGTGCCTGGCCATTCGCGCTTCGCAGGGGACTTTGTACCAGGTGCCTGGGGCCATACACTGCTTTCAGTGCTTCGTAGAAGCCCCTGTAGTCACCATTGTCAGCGCAAAGCTGGGTCCTCTGTGCAAGTCTGGTCCACCACTCATTCTGGAGATCTCTGAGCTTGCGCTGGAGACTGCTGCAGACGAGGCGGAAGGCAGACTTCTTCACAGGGCAGGAAGGCTGGGCTAGGTGGGCCTGATGGGCGGCTCTTTTTTTTGCTAGGTGTTCCTGGATCTCTACATCGTTTTCGTCAAACCAGTCTTTGTTCTTCTTTCTGGCGAAACCCAAGACTTCTGCAGAGGATTTTGCAATAGCAGTTTTCAGTTGTTCCCAAAGTGTTTCAGGGGAGGAGTCTACTGGGTCCGCTGTGTCTTTGAGCCTGCGCTGTAAATCTGTCTGAAAGGCAGCTTTCACATCGTCACGCTGAAGGCTGGCAACATCAAGCTTTTTCTTGGGGGGCCCCCATTTCTTGGGTTTTGGCTTGAAGTGGAGCCTGAGTTTGCAGCGGACAAGGCGGTGGTCAGTGTGGCACTCTGCGCTGGGCATCACTCTGGTGAGGAGGACGTCACTGCGGTCTCTCTGACGCACTAGGACATAGTCGATAAGGTGCCAGTGTTTGGAGCGAGGATGCATCCAGGTGGTCTTTCGACTGTCCTTTTGCTGAAAAGTAGTGTTGGTGATGACCAGTTGCTGCTCCGCACAGAACTCCAACAGTAGGCGGCCATTGTCATTGCAGTTCCCCACGCCATGCTTGCCGAGGACTCCTTTCCAGGCTTCAGAGTCCTGGCCCACTCTGGCGTTGAAGTCGCCAAGGATGATGACTTTGTCGTCTGCAGGGGTACTCTGTTGGAGGCTGCGCAAGTCAGTGTAAAACTTGTCCTTTTCAGCAGGCTCTGCCAGGAGGGTTGGGGAGTACACACTGAGAAGGGTGACGTGTTGCTGGTGTCTCAGTGGGAGGCGCATGGACATGATGCGGTCTGAGTGGCCCGTTGGTAGGTTTTCCAGCTTAGTCGCAATGGATGTCTTGACCATGAAACCCACGCCTGAGAGCCGTCTTTCTGATGCAGGCCTGCCTGACCAGTAGAGGGTGTACCCAGCACCAAGTTCTTGGAGGCTGCCTTCGTCCGGAAGGCGTACTTCGCTGAGCGCGGCGATGTCGATGTTTAACCTCCGCAATTCATGGGCAATGAGGGCGGAGCGACGTTCAGGGCGTCCGCTGTCTGCTTTGTCGAGCATGGTTCGGACGTTCCAGCATGCTACGTTGAGTCCGGTCGTGGTCGTCATGAGAGTGGATCCGTTATTCTTTCTTGTTTTTTGACCGCAGGAGAAGATGCCCGTTGACCGCGGCTAGCCAACTGGGGTTGCGAGGGGACGAGCTTTGGTTAGGCCACCTTTTCTAGGCCCCTCTCCGTGTGGAGCAAGCAGTGCTGTCCCTAGAGAAGGCTGCTTGGTCGTTCAGGGTGTGCCGAGTGATGTTGTCATCCCCAGGTCAACATCAGGCGACCAATATCCTGAACCGCCTGCATGCAGGTTTGAGACTGCGGCTTCCAGTGACATCTTTCACCTGCCGTTTCGCCCCTCGCCCGTCGCTACAGGACTTGGAATGGTCAGTGTCATGGTCCGTGGACGTTTCCTAAAGCCTGCGCGGTGGAGCTTTTTGGTGGAGTGCAGTGTGCGCAGTACTGGCCCCACCCTTTAAACCCTTGGTTCATCTGCCATGGCCTAGCAAGCTGGGACGATGGCATCGAGGTCCTCGGGTCGTAGGTTTTATATCAGACTGTCCTTGTCCTAGTCTCTGGCTCAAAAGCCTTCCCCGGAGACACGGGGGCTTTGATGTCAGGGGTTTCCTCCCTTAAAGGGAAAAAGTGAAAGGGGTTAGTATGGGTCTATCTGGCATTACAGTTTCCCCACGCTAAAATGACCCCGAATCGATCTGACCCAGGACTGAAGCTGGTATGTTACACCGGTAATGGTCGTTAACTTCCCCTTGTTTCAATGCCGGAAAGGACAGTAGCTGACATAAGGTGCCGGTTAGATTATTGAAAGAATAATACAGTACTTCTGCCTTTATGAAGGCAAAAGACAGTAACGCGTCCATTTTTTTGGTGAAAAGCCAGACGTTCATCTTAAATCAATGAAAACCTGTCTTTTCACAAAAAGAAACTTTTTGTAGTCTTTTGCCTTCACAGAATTCACAGGACACATGAATTTCAATGTATGCCTACATTTGTGTCCTGTGTTGTAAGACCCCGCCCCCCCCCCCCCCCAATAACCCCTCCCCTCCATCCTATCCCACCCCCTTCCCCTCCCCCACACCTGTTGCGCATGTTTGTTATGTACGTAATAGTGTCTGACGTCGGCCCGATGATATGTTGGCTAAATTTATTATTACAACCACCCACGTCTGTTATTGAACTCTGCTGGTAGAGGCAAGCCATTCCTACATTTGTTTGTATGCATACGTGGCTCACATACGAAACAGGGGGGAGAGGTGGGAGGGGAGGGGGGGGAGAGGGGGGAGGAGGGGGAGGGAGAGAGAGAGAGAGATTGAGAGAGATTGAGATTGAGAGAGATTGAGATTGAGAGAGATTGAGATTGAGATTGAGATTGAGAGAGATTGAGATTGAGAGAGATTGAGATTGAGAGAGATTGAGATAGATTGAGAGAGATTGAGATTGAGTTTGAGATTGAGAGAGATTGAGATTGAGATTGATTGAGATTGAGATTGAGAGAGATTGAGATTGAGTTTGAGAGAGATTGAGATTCAGATTGAGAGAGATTGAGATTGAGATTGAGAGAGAGAGATTGAGATTGAGAGAGAGAGAGAGATTGAGAGAGAGAGAGAGAGAGAGAGAGAGAGAGAGAGAGAGAGAGAGAGAGAGAGAGAGAGAGATTGAGATTGAGAGAGAGATTGAGATTGAGAGAGATTGAGATTGAGAGAGAGAGAGAGATTGAGATTGAGAGAGAGAGAGAGAGATTGAGATTGAGAGAGAGAGAGAGATTGAGATTGAGAGAGAGAGAGAGAGATTGAGATTGAGAGAGAGAGAGAGAGATTGAGATTGAGAGAGAGAGAGAGATTGAGATTGAGAGAGAGAGAGAGATTGAGATTGAGAGAGAGAGAGAGAGAGATTGAGAGAGAGAGAGAGATTGAGATTGAGATTGAGAGAGAGAGAGAGAGAGAGAGAGAGAGAGAGATTGAGAGAGAGATTGAGATTGAGATTGAGAGAGAGAGAGAGAGAGAGAGATTGAGAGAGAGATTGAGAGAGAGATTGAGAGAGAGATTGAGAGAGAGAGATTGAGAGGGAGAGATTGAGAGAGAGAGATTGAGAGAGAGAGATTGAGATTGAGAGAGAGATTGAGATTGAGAGAGAGAGATTGGGATTGAGAGAGAGAGATTGGGATTGAGAGAGAGAGAGATTGAGATTGAGAGAGAGAAAGATTGAGATTGAGAGAGAGAAAGATTGAGATTGAGAGAGAAAGATTGAGATTGAGAGAGAGAGATTGAGATTGAGAGAGAGAGATTGAGATTGAGAGAGAGAGAGAGATTGAGATTGAGAGAGAGAGATTGGGATTGAGAGAGAGAGAGATTGGGATTGAGAGAGAGAGAGATTGAGATTGAGAGAGAGAGAGATTGAGATTGAGAGAGAGAGATTGAGATTGAGAGAGAGAGATTGAGATTGAGAGAGAGATTGAGATTGAGATTGAGAGAGAGAGATTGAGATTGAGAGAGAGAGAGAGAGAGAGAGAGAGAGAGAGAGAGAGAGAGAGAGAGAGAGAGAGAGAGAGAGAGAGATGCCCCCACGGGCAACGAGAGAAAAATCAAAATTAAATTTTAAAGAAAACCAAAGAATGAATCAACAAACTATGTGGCCATTTCTTTTTTAATTTGTATGTCGAAGCGCCCCAGGACCTGGAGGACACAGCACGGCACACGTGTTTTGTTTTGTGTGTGAGTGTGTGTTTTTTGTTGTTGTTGTTGTTGTTCATTCCACAAACAGTCGCACGCAGAAGCCTAAATAGCACTCCAAATTTGAGGCCGCACAGACTAAATCATTGAGTGGAGCGGTCCTCACACTCCCTCAGCCCAGCTATACCTTAAAAATGTTATATCAAGGTCTCTTTTTAACTTAGGACCCCCCCCCCCCCCCCCCGATCTTTCTCTTTGAAAATGTTTACATAAAAGGTCCTCACATGGCTGCACCCCCACCCCCGCCACACCTCCTATACCCGCTGCTGGGCGGCGGCAGAAAGATCCTTACGAGGCTAGAAGAAGACACCCCTTCCCCCCCCCCCCCACACACACACACAAAACCAAAAACACCCACACCCCCCCTGAACCCCCCACTATTTAGAGTATGTCTGCGTGGTGACGGAGTTCTTTTACGTCACCGGCACTGTCTGCCTTTCTCCAGATGTCAAGTTTTTTTTTTTAATGTTTTAATTTTTTTCTGAAAAGAGTTATTTTTTGCTAAAGAAGTTGAAAGGGTACAAAGCTGGCTAACGAACTCATCCATGAGCAAAGAACGTGATGTAATAATCAACCCTGCTATTGTCATCAAGGCTGCAAAGTACATTTTGCCTCGAAGCACTACAGCAGGATGATGGCGCCAACTAATCTGGCGCTGCCCTTGAATTATCATGGTCGATCCATCTCCTGCAACGTATACATGGTCGTTAGGTGACACCTTCAAAATTTGAAAAAATGTGGCCTTGGGCTTTAAATGGGTTAATTTTGGCTAGAGCCACCACGCAAGAGGCTGCTCTAGATCTGCAGTGGAGTACCTCTTAACGAAGGAGGAGGACCTTAGCACAGTCGTGTGACAGAGCCCGGGGTTCTGCTCCTACACCACCACTGATTATCCTCTTACGTCGACCGCAGTCGGCCCCCGCACGCCTGTGCGCGGGCCAACTGCGGCGGACGTCTGCCCGGCGGTCCGCTATGTACGCTTCCACTTGCAGCCTGTAGCCAGATGGATTGCATTTGAACGATCTCCTGTATAAGGGAGTCAATCAAGAAATGTCTGTCTGATACCCCTTCAGTAATACCCTGACTGCAACAGACGATACCGATCGGCGGATCGGAAAAGACGCGTAGTTACGCGTCTTTTCCCGTCGAAGGATATGGCCGGCAGCAGTCTTAACTCATTGTGCCCGAGGTACGAAATACCCATATTTTGGAGTTATCCTCTGAGGATTGCATTACAATTCAGGAGGCAGATCGACCATGACAGTTCAAGGGTGGTGGCAAAATAGCTTGGCTTCATCCAGCTGCAAGAGAATTGAGCTTAACCCTTTGGGTGTCGGTAGCGGCGGTTTTAGTCGCGAGGATCCCCCCCCCCCCCTCCCCACACACACCCATGTGAAGCTCGTGTGATTATGAGGATATGCACCTCATTCTAGCTTCAATTCATATCCACCTGTCTCCCGCTGACCGGTTATGGAACTTTCAGTTTGCACTGATCCTTGAATTAAATGAAAAAAAGAAATGTCAGACAATGAGGATCTGTTACTGTCAAAGATTGGAACAGTAAAGGGGAGACCGGGGCAGGGTGAGACACAAAAGTCTTTTTTCATTCTCAGGCAGGCCTTATTCAAGATAAAGCCGTGAAATAAACTAATAATGGAAATTAAACCATTATGGCACATATAAAACAAAACAAAAAATAACAAAAATAATTATGTGACAGTTTTGCCACAATAACTGATTAAAAAAGCTGATCAAACCGAGGCAGGTTGATACACCCCAGGGCAGGTTGAGACACTGAGTAGGGCAGGTTGAGACAAAGATGGGGCAGCTTGAGATGCAGCTCTCTAGTTCGATTCACAAACACACACAGTTAAAGTCAGCTATTTGACCACAGTTTAAACAAAATACTGAATCATTGTTTTTAAGTTAAAATCAAATATCAGACCAGAAAACTCAACAGTTTTGGCACAATCAAAATT
Source organism: Semisulcospira habei (assembly GCA_036245525.1). Lineage (NCBI taxonomy): Eukaryota > Metazoa > Mollusca > Gastropoda > Semisulcospiridae > Semisulcospira > Semisulcospira habei. Next base: position 89,052,571 of record BTPG01000001.1, read on the forward strand.
TAAAATCTGGGGCAGGTTGAGACGTCATTTTGGGAGAGGTTGAGACAAGAATTAATTTTGCAAATATATCAAGTTACAGGCACCACTCTGGTTAGATATGCAGCAGTCATAGATCTAAAAGAAAAAATCATATGTTTAATAAAAGCGACTAGATTATATTAAAAAAAGTCGTCATCAAAGAAGAGAAACCGGTGGATGTTATGAGCCGACGAGAAAAACGAGAATATAAATGTAAGCCAGGTAGAAACTTTGTCAGAATTCAAACAAAGTGTCCCATTTAACTTCTGAGTGAGACTTCCGTACATATGTTCTCACTTATAACTCATCCCTATGTTAACCCCTTCACCCAGTCCTTCCCTCTCGTCCAATGTTATCCCAGAAAGAGGGGTGAACTTTATTGTTTCGCTGAGGGAACCGAATGAGCTTTCGAATAAAGTGGGAAACTACTTCTAGATGCCATCAATATGTATTGCTCGAGTTCAAACTCCAAAAAAAGAAAACCTGCCTTGTTTTGCAGGTCTGAATGGCAGTTTAAAGCCGTTTGCGTCTAGCTAAGGTCTTGGTTGAAAAGTTTTGCAAAAATCCTGATAAGAACTAAAATTATACAAGAAAGACATTTTTTTTCAAATCATTTGCTGATCTCTTGCCACCCTTGACCTTTCCGAAGGGTCGTCCAAATAAGCATGCATAGGAAGGTCTTACCATCAGATATCTCTGTACCAGCTTTGGGATGAAAGTTGCAAATAGCATTTGAGGAAAAAAAAAATGATTAAAAATTACTATTTGTGACCTATTTCATGATCACTTGTGACCCTTGACCTTTCCGAGTGGTCATCCAAATCGATATCAATAGGAGGGTCTTATCATCAGGTATCTCTGTATCAAGTTTGAGTTTCAAGTTGTGAACAGTATTTGAGAAAACATAACTATTGCCAAAATATAGCTATTCTTTACCAATTTCCTGATCCACTGTGACCTTGACCTTCGAGAGATGTCACTCAAATTGGTATGTTTAGAAAAGTGTTGCCACAAAGTATCCATGGGCCAAGTTTGAAGACGGTGGCTTGAATAATCTCCGAGAAAATACCAGCGTTAAAGTTTACCACGGACGACGGCTGACGGACGGCGGCGGACGGACGATGGACAAACAAGAAAGGCAAACCCATTATGGCGCACGTGTATGACTATTTACATATAATGTGTGACCTTTGTGACAATAAGTAAAGGGCTGGCTTATACACCAGCAAAATCCGCTTTCTCAAAATGTAAGCATTTTTCACACATCTGTCAACCCCCCGTGACCCATTACCTTTGCGATGAGTCGACTAAATTGGTCTTATTATCAGCTACCTTTGTGCCAAGTTTGATTGAAAGATTTGAAAAAATGTTGACAACACCTACAATTTTATTTTAAAAAATGGCATTTAACACACATCTGCTGGCCTCTTGTGACCCTTGACTTTTCCGAGGGGTCATCCAAATTAGTATGCATATATAGGTCTAACCATCAGGTATCTCTGTAGCAAGTTTGGGTTTGAATTTGTGAATAGTATTTGAGAAAAAAACATCTTTTGTCAAACTATGGCTATTTTGGACCTATTTCCTGAGTGATGTGACCCTTGACCTTTCCGAGGGAGCAATCAAATTAGTATGCATAGAAAGGTATTCCCATCAGGTATCTCTGTAGCAAGTTTGGGTTAAAGTTATGAATGGTATTTGGGAAAAGACGTCTTTTGTCAAAATATGGCTATTTTCGACCTATTTCCTGAGCTATTGTGACCCTTGACTTTTCCGAGGGATCAACCAAATTAGTATGCATAGAAAGGTCATACCATCAGGTATCTTTGTACCAAATTTGGGTTTGAAGTCGTGAATAGTATTTGAGAAAAAAAATAAAGGTCACACAAATTGGTATGTTTAGAAAAGTGTTGCGACAAAGTATCCATGGGCCAAGTTTGAAGACTGTGGCTTGAATAATCTCCGAGAAAATGCCAACGTTAAAGTTTACCACGGACGACGGACGACGGCCGACACTGACATTTATTCACAAAGATTTTTGTGTTGTGGACGGACGACGGACGACGGACGCCGGACCACTGGCCCAAACATTTGCTTTGCATGTGAGCCAACAAAAACCGGCCCAGAACATAGACTCACTTTTGCTTCGCTCGTGAACTAAAAATAGAAAGGGACCTATTCAACATACTAGCACGGGGCAGGTTCAGACAGCCCGGGGTAGTTTGAGACACTGTCTCAACCTGCCCTGTCTCAACCTGCCCCAAAGCAGGTACCTGCAAAAATCTCGCAGTATTCTAAATTTACGGCACTGTTAACTAAACCGATGCAATCACAATCTTTCATTGTCATTTTTTTTCTTTGAAAAGCCCTGTGTCACCACTGTCATTCGATTGATTGATTGATTGATTGTACATTGCTTAACGTCCCGACAGCAACAAGGCTTTCTCAGGACGTGCCTGCACTGCTTGTGAAAAAAAAAACTAAACAGAAAATTGAATTATGTCGCCAGCCGCTCAAATACGTTAAATAAACCTACAACATGGGGCCTAAATAAAGCTAAGACCATTTAGCAACACACATCCAATATCAAGAGCTACAGGCAGTGCAGACAGTAGGGAGAGTTTTAAAAAGGCAAATACAGGTGAATGGACAAAGGGTAGACAGAAACGCATGCCCCAGAATAGAGAGAAAAACCCACCCTGTGGGGCTGACCAGGGTGACCCTGGGAACTAAAAAATACCTAACCCCACCCAAGTCCCCCAGGGCAGACCCGGGTGGGGGTACTGTCATTCGAGTATCATAACTCTAAAATTAACATTTTTCAACATTGTCAGAAATGTTCGTACCCTTGAAAAACAAGCCGCACTTCCTCCGGCTCAAAGCACATGTGATCATTCCTGCTAAAATTTGGAAGATGTTGTAGATCGGGTTTTGGAACTATCAATGGAAAAAGAACGGCTGAATTTTGGGGGTGTCTCACCCTGCCCCGTGTCTCAACCTGCCCAGGTCTCCCCAACATGTCGGAGTGAACATGTCAAAGTGGTCGGCCGCTTTGCTGCCTAAGAGGAAGATTGCGAAATCATTGCAAATCCAACACCAAACATCCCCAGCCGTCCAAGAGACATGGATACAAATTGGTTTCATCAAGAGGCATAGATCCTCATGAGCCCCCGCAAATGCGGGGGCTTATGAGGATCTATGCCTCTTGCAGTTGTGTGGTGTTCAGTTTTTCTCGGCACTGAACGGGTTTAGCAGAAACGCACATTTGCTCGTTTTTCCATTCTCCTGGCAACTTTCTGCGCAGCAGGTGTTCAGTCATCGCTGTGCATTCAGATTTTGAGATTTGGAAGTCTAATTTATCGCAATGTTAAAAGAAAAAAAATCACAAGCCAGCATACATTTGACGGCCATGTATGAAGCTCAGTTTGTAAAAGGGGGCGGTACGTGGCGCAGTGGTTAAGGCGCCTGCCACCAATGCTAAAGGTTCGAGGTTCGATACCGACCGGGTTCCGGCGTCGGACTTTTCTCCTCTAGTAAGTGTCACCGTTAATTCGGGTGGACCGTCGAGGGTTCTTTCTCCAGGTACTCCGGCTCTTCCTCCCTCTCCACTTCGGTACCGGTTTCAGGCCACTTTATAAATATCAAATACAAGCGATCAAAATTTCCGAAACCTCAATAGCTGAACCGACCATTCGCACCACGTCAATGTCCTGTGTGTCGCCTCAAGCACCAGACGGCGCAGAGAGGACTGAACAATGTCCTGTGTTTGTCTTGTACTGTGTTTGTGTTCAGAGTGAATGCATGTGTGTCACATGAGCGTGCGTGTTGGGTTCAGTTCGCGGCGCTTTGAGCCGATTCGCAGAATTGGGTAAAGCGCCTATATGATAACCGGTATTATTATTATTATAAAAGTCTGCAATTCAGTAAGGAGCACAGAGCGGAGGAAATCTCTCATGCGAGTTATGTCCCTTGATAGTCGACTGCGATAACAACAGCCACATGCATCTAGAAATAATGATTAAACCCCCCCAAAAAAAAAAACAAAACAACAACAACATAAAATAACATAAAATAAAATAAAAAGTAAAAAAGCAGACACTAAAGACGACGGCTAAAAAAACAAGAGTCAAATTAACAGCCGTTCATACGTCAGAGCAACAAGAACAAAATAGGAAATGACTGCCCGAAAGCGTAAGAAAGAATTGACTTTTCTTTTTATGTTATGTTCTTGTCTGTAGAGCTTTTTATCGCGGTGATTCCTGATTAGCCCGTTAGCTGTCAGCAGCGCTTTTTGCCGAGGTGATTCCTGCAGGAATCACCTCGACTGAAAGCGCTGCTGAGAGCTAAAGGGTTAACCCATACAGCGCCTGCTGACGCAGACTGTTTCTGCAGTGTTAGTTAATTCAAGACCTATGTGTACATGCAGCATGGTTTCAAAGTGGTGTCAGCAAGAGGCATAGATCCTCATGAACCCCCGCAGCTGCGGGGGTTCATGAAGATCTATGCCTCTTGCAGTTGGGTGGTTTTCAAATTTTCTCGGCACTGATCGGGTTAGCCATATTATTGCAACACTGCTTTCAGTACATCCTTTCATTCATTGGCTCATAACCCCTTTACTGCAGATAAAGACTGAACAACACCCAAGTGTAAAAGGTATATATACTGACTTTAATTAAAAACGCGAAAGTGTCTGTACGTCTACCCCCAAACAAAGGGCCACCCTGACAGCAAAACAAGAAATTGTTATTTGTTGCTTACTTCAGATGTCCAGCCTATTGTCTGAGCTACCTTCACACAAAAATTGGATGAGCTCTCGCCCATGGTTGCCTCGCAGGACAAAGGGTTTCATTAGTGGTGAAAATAAGCAAAACTGGAACACTCTGTGAAGCACCTGTGATATGTTTTAACACACAAGTTGTATGGATTGCTTATGATGTTATTAACGAAATTTGACCCCAAAAAATTCATTAGAGAACCAGAACTTCCGGTGCACATCATTTTCTTAATAAATCTTATTTGATTTAATGTGAATTACTTTCTAACCATTTTTATGCTCCAGTGACTGACACACAGATAAAAGACACACACATATCCATTTGATCAGGTAAATATGACCGTTAACCTAAAAATAAAAAACCTTTTGATTTTCATGTTTGTAGGTCATGTTGATTATTTAGGTGCCTTTGACAAACGAAAAGTAGGTCAAGACCAAACAGGCCGGATTTTTATGCACACGGACACTAGTGACACTGCACATTGGTTGGCTTTCAGTTGTGTCCTTTCAGATGCTCTCCATTTCACTTTCAATATCCTGTGATGGTAGTGTCACTGATGACGTCATAAGTCATCGATGTGCGATTTTTAAGACTAAACATTCTATTTGCACACGACATAACACACTCTTCATAACATTTTCTAACACATGACGTCAAAATAACCCGGATTAAAGCATATTTACGAAGAAAAACGCTATGGTGAAAAGTTCGCGTTTCTTTTGTTGATCGGTATACAGTCATGACTCCCTTGCAGTTGCGAGGGCTCATGAGGATCTGTGTCTTTTGCTGAAACCACTTCGTATCTGTTCCCCTTGAACGTTAAATTTACCAGAAGTACCACACACAAAAAACACATTCTGCGCCCCTGACACTGAACGCTTTAAAATTGGACACCAACAGGAAAAACTTTGAGAGTTATAATAACCCAAAATAAAATGGACTCTTAATGTTTGTACGGCCTTGACTGAGATTTTCCTTCCCACCTTTTTCCAGTCATATGAGTACGCGCACGCAGCAGAGATGTCCTCACTGCCCCAGTTTAACACGTCACGCAATAGAGAAAGAAAAACACAAACACACCACACACACACACAAACAAACAAACACACACACACACACACACACACACACACACACACACACACACACACACACACACACACAACAAACATGCACCTTTTCTCTTATACCCCCCCCCCCCCCCCCCCACTCTTTTCGATTTTCGGTCCCTGGAAGCAAGGTCTAGCGTCGGGAGGGCTTTTGTATCGGGTTGAAGATCCCAAACAAAAAGTTGGAACCCCCCCGCCCCCCCCCCCCCCACTCCCTCGAGGTAACTGATTTGCCCCTGAAAGGTGTTTTGGGGATTGGGGGGGGGGGGATATAGAGGTATGGTGAACTGTCTGAAAGATCAAACGACGATCTGGGAAGGTGCCGGGGTTGAGGAGAGGGTATGTGTGTGTGGGTGGGGGTGGGGGTAGGGCCAGGGTTGCAGTTCCTGGCTGCTGCCCCACCATGCAAAGTTAACACATTTAACCCCGACGCACTACAGCAGGAGATGGCTCGAGCATGAGAATTCAAGGGTAGTGCCATATTAGCATGGCGCCATCTGACAGCACCCTTGAATTATCGCGGTCGAGCCATCTACTGCAACTGGCACATGGTTGTTAGGTGACACAATTTGGGGAATGCGGCGGTGGGGTTGAATGGGTTGCGCGTGCAGCCACTGGTGCTGCTTACAGTGTGGTTCAGAATAGGTACTGACAAAGAATACTTTTGTATAGAGTGCGCAGCAGGGTCAGCAAGTGTGACCCACAACATTAATGGAGGTATGATCAGATCCACAGGCTGCAGCTGGGGCATAAGCATGCGGTTTCACAAAGTGCGTCAGAAGCGTACAGCGTTCCTTTCGTCTGATCACTGTAGGACTGAACTCAAGAAATAAACGATGTGTATTGAAACACTGTATCCGTCGTAAAAAAATAATAATAATATTTAAAAAAAATAATTAAAAAAATAAATTAAAATAAATTCTTGCCCAGCCTGTGGTCTGGCAGTACCTGCCCACCTGGTTTCCTACGCCGCTGCTTTCATCTGACACTGGCTACCTCGCTCGAGGAAAACAGTATGCTCTGCTCTATCACGGATTGATCTGCGCAGACCACCGGCTAAGAATTATTGCCACAGTGAGAAAAATAAAACTTAGCAAAGGATTATATAAAGGGTTCGATCAGATGTCACGTGTGAACGATATACTTCTCTTTGTTACGAGAGCATCAAACTTGTATCCCTGCAGTGCATTATCAGTATGCTAACCCCATCACTGCCGAGAAGAACATAAACACCAGCCGCTGCAAGAGGTATAGATCCTCATGAGCCCCCGCAGTTGTTGGGGCTCATGAGGATCTACACCTTTTGATGAAACCGCATTTGCAGCCATGTCCCTTTGACGGTTTGGTGCCTTTGACGTTGAATTTTCAATGATTTCAATGACGCAATTTGCGTCCACTGGCGGTGAGGTGGTTAAAACACACTGGCCTAGTTCTAGATGTTGACATGCTAGTTTGCAAGGTGCCTCATTATTCAAACAAAAGGGTAAATTATAACCTGGAGGCGCGGCGACAAATTGCAATCTATCGACAAACTTTGCCAAAGTAAAATATTTCGTGCGACTCTAGTGAAGTGACGTATTTTGTTTAGTGTTAAAAAAGCACGGAAGGCCTCCTAGCATTCAGTCTAGCGAATCATTGAAGACACGTGAACCAACGTTTTACAGCCCTTAAGGGAGACTATAAACCAAAGTGATTTGTTTAGCTGTCATTTGCGCTGGGGTGTACCGTACAAAACGGGTGCTCTGCACACGTACAAAGTCAACTCCGCCATTGCCGGTCCCAAGCCCGGATGAGAAAGGAGGAGGGAAAACCCACGTCAAATCTACAAACCACCATGCTACAATTGCTGTTAACTACGCCAAAACTACTAGTCCCCGATCACTTCAGTGCCAGTGGGACAGTAAACTGGAAAGAACAACAACAACATACAAAGTATGTGGTGGGCGATTGTTTTTCACAAAAGTCGTGCAAATCGTGCAAATCGCCGTGGACGCCATTCGTGGAACGACTCAAACAGCCTGACAAATGTGCTGAACAGCAAAACCTGTTTGAGCGACTAATTTAATTCGAGAGCATGTATTTAAAATACCATTTAATGGTGGTCTTAAATGACAGATGACATTTCTCCCTTCAGAACTGTTCAGTCTAGAGAGAGAGCGCCTCTCTCTCTCTCTCTCTCTCTCTCTCTCTCTCTCTCTCTCTCTCTCTCTCTCTCTCTCTCTGTGTGTGTGTGTGTGTGTGTGTGTGTGTGTGTGTGTGTGTGTGTGTGTGTAATATGGTGGTTGCTGGACACAGGTCCTACCGTATACAAACGTTTGGTCTTGCTCACTGTGTCACATTTCTTTGACATGCTGACTGGACTGCGACCTACTGTCGTCTTCTTCTGTACTTGAAACAAGCAGTGGCTTCATATTATGTCACATTTCGGTAAGTGGTCGGTCAGTTCATTCCTTTTCAAGTGAACCACCTAGTACATGCAGCCACCGGTACTATTCACAGAGGAAGGACAATGACCAGCGGTTTGCCAGAGTTGGTTTTGTCCCCAATGCGCAAAGGCCATCGGGCCGCCGTCCGCCGCCGTTGGCACGCGCACGGACGTGCTCGGGCCAATGGCGGCCGACGTCGGCCCGACGGCCTTTTGCGCATTGGGTCATTTCATCAGATGTGTATTTTCGTGCAGCGAGATTACCAGACCAGACATAAGACGGATTTCATAAGTGTGCTGAGATACGTTCCGAACTACAAGGAGAAGAAATATTAGAGCTATCGTTGCTTCTCCGGTCTGACAGTGATGTACTGACGTGGGTGAACGTCCATCAATGTCGGAGGATTAGTTTGATTGTACAGTTGCATCCCACCAGACTGTAAGTATTTTGTGCATGCAGCCACTAATATTGTTTACTGTACTCCCGTGTCAGGTTTGTGTCCTCAAACCATCTGACACAACAGGTTTTCGTGTTGTATCAAATGGTTGGAGACCACACACTGTACCTGATTTAGTACCGTATATCTTTCAAAATGAAGTGAAAATGAATGACTACGCAACTATGATCCGATATGCCAGTCGATAAATTTAACTCGAGTATTTTTACACCGTTTAGGAACTATTCCCAAACTGTTCGAGGACGGAATCCGAGACTTGTCCCATTTTCTTCTAGTGCGAATATAAACGCCGACAATCAATCAGCCTGACAATCAGTCAACCAATCAGTGAATTGCGCTCTTCGCGCGAGACAAGGCAATATCCGCTGGTTTATCGCATTCAGACATCGTGCGTTTTCGCACACAGTCATAGGCTGAGGAACGTGTTTTCAACACCTGATGATCTTTCTACACTGACGAGCAAAACAAATAAAGAAATGCGACATTTTTGGAATCATCGGAAACACTTTAGTCTTTCTGATGATTCCAAAAATGTCGCTTTTCTTTTGCTCGTCAGTATCGACCTATCCCGATCTACGTCATCACTTTGTGCGTTGCCGCCCCTGGAGGGCAAGCTGGCGGGTGATGCAATTTCCTAGCAAGGTTGAAAGTGTGTCACGTAAGCCTATTTATTCGCATTTTTCTCACCATGACGAACGATTGCTGTGTCAAGCATTGTTCGAAACGAAGTACTAGGGATCTTGGGATCTCTTACCATAGAATTCCGACAGTTATATTCAATAAGGGCTCCAAAATACGCGAGTTGACAGCCAAGAGGAGAAGGCTTTGGATCGCCCAAATCAATCGAAAGAAGATCACGGACAAAACAGTGAAACCATGGACCCGTGTGTGTTCACGCCACTTTGTGAAAGGTAAGCATTTTCAAAAATTGTTCAATGGTTCACATGCATTTTGTTATTGGTCTTCCTAGGCCATTGCGAAGTTGCAGCTGCCCACTTGGTCAGTGACAACCTGGCAGTAGTGAAATCTGCCATTTTTGAGCAGATTGGAGTGTTGGAGGGCATTTAGATGACTTTTGTTCTGTTCTCACATTTCATAGAATGTGAGATTAGGCTTCTTGGTGCAAAGACTGGGACTATATTTATTTGTTTTTTCCAACTTCATGTGTACTTGAAGAAAAAAAACATAAACACAAAACACCTGTGGAGGGATACTGTATGATACCCTTCTTCCAGAATCACAGGAAAGACTGGAGTGCTTGTTTTGTTTATCATGCAAATCAATATTGTAGTGTAGTTATTACATTTTCACTTGATTTTGATAACAGGAAAACCTGCTGAGTCCTACCAGTTATTACATTTTCACTTGATCTTGATGACAGGAAAACCTGCTGAGTTCTACCAAGATGATGCGCCCAACTGGATCCCAACTTTGCACCTTGGCTACAAAACTAAATGTGCATCTACTGATGTGGACCGGTTTGAAAGGAAACAGAAGAGAGAGCAACGGAAACAAGGAAATGCCCACAGCGGTATGCACTGAGTATTTACTTTATAAAACATTTCATAGTTTATCTTCAAGAATAAAGAATATTCTGTTTTTGAAACAATTCCGCCTTTCGGAAATGCAATTTTCAACTTTTGTAAATCTGGCATTGTCATGTATGATGTCACCACCTTCGTACCCCCACCCGGGTCTGCCCTGGGAGACTTGGGTGGGGTTAGGTATTTTTTAGTTCCCAGGGTCACCCTGGTCAGCCCCACAGGGTGGGTTTTTCTCTCTATTCTGGGGCATGCGTTTCTGTCTACCCTTTGGCCATTCACCTGTATTTGCCTTTTTAAAACTCTCCCTACTGTCTGCACTGCCTGTAGCTCTTGATATTGGATGTGTGTTGCTAAATGGTCTTAGCTTTATTTAGGCCCCATGTGTTAGGTTTATTTAACGTATTTGACCGGCTGGCGACATACATTCAATGTTCTGGGTGTTTTTTTTTTTTTTTTTTTTTTTTTTTTTTTTTTTTTTTTTTTCACAAGCAGTGCAGGCACGTCCTGAGAAAGCCTTGTTGCTGTCGGGACGTTAAGCAATGTACAATCAATCAATCAATCACCACCTTCGTGTTTAGATATTTGATGTGGTCCAGGAAATTATGCTTTTTGAAGGTAATGCATTTGTCAGTAAGTGCACAGGAATGCAGTTTTCCAGGGAAGCATGCTCCCCAGATCCAGTGTCAATTTGTTTTCCCACCACAACCTGTTCCCACTCCTTAATCATTATGAATCTTAATTCATCAGTATTAAACAACAGTTAAATAAACTGTCTTCGGTTTTCATTTTGGGTAATTTGAAAAAGGCCACATCTTATCTTAGTAATAGATGGGAGGAACGCCAATTGCCAAAAATAAGCATTTACTCGGTTAAAACAATAATTTTAAAAAGCGAAACATTTCAAAACCGTATGATCACCTAAAAATAGAATGTACTTGAAGTAAAGAAAATGCCATGTGCATGTTATGGTTCTTATTTGTGCAGTTCATGCTGAGGAAGGTGTGGACACCACAGACAGAGACGCATCTGTGGGTGATGTTGGAGGGGACGCTGATTTTGAACTGGGTGAAGCGGCTGATGATTTGAAACGAACTGCGGAGCAGGAAGTTCAGACTGACTTTACCATCTCCTACCTGGAAGCCATGGAGTCTGAGCTACAGATAATAAGAACAGAAAACCTCACTCTTCGCATGAAACTGAATGCCAGCACCATGTCAGATGACTTTTTTTTAAAAGAAGATGGGTCTAGAGATGACGAGAAGGTTAAATATTACACAGGCCTACCATCTTTTTTGACTCTTGCTGCTTTGGTGTCATTCCTCATGCCTCACATTACTAGTGGGCCCAGATCAATCACAAGCAAATTTCAAGAAGTGTTAATTGTCCTCACTCGTCTGAGGTTGAATCTGCCTGTACAGGTCGTTGCTGATTTGTTTCGCATTTCTGACACATCAGTGTCACGCATATTTCTCAAGGTGCTGGATGTCATGTATACCAGGTTGGGGCCACTTATCTTGTGGCCGGACAGAGAAAGTCTGAGAAGAACCATGCCACTCGATTTCAAACAGGATTTTGGCAACAAAGTTACTGTGATCATAGACTGTTTTGAGATTTTCATTGAGACTCCTTCAAATCTGCTTGCCAGGGCACAAACATGGTCCAGCTACAAGCATCACAACACCATAAAGTACCTCATTGGCGTAACGCCACAAGGAGTTGTGTCATTCATTTCTGAAGGTTGGGGCGGGAGAGCCAGTGACAAATGGGTAACTGAGAATAGCACATTTTTGGACAATCTCCTGCCAGGTGACCTTGTTTTGGCTGATCGTGGGTTTAATATCCATGATAGTGTTGGACTGATGTGTGCTGAAGTTAAGATACCAGCTTTTACCAAAGGTAAAAAGCAACTATCTGCTTTTGATGTAGAATCAACACGCAAAATAGCACATGTCAGGATTCATGTTGAAAGGGTGATTGGTAACATTATTCAAAAATATGCCATTATTGATTCTACAATTCCAATCACTATGTTGACTTGTGCTGAAGGTGCAAATGTGACCACGTTGGACCAAATTGTCACAGTGTGCTGTGCTCTGGTGAATATTTGTCCATCTGTTGTTCCTTTTGATTAGAGATGGGGTGAGAGAAACTTCCATCTAGGTAGTGTTGTTCACAGTAACTTTGAAGTGATGTGAAGCTTTCAAAAGTATTGTTTTATGTGGTGTGTTATTTCTCACATGAATGTTCTTCTTGTAAAGCGATCTTCATTGGAAATTAAATTGTGGTGTTGTAACAATAAGTCTGGTGACAACATTATTGTGCATTCTGTCCATGCAAATGTTTGTGTAGAACTTTGTTACCTCTCTCTCTCTCTCTCTCAAGCAAGAATGGTGTTAAAGTGAAGAATGGGAGTAGTTTAAAGTGGCTTTTACATACGCATCAACATATAAACAAACAAAATAGATACATGAAACTAGTTTAATTGTTTAACCAAAATCAAACGGCATGATTCAGTCTTTAGATTTTCTTTCACACACAAAGAAATATCTGACTGAAATAACTCGAGTACGAAGAAGTTTCAAATTCATTCATGAACGATTTACATATTTCATACACTGATACTAGTGATACACACAAGATGTCTTTAGTTTTTAAAAAAGCAATAACTGACGAAGACCAAGTTCTACACAAGCATGTTTCTATAACACTCAAATAGTGTGCATAATTACAAAAACTGCCAGCACAGATACTTTCCATTATTATTAAAGTCACATTAAATGTATTTTGTCAACACAGCTTTCTTTCAAAAGTCAAATGCAACTTTAATAAAGGCAGTCTTGGCATTGTGCAACACATGGAGTAAACAGGCAAATATGATGAAAATGAAAAAAAAATCCTGTCACAATTTGATTATGCATTTTCCTGTGTTGACGACAAAATTCTACAAAGCTTGTGGTAAAAGAGCAAGACCGGTCCCACCCAGGTATGCATACGGTCACTCTGGTCCCGACGCCTCAAAATGTCCGAGCAGAAGAATGTGAAGCACTCGGGGGCGTTTCGATCGGTATTCGTAGTTAGTAACTACAGGCTCCGATTTACTCATCAGGGAACCGGCCTACAATTCTCAGTCCATTTCTTGGTGTCTTCCTCCCAGTGTGTCGCATTTAAATCCTTACATAAGGACATGTTATCCGTGTAGTCCATGCATGTAACTGTAATCCAGTATGGTCGCTTTCAAACCCTTGCAGTATTCCTGACGCGGTGTTATAGATGTCTAGTATGAACGCTTTCAAATCCTTGCAGTATTCCTGATGCGGTGTTATTGATGTCAAGTATGATTGCTTCAAATCAGGGTCCAGTCTTGTGTCGGGATCCGATTGTATCGCTGCGTCTTCTGTTCCCTCGGCGCTTGTGCCTGTCCGTTCCAAGGTCATTTCCTGCTCCTGGAACCACTCAAGCTTGCAATTCTCATTGTCGCATGCAACCATTGCATCCTCTTCTTCACCTCTCTGACAGTAGCAAAAGAGTTTGACAGGGCTGCCAGAACCTGTCAGTTGTTCTGCACTCTTCTTGTTTGGCGACAGAGGCAGAGGACATGCTGACTGTGGGTTGGTGGCTGACTGTGGGTTGGTGGCTGTCGGTGGTTGTGACCTTGCACGTGAAAACACTTTCCCCACAAGTTCTGGCAAGATTGCCACCTGGTACACATGGGCAAGCTTTTCCAGGGCATCTTGTACAAACTCTGGGTTATATTCCACCCTGACTACTGCTAAATCCTTGGGAGTCCACACCACAAAGTCACAAAACTCAGTCTTGGTGACAAACATCTGAAGTTGTACTTGTGTGTAGTATTCATGTTTCTCCTTTAGCCTCAGTTCACTGTCCCTGTTCTCCAAATAGAATTTTGGATCTGCCACACATTCTGCGATGGTACAGGAGGCTTTGGACGAGGGGCATTTCACCTCAACGCATCCCCGGCTACAGCAGCTGCAGTAGCGCACACCGTCTGGTGACGCACCCAAGAAGGGAAACTGAGCATGAATAAAAAGTCCACACTTATCCAGTTGAAAATGCATATGCTGTTTTGAAGCTATTTCTTCATATTCGGACAAGGCATTGTGTTCTTTTTCAATGCCCCATTGCATAGAAGCGGTCTCTTTTCTTGAGCCCTTGGGTCGACAGATCAGGCTGATAAGACTCATTGAAGGAGCTGCTGGATTGGTGTGGAGTGCTTGGTGTGCCCGTGATGCAGTAATCCGCCCAGTCCTGAGTCTGGCCCAGATCTTCGAATTCCTTTGCTCTCTGGTTTCCCTTTCAGCGATGATACATTGCTCCTCAGTCACAGAGATATCCACATTTTCACAATGCTGCAAAACTTCACTGTAAGTCCTCTGAATCTGTTCTTCATCTTCTAGATCTCCCAGAAATTTTGGCAGTCTGACTGTTGCTCGTTGATCTTTGTAGTCCGTCGCATACTCTGGAACAAGGGACAATATAGCCGGTTTCACACCAGTCTTCGAGAAGTGAATTGCATCAAAGAATGAATGCAATTCATCCTGTGTTGGAGCAGCCACATCTGATGGTTTTCTCTTTGCTTTAACTGAAGTCAAGGTTCCATTGATAAGGCCATCCAATCGACGCTTCTTTGTTGCAGCTGATGTGAAGTCAATGTCAGCAGCCTTGCTGTAGACGACATCCTTTGTTGGGGGAACCACCCAGCCAGCAGGCACCTGCAATTCAATGTTTAGTATGTAGATACAAATTTGGTCTAAAAATTGTCATTAAATGTATGGTATCCAAAAGACCCAATGAACATTTTTATTTGGCGTTGACCCTACTCCTTTCTTTAGTTTGAAGAGAAAAAAATAAACAAGAATGAAAAATAAATAGCCAAAAATTAACATTATAACTGAATCCTGCATTGTCGTCGGAAAAAAAGAGATAAACTGTCAGGCATATTTCTTTTCCTGACGTCACCACAAACAGAATTTGTTCCTTTTTTATTTTTACTTTTGGGCTTTTTAATGATAAATGTTTAAAAAAGGGACCAGCTCAAAAGTTCTTGAACTATAAAATCTGTACAGAATTTGGTCCAAATAATTCTAGTTAAAGTTAATGGTTTTTTATTTCTGTAATGCTTCACTGTTCACCTGAATCAATGTGCAAACTCTTAAAAAAGAAAAGAAAATACTGAACACAGAACAGTATGTTCTGTAACTTGATGAAAGCAACCAACAGCATGCACGGTCAATAAATTTCTTTCTTGCAGACATTTGCTGTTATCAGGTGTACTGCAATTTCTGCTAAAAATTCCCAAATTAACACAACAGCTACAAAACTCACCGTCTTGCTGTCGCGAATTCGAACAGATGCATCTACAGTGAACAGCACTGCCGCAATATGGCTACAAGACTCCGCAATCCCTGCCATACAGTTGCAGTGTGCAGTGAGAACAGTCCCATCTTGCTCGATGATCACCCAGGGCTTCAACGGTTTCTCACACAGGCTCTGGGAATGGAACACCTGCACAGCAAAAACAACAATGTAAATAATACAGAATATAGTATTTGCATGTCGCTAACACTGTTGCACTCACAGCGAGTCACAGTGAAAAAAAAAAAAAAAAAACCTTTAGCGTCAGAACATTTACATTACAAACTGAATCAAATGGAGATGCCAAGCCCAAACCATGTCATCCAAAGAATCAAATAGAAACAAATAAATTGCCAATGCATACCTGATGTCCTCATAAACCTACTTCTCAGACTTGGAGTACACCCTTGGTCATTTGTGCTCAAATTTGTCAAAGTCAAAAGGAGAAATGCTTGAAAATGAATGTCAAACAAGATGGTATATAAAAACAGCGAACACTCACTTTATGAACACTTTTATTTAGTTTAAATCCCTTCTAATGATAATGTAAGATTTTACAGTAAGCTATGACAAAACCTGCTAAAGTGAAGATGGCACAATCCCATCCACAATGTGTGAAGTTGGCCTACTTTGTGAGTTTGTTATGCTTACCTCAGCAGTGATGATGGTGTTGTCACAGCCTCTGGGTTTGTGGGCAAACAGTTTCTTCACCCATCCTGATGTGTGTTGATTGTGTGCTCCAAGCTGTTTGTTTGCTTTAAAGGCTTTTCTTGTGTAGTAGCTGGTGCGATGAACCAAATATTCTGAAATGTCGTCTTGAGCAACCGGAGGTAGAAGTCCGACATCGTCACTCCACTGACAGTTTTCGTAGGGATCTAACCCGCCAACTGCTCGCAATTTCATCTCATAACGGTTTCTAGATACTGAATCTAGAGTATCTATATACTTTTCAGACGGTTTAACTCCAGGTTTGGACATTGTTTTTGCTACAGCCCCCACTCTGCTGAACATTCGTATAGAGTCTCCACACCGCTTTGCCCTCCAGCGTACTACGTCATCACAAATGGGGTCGCGGAAAAGTACACAATCGGGAAACGTCCATAGCAAGGGGGGAACGAGCCAGTGTAGACAGAAGGTCGGTGCTCGTTAACAGATATACAGTAAACTTCGGATACATAACAAATCGCCTGGGGACTCGACTTTTGTCTCTGTTAGATCCGATGCGTTTGGTATTAGCGACGTGATTTGTGATCATGGTGGACTCGGAAAAAGTGTTGCTTTGTACGACAGAAGTTGTATCCGATCTTGCTACATGTATACAAGCGAAGTCGACTGCACATCGTACAAAATGCGTTTCTCGACTCAGGCGTGTGCTTCCGGTCCTACAGTGGGTGAATGGGCCAGTAATAGACCCTTCAGCTAGTGGGATGGAGCCAAGGTCAGGCCATTGACAAGCTAGTCACCTTATTTTCAGCAGCTGCGCAGTTATTTTAACACCTTCTCTGTTGAGAAAAAGTGAAGACGACCCAACTGCAAGAGACATAGATCCTCATGAGCCCCCGCAACTGCGGGAGCTTATGAGGATCTATGCCTCTTGCTGAGACCAATTTGTATCCATGTTTCTTGGACGGTTTTGGTCGTTGGATGAACACAGATTTTAGAAACAGAAATGTTCCTGCAGTGGCAGGGAAGGGGTTAAAAGTGCTTTCTCTGTGCAGTTTCTTTTAGTGCTAAACGGGTTCTCTGTGTTATCTGAGAATTTCCGGCACATCTTTTTACAAGCAGTGTGAGTAGGCACATCCTTTGGCCCTGTCCGTATATACAAGTACGCTTGGGCTATAACCCTTTCTCCTGAAACTCACCTTAACTCTTTGGCTGTGGGTAGCGGTTTTGTCGCGATGCTTCCTGCAGAAATCATGTCGACAAAAATCGCTACCGACAGCCAAAGGGTTAAATTTCTAAGAGGCTTTGAAAATTGTCTTGCCTAGACTGTAGTAGAACAGGGTCTATCCTATCTCCTTTTGGACCCCACCCGGGTCTGCCCTGGGGGACTTGGGTGGGGTTAGGTATTTTTTAGTTCCCAGGGTCACCCTGGTCAGCCCACAGGGTGGGTTTTTCTCTCTATTCTGGGGCATGTGTTTCTGTCTACCCTTTGTCCATTCACCTGTATTTGCCGTTTTAAAACTCTCCCTACTGTCTGCACTGCCTGTAGCTCTTGATGTTGGATGTGTGTTGCTAAATGGTCTTAGCTTTATTTAGGCCCCATGTGTTAGGTTTATTTAATGTATTTGACCGGCTGGCGACATACATTCAATGTTCTGTTTATCTTTTTCACAAGCAGTGCAGGCACGTCCTGAGAAAGCCTTGTTGCTGTCGGGACGTTAAGCAATGTACAATCAATCAACTATCTCATTTTGAAATACAATTCCGTTGAGTTGGATATCTCACAGTAGGTTATACCGGCTTTGACAATCTTCCCACGCCAATGGCAACTCTGCCCCTTGAAGGCACAAGACAGTAACGTAAGTCCACTGCATTTTGTGTGAAAAGCGAGATTTTCATTGTATTACAATTACTGTCTTGTGCCTTCGCAGCTCAGAAGTATTCATAGTCTTATTTTTATGATAATAATTTAAAATACCGACGTGTACAATACATTTATAACGTAAAAACAGCTATATTCAAAGACAGATAACTCAGAACAGAACCCTCTTCTTATTGAAAGGGGAGAAGCACCCCTGGTGCTTCTCCTACGACGATCTTTTTACGTTGAAGCACTTTTTGACATCATGTGCTGACCTAATCGATATAATAAGGCGGAAACTCCATACAGCAGAAGCTTTGAAGGTTTTGTTTCGAGACGTTCCCCTTAACAAAATCTTGAGCTTTCTAAATGAAGCCAATTTGTTTTACAAAATGAGTCTCTGTAGTCTTTATAAATCTGACTGTTCTTATGAACTTCGAAAGTCTGTAGACATGTAAGATTGACCTGTGGGACGTTTTAGCCAAGAATATTTTTATTGTATAATTTACATCATGTTGTAACTAATTTGAGACGTGCCGCATCCGGATACGCAGCATAAATCCGCGTATCCGAATGCAGCACGTCTCGAATGTGTTAAGACCTTTCTCTTAGTCTGGCTGGCTAAGACGTTTTTACCCTTCCCGCCGTGAGATGGATTTAGTCGCCTGCTCGGCGTTAAACCCCAATACTGATCTAACCAACCTTTATTTGCATCTATTTGAAGGACATTCCTACAGGTTGTTTGCCTACCGCGCGCATACTTTCACATACCGAATGCATACTTCTCTCGATTTCTGCCCTTTGATTTGTGAAAAGCGGTACATGATCTCGCTTTTCACAAAGATGGACATTTGCCTGCAAAGAGCTGATTTGACATGTGTATGGTTCTGACGAGTTTCGCGAATGGTGATATCTTTGAAAATTGAGGTGATAATTACACATTTACCAGTTTTATGTCAGTGGTTTTGTGTGCACATTTTAAAACAATTTTAGTTTGCACCCCTCCCCCCTTCCCTTCCCCCAACCCCACCACCCAAGAAAAATAAAATAGTAAACAGGAGCAAAACCCACCTATTTCGGCCCACCTTCGCCATGACGAGCTGATCCTCACTCTGGTCTGCCCTGGGGGACGGGTGGGGCTAACTAATTTTTAGTTCCCAGGGTCACCCTGGTCAGCCCCACAGGGTGGGTTTTCCCATCTATTATGGGGCATCTGTTTCTATCTACTTTTGGTCCATTCACCTGTATTTTCCCTTTTTAAACTCTCCCTACTGTCTGCGCTGCCTGTAGCTCTTGAATTTGGATGTGTGTTGCTATATGGTCTTATGTTTAGCGTATTAGACCGGCTGGCGACATACATTCAATATTCTGTTCAGTTTAGTTTTTTTCACAAGCAGTGCAGGCACGTCCTGAGACAGTCTTGTTGCTGTCGGGACGTTAAGCAATGTACAACCAACCATTGACGAGCTGGTTCGCATTCTGCTCTAGATGTATGCTTGTCTGGTTTACATTCTCCCCAAAAATATGGTAGAGGCGGCAGTTTTGAACTCACCCTTCACCGCCAGTTGACACAGACTACATTTTAGAAATCGTTCAGTGAGTTGGTGTGGGTTTTTATTCTCGACAGTGAAGGGGTTAATACTTAGAGTGAGTTGTAGCATCTCATTCAGCCCAAATTTTGAACGCGTCATCTAACGATTAAGCACCAGCTGCAGGAGATGGGTCGATCATGATAATTCAAGGGTAGTGCCAGATTAGCTTGGCGCCGACAGGCGACAAGCTAATCTGGCACTACCCTTGAATTATCATGGTCGATCCGTCTCCTGCTGTAGGGCGTCGGGACTGAATGGATTAAAAGTACCGCATTCACTACTACCATCGCTGCAGTTTATACACGGCTACTGCAAAGCCAAGAAAATACTCTGAACCTTTCTTACCCCACCCGGGTCTGCCCTGGGGGACTTGGGTGGGGTTGACTACTGTTTAGTTCCATTGGGTCACCCTGGTCAGCCCCACAGGGTGGGTTTCCCTTCTACTCTGGGGTATGTGTTTCTGTCTAGCCTTGGTCCATTCACCTGTAGTTGCCTTTTTAAGACTCTCCCAACTGTCTGCACTGCCTGTAGCTCTTGATATTGGATGTGTGTTGCTAAATGGTCTTAGCTTTATTTAGGCCCCATGGCGTAGGTTTATTTAACGTATTGGACTGGCTGGCGACATACATTCAATATTCTGTTTATTTTTTTCACAAGCAGTGCAGGCACGTCCTGAGAAAGCCTTGTTGCTGTCATGACGTTAAGCAAATGCACAATCAATCAATCAATCAATCAATCTGAACCTTTCTAATACTTTTTCTTGTCGTCGGGGCAAAACTAGTATAGTCACACCGCCGATATTTTATTTTTCTCCTGTTATCACGTGACGTCTAACGTGTCGTGGTAGCGGCGTGTATTTAACGCTGTGGTCTGCGTTGATTTTTAGAACGTTGTGAGATAATGGAGACTGCTATAGTGTTGATATGGTTTTACGGATACCTGCTTCCAACGAGATTGATGGGCCATGGGGTATTGGATATTACCATCATTTACTGATACCAGTTTCGAGTGAATGTCGTGAAACTATGATATTGAGTCACACTGGTTTGTCTCCCTCGATTTGCTTCCGCGAATAAGCTCCAGGAACTGGTACATAGTTGGTAAGTGACACCCCGACCATTTGATCAATGTGGCCTTGGGGTTAAATGGGTTAAGGAGGTGCCAAATTCGTCTGGACACTTACATTTTGTTCTTTACGTGAACGTCGCTAAATGTGCAGTGTTTTCAGACGCGCATTTCGCGTCGGCTGGCAGCGAAGGGGTTACATTATTTTTTGTTTTTTATGTTTTTGATTGTATGTGAACCGAATACAATTTCTAGAACTTGACATTAGGTTACTGATATGTATTTGTATATCATTGTTGGGTCCGTATACATCATTGTTACAGTAGGTTATGCTTTATAGTTGAATGTATGTCATAGTTCAATCTAAGTTCATGATAGTTCAAGGGTCGTCTAAAATTACCCGGCACCACCCTTGAACTATCATGGTTCATCTATACCGTGGCACCACCTTCGCAGTAAGCTATCATGGTCGCTACATGCTGTGCTCGTATGTCAAGGCTGTAGGGGTATTCAGACTGCTGCCCTAGCAAGCCACAAGACAAGTCTATATTGTGAAAAGCGAGATTTTCATTGTATTACAATACAAATCTCGCTTTCCGCTAGCACAGACTCACAGTTTTTGTTTGCCTCCACAGGGCCGATTTTCTGTTGCTAAGTAATGTTGAAGTGTTCCAGAGAGAAGCATTAAATGGCTCTATTTCGGATCATGAAACAAATTCCAGACCCCAGGCTTGCCTGCCACTACACTTTTGCCCTGAACTGAACTTCAATGTAACTCCTTAACTGCTGCTGACGAAACCGCTCGGCGAAAAAGATGCGCCAACGCGTCCTTTCCGCCGAGCGGCCGTATCGTCAGTAGCATTCAGTGTATTAATGGTGCAAGCGGGAGCAAAGTAGTGATACAATCTTTAACTCATTCAGCCCGACAGCCGTATTTCCCAAATTTGGGAGGTGTCATCTAATGACTATGCACCAGTTGCGGGAGGTGGATCGACCATGATCATTCAAAGGCAGTGCCAGATTAGCTTGGCGCCTGTCGGCGCCAAGCTAATCGGGCACTACCCTTGAATTATCATGTTCGACCCATCTCCAGCTGTAGTGCGTCAGGGCTGAATGGGTTAATGACTTCGGAGCCTAATAGTGACTGACCCCCCCCCCCCCCCCCCCCCTAAAAAAAAAGAAGTTTCTCTCTCAGTGGCGCGGGATGATTGTGGAGGGTCAACTGTAAATCTTCGGACGAGAATCTGCAAGAGGCCTATGTTCTCTATTCCTAATTTTTTGCCCCAGTTACATTGTGTCCTTCAATAAAGTCTAGAACAAGATGGGATGAACCATAACCCACAAAGTCTCTTTTATATGAGAGCTGTCCTCGCTGTCAATGGTCTCTACCTTTTGTCTTTGACCCAGTGATTCTGATTTTGAATTATCTCATTTTTTTCAGCAGTAAAGGGGTCAAAATACGACTGCAGGCATGAGCCGCTTCCTGGTGAGAAAATGGCGTCTGCTGCAGCTTTTCACCCGGTTGATAAACCCGTCTAGCTGCAAGATAACAGAGAGCAAGTGAAGGAGGACAGAAACGCGCCTCTTGGAAAGACAGATAAAACACATTGTGTTGTATGACTGTCTTTTATAAGAGTGTTTCTTTCTTCTTTGGGTTGTTTTCTGTATTTTACACGCGTGGCAGTCTGTCACCTTTTTGGTTTGAGTTTTGCAGGATACATATGACACACCGGAACTCGGAGTTAATTTCAGACTGCGTCTAAACAGTATTTACTGATGAATAATTCTTGCGATGAAAAGGGGGGGTAGAGGGGTGGTGAAGATGAAGGGTCGCAGGTGGGAGTTGGTGGGGTGCGGTTAGGGAGTGCGGGGAGGGGGTGGGGGTTGGAAGTGGGAGGGGGGGGGGTGTGATGGGATAAGACGCACGCCTGCAAGTGGTATAGATCCTCCTGAGCCTTGGCTACCTTCCGGGGGCTATGCGGATCTATTCCTCTTGATGGCAGATATCAGTCCCATGTACACACTCAGACTGAGGAGGTGTTCGGGTTATAGCAACCTTGCTGTATCAGTTAGTCCTCAATGAACAAAGTGCATCCTAGCAATTAGGGTGGCCGGATGCCAGTTGTCAGCGGTGATAGATAACACTTGCCCCCTCTTGCCGCCTCTGTCTAGAGCAAATGTAAACTGATACTTCATGCGTGGTCCCCATCTTCGCGGTGCAGCACAATTCAAAATCCCTTCCGTCTGTAAGAGGCTTACATCCTCGTCAGCCCCCAAGGCTGCATTAAATTTGTGTCTCTTGTTGGGCCATTAATGTTGATTATGATCCTACGTATGAGGATGCCGCTGCGGACTGGTTCTATGACTATGTAGTCCGGGTTTTTTTCATAGAGCGTATTATATATACGCTCTATGGTTTTTTTACGTGACTTTCTCTCATGAAAACACGTGTGTTCACGAATTCTTGTGTGTTCATGAATTCACACAGAGTATGCTGAACAGTTTCTTTGTGTATAATTATGCGCGTGGGAATTAATTAAGTTTTTCCTTCATTTCGACGAGCTTTGGATTGTTTGACACACGGCAAGGCCGAAAAAATGTAGGTAAGGGCAGGTTCGGGTGATCCGATTTTTATAAACATCATATCTATTTGTGTAAATAAGAATTGTTATTTTATTCAAAGTATGATTATCATGTTACTGTGTATGCATTTGTAGATAAATGTTGCAACAGATTTAGCTGGAACAAAAGATCCCGGCCAAGTCAGTTTCTACATTAGGACATTAATATTTAAAACAGGCCGGCCAGTGTTTATTGAGTTTAGTGCCGTGGGATTCAGTTTCATCGCCGCCGATTTTCAGTGTGTATGATTTTTATAATTAGAGGGTCGGCATTCGATGTGGAAACCTGAAGTTACCAAACCTGGGTTCTTGTTTTTGTTTTTAAATCTGCAATCATGAGGACCTAACATTCCCTCTGTATTATTACATCTTATCATTAAAGCCTTAACTTCTTTCATCCAGTCAAGAACATGTTGCAGGTTTCCTGACATGTTATCAAATGCCATTGAATGTGTGTCTAGCGGTTCATCTACGTTCACGAGCATGGCTTCACCATACAACCTTAAAAGTCTTGGAAAGCTACCTTTTATAGAGGAAGAAGTCAAGTGTGGGTGGGTTTTGACTACCAGTTTATATTACTCTTAAAAGAGCCATTGCGCTTCAGACACTGTCACGTTAAGGAGGGATAATATCCTGCAGTCCCTAAAGGCCCAGAGTGCATTGCTGAACAAGGATGAAAAATTATATCTTCAGTTTAGTGAGCTTTTAGCATACATCTTCATAAACAAAAACGCTTTGCTCATCTGTGCTCAGCTCGCAAAGGAGGTGGAATAGTGTGTACTAAATTGTTCACCGCCGTCTGCGAACACGTGTGCTGCAGGAAGGACATTTGGAGAAAAAAAAACCCCACATCTGACTCTATTAATTCAATATCTGAACTTTATCAAAATATTACCAGGGCTAACATTCATATTAGAGAGATTGATACATTCTTTTTTTAAATATTCATCAACCGCTGAGACTCATCTGAAAACTGTACAGCCAGTACAGAACAGATCATAACAAAACATCCTGGGAGAAAATCAAACTGTTCGAGTGGCATTTTCAGCTTGAATTTCCAGATTGTTGAGAGTTTGCATATGAAAGTCTTTTGGACAAGAAGATTTTTTTCTTGAGTAAGTGCCGTGTAACTTTGTGCGAGAAACTGAAAGATCAATCAGCTGTGCGCTCAGCTGAAACAGTTTCAGCAGAGAAAAACAGGCAAGCATTTGGAACCTACGGGAAGGCATCGAGCTTTATGCAAGATGTATTTATTATCCTGACATTATTCAAAGGGACATTTTGAAAAACTTGCCCGATACACTAGGCAGATAAACCACAGCTATATTGCGGCGATTGTGCCATTACTCACTGTGGTAATGAAAAGGGAGTTTATGTTTTCATTGAATTTTCCAGAGACGTAGTCAGTACAGACCCAACCTTCTTGAATGATGTTCTGCTGCTCGTCAGAACAGAAGTTCAGCAGCGCCATTTGGACTTTTGCCATGAAATACACGTGTTCGAAAGTGGTACATTAAAAGCGTATGCGGACGATAACACTCTGCAATTACAAGATGACATTTCTCAGTCTCGGGAAGCTTCATCTAAATCCCTGCATGTGCAGAGAGAGAGAGAGAGAGAGAGAGAGAGAGAGAGAGAGAGAGAGAGAGAGAGAGAGAGAGAGAGAGAGAGAGAGAGAGAGAGAGAGAGAGAGAGAGAGAGAGAGAGAGAGAGAGAGAGAGAGAGAGAGAGAGAGAGAGAGAGAGAGAGAGAGAGAGAGAGAGAGAGAGAGAGAGAGAGAGAGAGAGAGAGAGAGAGAGAGAGAGAGAGAGAGAGAGAGAGAGAGAAGTTCTTAGGTTGGATGATCATCATCCAGCTGAAGAAAGTCTCTCGCAGTCTGCATATCGCCAAAATCATAATGACTCTGAAGTCAGCACTGGTGACGAGTTGCCATGTGCAGCATGCAGTCATGCATCCAGTGCAAATGACCCGCTGCATTGGAAAGAGCTAGACGTGGTCACAGAGTGGTTTCACAATGTTCCTCTGGAAGTCCAGCTTTTCTTTGAATCATTTTTAAACAAGAGGTACATTTTGAAAGCCGTCGATGCAGATTCTTACATTATGAAGAGATTGAAACGTTTGTACCAAACATTTCACACACTGCTCAGAACACATGATATACACTATGCAGGCGGGCGTGCTGCAGGGACTCTGTACTGACTACCTTTCGTACAGCTACCTCAGTGATAGGACAGTCTTCGCGATCACTGGACAAGCCGGGTTGATAGTAAGATTGTGTGAAGCCGAGCGTCGCCTGAAAAAGGAAGCATCATTCAACAACTGCTACTACAACACCTTCAAAAGACGCTTCAGATTGGAGTACTGTTCAGTGGGTGGACGTGTGCAGCGGTCAGTTAGTCTTCGGGATTGTTTTCTCGTTGTCTGTCTGGACAACCTGGTGCGGCTAACCTTTCATTCTGACACAGGCAGAGGAGAGTCCAGATCATCCCAGTTATGCACTTTGCCCGTTTCAGTGAAAGGTGTCCCAAAGGATATAGACATTGTGGAAACATGGCACGAACGTGAATGTGACGGGCATTGTACCAACTGTTCTTGTATGCAGCCAGTCACTTTGTCCTATGGGGGGGGGGGGGGGGGCACTTGTCCTAAACATTTTCAATAGTTGCTCTGAGATCCACTTTCTGTTCATCTGAGCCTCTGTCGAGAAATGGAGTACCCTTTGCAGAGAATGTTCGGAGGCCAGGGGCATCGCACACTATCCTTTGGAACTACTCAGAAATAAAGACGGGAAGTTACAAGTATTGTTTAAAATAATGTCGATCTTTCCCTTTGTATAAACAAAGAGGCAAGGCTTGCAGGTCCCGCTTAACACTTGACAAAAATGACCTGTAATCCGAATTTACAAATCCTATCCTTTGGCACTACTCAGAAATAACGATGGGAAGTTACAAATATTGTTCAAAATAATGTCGATCTTTTCCTTTATGTAAACAAA
This sequence comes from Semisulcospira habei, assembly GCA_036245525.1. NCBI lineage: Eukaryota > Metazoa > Mollusca > Gastropoda > Semisulcospiridae > Semisulcospira > Semisulcospira habei. The sequence continues at coordinate 89,079,070 of BTPG01000001.1, forward strand.
GAGCAAGGCTTGCAGGTCCCGCTTAACACTTGACAAAATTGACCTCAGTGTAATCTGAATTTACAAATGTTCTCTTTCATTTTTGAACTGCCTAACCCACTTGTAGACAATGCTAGATGATACAAAAGTAGCCTATTAAACAACTTTCAAAATGGTTTTGATTTCGACAAGAATATCAGAGGGAAACCAACAGAATGAAAATATGGCAACTATCGTCACTCTATGGGCAAAAATATACCTGAAACTGATCCAGATGGTGATGCGTTTATCACAGTCCTCACAAAGAGCAGCAAAACTATATAGATCATTCGAACAGTACTCAAAAGCAGGAGAATTCTGGATAAAGTTCGATCCATTGTAATAAAAGCTCAATGAGCCGCTCAAAAAGCGTAGACTTGGACGTTGTACACGATTCCCGACAGTTTGCACGATATCATCGAGCAGCATGTGTGCCCACTGCATGGTATAATTGAAATTCTTTTTCCCCACATTGATTTTGTTGACTTACTACACCATGGGCTGAGTATCTGAAAGCGTGCCATGCATATCGTTGTCTTGTTCCAATTTGTGACGCACTAAAGCGTTTCATAGTCAGGCCGCAAATTACACGTAAGGTACAAAAAATTCTTAACGCTTTATTTTGGACATGACTGAAACGTCAGTCGACTTGTTAGTTTAGTTCTTATTTCCTTTCCCTGTGCGACTTCATAAAGCACTTGAGAACAGAACACGATGAATATTTCTATCTATCTATCCCGTAGTCTTGCCGACCGTTGGGGCACCACTGATGACTTGGCAACCAGCTCCCTCCATTCCCTGCAGCCTTGTCTGACTCCAACTGTTGTCCTAAACCAATTTTCTATTTTGCCGTTGAAGCAGACTGCGCTAGTAGCCTTGTTGTATAGGTTTTCTATTACTTTGATCAGGTTGGCATTGATGTTGTACAGCTTCATGGTGGACCAAAGGGCTGCATGTCACACCCTGTCAAATGCCTTCTTAAAATCCACAAAGACATGATAAAGTTCTTGCTGGTGCTTGAGGTACCTCTCACATATAACTCTCAGGTTGAAGATCTGCTCAGTTGTGCTGCGCCCTGGTCTGAAGCCTGCCTGTTCCTCAGCTATGATTTCCTCTGCCTGTGGCTTCAGCCTTTTCAGAAGGAACCCCACCCGGGTCTGCCCTGTGGGACTTGGGTGGGGTTAGGTACTTTTTAGTTCCCAGGGTCACCCTGGTCAGCCCCACAGGGTGGGGTTTTCTCTCTATTCTGGGGCATGTGTTTCTGTCTACCCTTTGCCCATTCACCTGTATTTGCCTTTTAAAAACTCTCCCTACTGTCTGCACTGCCTGTAGCTCTTGATATTGGATGTGTGTTGCTAAATGGTTTTAGCTTTATTTAGCCCCATGTGTTAGGTTTATTTAACGTATTTGACCGGCTGGCGACATAATTCAATGTTCTGTTTTTTTTTTTTTGTTTTTTTTTCACAAGCAGTGCAGGCACGTCCTGAGAAAGCCTTGTTGCTGTCGGGACGTTAAGCAATGTACAATCAATCAATTTTCAGAAGGATCTTTAACATGAATTTGCTTGGGTGGCATATAAGACCGTCGTGTGATAATTCTGGCATTGCTTTAAGTTTCCTTTTTTTTCGGGAGTTATTATAAGTGATTGGGTCCATGGTGTGGGCCATTCCCCTGACTGCCAGATCTTATTGCAGATAGTAAGGCGCTTTTCATGTCTTCTCCTTCTTCTTGGACTAGTTCTGCAGGGATGTTGTCTGCTCCTGCCGCCTTCCTTTTTTTCCAGCGACTTCACGGCAGCCTCTACTTCTTCTTGGAGGATGGGATAGTTGTCACTGTTGGTCACTGGTGGGGTGACAAGTATTCCTGGGTCCCCTGTAGTTCGGTGGTTATACAAATGTGAGCAGTACTCGGTCCATCTCTTCAGAATGTCTTGGTCTTCCGTAAGACATTTCCTTTCGCTATCTTAAATGATAGAGGCGTCCCTGTTTTGCACTGGTCAGGTCTTTCACCAGCTGGTATGCTTTTTTTGTATTATTTTTGTTCAGTTTTTCTTCTATATGTTTACACTGGTCTTCAATCCACCTCTTCTTTGCCCTTTTCATGTTTTTCTTAATATCCTGGTTAATTTCCCTGTATTGTTTAGCTCCTTCTACCTCTAACTTCTTTTTCTTTAATTCTCGACGCTTGTCACACAGATCAAGGATGTCAGCTGTAAGCCAAGGTTTCTTTGCTTGTCGGTGTTTGCCAAGGATCTCACTAGTTGTTTGTGTTACAGCAGTGTTAAATGTGTTGATCAGTGTGTCCACATCCGTGTCTTCTGCACCTAGAAGTAACAGTGGCGCGAATTTTCCTCCTATCTTTGCCTGGAAGGCTTCTGCTACCTCTGGGTCTTTTAGATTCTCGAGGTCGAACTTGATTCTGGTGGGACCCTGCTTGTTAATTTTCTTCAGGCGGAGTCGGAAGGTCATCATCACTAAGTAATGGTCGCTTCTAATGTCTGCTCCTTGAAAACGGCTTCTTGTCTTGGCAATGTTTACACTGGTTTGGAAGCGAATCTTCACCATGATGTAGTCCGCAATTTGGTTATGGTGCTGCTTTGTGTGGGCCAAACGTGTTCATCAGCTTCATATCATTTGCGCTGGCAAATTCCAGGAGCCTTAAGCCTCTGTGTTTGGTCTCTGCATTGCAGTAGCATCCTCTCCTATTTTGGCATTCCAGTCTCTCTGCGCCACAAGAATGTCTGTCTTGGGGGTCTGGTCCAAGACTTCCTGCAGTTGGTCATATAAGTCTTCTATTTCCTCATCATCATAGCTTGTTGTTGGAGCGTAAACTTGTACAATGGTGATATTAAATGGGGTGAATATTTACTGACATATTATATGCCTTTCCTCGTAAATTCCCGGTAACATACCATTGCGGAATAAGAAAGATTGGTTTCTTGTGCAAGAAGGACTGAGACTTGTCCTTTAACTTTTTGATATTGTTTCCCAAAGAGGAAGTCCGACGGTTATTTATTGCTGTCTTTTTAAAAATTAAAGTCATGGACCTTCAGTTACTGAGGCGCACCTTTCCTTTCTTTTACAGATATTCAGTTTCAGAATTTATGACACTGTAGGTACTCAGCGACAAATGAAATCACACATTTATTCTCTAGGCACGTTGGTATACATAGCTACGGATCATTAGTGGTTTCTTTAATTATTATTATTTTTTTATCAGAGGGAAAAGCCCAACCTTCTATATTAATTTTCTGCTCTGTAAGTTATCAGTGATCACTGAGACTGCATAATTGGCACTGGCAGTGATCGCACATCACAACATATCTTGTCAGTGCAACTGATTTAATTAAATGTTACAGTAATAAATAATTAATCAAGTTTCGAAACTGTTCAGCCATGACAGTTAAAACCAAGTGGTGTGGCACTCTTTCTCTTTTACAGCATGCAGCATGTTGCACTTCGGACATAGGTTTCGAAGATAGCTTTTTTTGTGGGTTGCGTGTATACCCAAACCTTTGTTACTCTCTAGAAAATCACATGTATCTGGTAAAAAATAACCCGGTCGGCTGAAGTAAGGATTGTCAAGTTGAAAGAGCGAGTCTATGAAATCTGCAAGAGGTACAAATCTTCATATGTCCTCGCCACGAAAGGCTATTTATAAAAAATGTATGCCTTTAGCTTGCTTTTTGTGTGTTTGTAACTGACATCGCTCCTCAAACTGAGGAAGTGGAAGCGGACTAAGTAACGACTGTAGTCTGTGCAAAAAACCAATCCACATCTGCAAGGGGCATAGATACTCATTATCCCCTCTGCTTGAGGGCTCATGAGAATCTATACCTCTTACTGGTGTCATTCATGCTGATGTTTCTCAAACTGAGTTTAATTGAAACAGGGCCGGCTTGACTGTGACTAGATGCCAGGCAAGCACCGGGCCCGAGTTATCAAGATGTGTTGACAGGTTTCACATCTGAGCCGACTTCTAGACCACGCCCACAAACGGCACGTGCGGCGATTGAGGTAGAACTGGTATGTCTCCGAGGCTTCATTAGTCCATTTGTTGCCGAAAATAAAATTGACCACCACTCCCAACTGCAAGAGGTACAGATCCTCATGAGCGCCCGCATTTGCGGGGGCTCATGAGGATCTATACCTCTTGCTGAAACCACCTCGTATCCATGTTCCTTTGACGGCTACGGGTCTTTGACGATGAATTTACACTGATTTCAAAAACACAATCTACCTGTACTGGGCAGGAATGGGCTTTGGGTCTGCGCGGTATGTTGGTGGCATGTACATCTGTGCTCCTGGTGTGTTTTATCAGCAGACGCTTGCATAAAAAAGACAAGATAGATAAGAGAAACGCATTATGATAAGGTTGAATGCAGCTTCCAAAGTTTGTGAAATTGGTATATAATTGAGGATATATCCTAGACAAAATGTTATTTCTCTGTTAGCTATTTTCATTGTCTGGACAGCATCAGAACGAATGCAGTTCGGTCCCTCCTTGCTCCTGAAAGTCGTATTTTACACACATTTTCTTATGTTCCGTTGTTGTTGTCGATGTAGCTGATGTTGCAGAAATTGAACTGAAATTGATTTTTTTCAAGTCCCTTCTATTTATAGAAGGGACTTTTTAGGATGGGTCGCGGTGGGGCGAATTTAATAGCATGTCCATGATGTCAAAGGCAGGCAGTTTGTGTCCCTTCTCTGCCTGCGGACGCAGATTGTGTGTGTGAAATCATTGTACTTTCCTCTGACAACTGAAGTAACAATAAACAAATTACGTCATGTCTAGTTACGCCAACCTCACTGCTGAACGTAGATTTGGTGCGAAGCGTCGTATGTGCGTATGTATGTATGTGTGTGAGAGTGATGGTGTGTGTGTGTGTGTGTGTGTGTGTGTGTGTGTGTGTGTGTGTGTGTGTGTGTGTGTGTGTGTGTGTGTGTGTGTGTGTGTGTGTGTGTGTGTGTTTGTGTGTATGGTTCTGTGTGTGTGTGTGTTTGTGTGTGTGTGTGTGTGTGTGTGTGTGTGTGTGTGTGTGTGTGTGTGTGTGTGTGTGTGTGTGTGTGTGTGTGTGTGTGTGTGTGTGTGTGTGTGTGTGTGTGTGTGTGTGTGTGTGTGTGTGTGTGTGTGTGTGTGTGTGTGTGTGTGTGTGTGTGTGTGTGTGTGTGTGTGTGTGTGTGTGTGTGTGTGTGTGTGTGTGTGTGTGTGTTGTGTGTGTGTGTGTGTGTGTGTGTGTGTGTGTGTGTGTGTGTGTGTGTGTGTGTGTGTGTGTGTGTGTGTGTGTGTGTGTGTGTGTGTGTGTGTGTGTGTGTGTGTGTGTGTGTGTGTGTGTGGTGTGTGTGTGTGTGTGTGTGTGTGTGTGTGTGTGTGTGTGTGTGTGTGTGTGTGTGTGTGTGTGTGTGTGTGTGTGTGTGTGTGTGTGTGTGTGTGTGTGTGTGTGTGTGTGTGTGTGTGTGTGTGTGTGTGTGTGTGTGTGTGTGTGTGTGTGTGTGTGTGTGTGTGTGTGTGTGTGTGTGTGTGTGTGTGTGTGTGTGTGAACACGAGAATCTCCGATATTGTTGTACGCACAAGCTTGAAACTTGGCGAAATAGTTTCTTCCAGGGCTTGCTAAGATAGCCTCCCAGCATATTGTAACGGGATGTCTCCTTGAAGACATAAAAGACAGTTTTATAGAAAGTCGGTTGACCCAGATTAGCGTCCGTAATGTTTGTCATATGTACTTGAAAATTGAATATAGCTAGTCAGGATAAAAATATTGGCTGTGTTCGTTAGCCAGCTTTGAACCATTTTAACTACTTCAGTAAAATTAATTCTTTTCAAAAAGAAGAAAAAAATAAATAAAACGTTAAAAAATCTTGACTTCTGAAGAAAGTCAGACAGTGGCGTTGACATAAAAGAAGCAACTCCATCACCACGCAGACATTGGCGCAATACTCTAAATATGACGTAATTCTCTCTCTCTCTCTCCTCTCTCTCTCTCTCTCTCTCTCTCTCTCTCTCTCTCTCTCTCTCTCTCTCTCTCTCTCTCTCTCTCTCTCTCTCTCTCTCTCTCTCTCTCACAGATACACACACATCGACACGCTTTCAGATGGCCCCCACCCGGGTCTGCCCTGGGGGACTTGGGTGGGGTTAACTACTTTTTAGTTCCCAGGGTAAGCCCTGGTCGGCCCCGCAGGGTGGGTTTTTTTCCTCTATTCTGGGGCATGTGTTTCTGTCTACCCTTGGTCCATTCACCTGTATTTGTCTTTTTAAAACTCTCCCAACTGTCTGCACTGCCTATAGCTCTTGATATTGGATGTGTGTTGCTGAATGGTCTTAGCTTTATTTAGGCCCCATGGCGTAGGTTTATTTAATGTGTTGGACCGGCTGGCGACATACATTCAATATTCTGTTTATTTATTTATTTATTTTACAAGCAGTGCAGGCACGTCCTGAGAAAGCCTTGTTGCTGTCGAGACGTTAAGCAATGTAAATCAATCAATCAACGCTTTCAGATGAGCGTGCAGGTGTACTTAGTATCATGTAGCTAGGTTAAGGGAACCTGATTTCACACAAGTTATAGCAAGACTGAAATCGTACCGTGAAATTCTAGTTTTGTCACCATTTTCTCAAGTCTTTAAGCGAAAGGGAAACTCATATCACGTAAAATATAAATTACGTAAAATAAAAAAATACGTCATGACACTGACATGACGTTTGATAATTCAATGACGCGAATGAACTGCGCCCTTATAGAGCTAACTGACGCATTGTCAGATCTGCGAAGCTTTTCCAATAGTAGATATTTCAACATCAGAATCAGGTCAAAGACAAAAGATAGAGATCCTTGACAGCGAGGACAGCTAGCTCGCATATAGATGGGACTTTGTGGTTTATGGTTCATCCCATCTTGTTTTGTGGTGTTTTTTGTTTTTTTTTTTTTCTCTTATATTTTAGCTCATAAGGCCCTGACAATTGACCATGATAGTTCAAGGGTGGTATCAGAATAGCTTGGCGCCAGTTGGCGCCAAGCTATTCTGACACCACCCTTAAACAATCATGGTTGATCTGTCTCCAGAACTGTGATGTAAACCTCAGTGGATATCTTTTTTAAAAAAATTAATGATTAAAAACAATTCATCCTCATGATGTAATCAGTTAATAAGATAGTAATCGGCTGACGCCAGCGATGTGCCTTCTTTATTCCACATGAATTGCGTTTATTCTGACATTAACTAGCTGATCATTTTTATTATCGCTTCCTCCCTGTGCTTATTTAAAACCTCTTCGCCCTTGATACCAGCGTCATCAAGTTTTTTGTGTGTGCCTCTTGCGTCTGACTGCTTACTGCCTCTGGACACAGATTTAAAAGTTTCTGAAATTGTTATCAGTTCAACACCAAAGACCCCCAGCTGTCCAAGGAACATGGACACAAGTTGGTGTCAGCAAGAGGCATAGATCCTCATAAGCCCCGCAACTTCGGGGGCTTTTGAGGGCCTGTGTTTCTTGCAGTTGGATCGTTTTCTTTGTTTTTTTCTTCTCAGTCGGCAGTGAATGGGTGAACGCTTTGTCTGTACAGTCAGTAGCGCTTTTTGTCGAGGTGATTCCTGCTAGGAGTCACCTCGACACCCAAAGGGTTAAATCCTTGTTGCGTGCACGGATGGTGCTATTTGACGTTCCAAGGATTTAAAGATATAATGTGTGTTTCTGCTAGCTTTGAAGGGGTTAAATCAGTCACGAAATTAACAAACTTAAAAGGGATTACCCTTTCGTGACGTATAGTCCAAAAGTGATGTAAATGTGTCGTCGAAATTTAATTCTTTAACTGCCATGAAAAAAAGTGAACACGATCTAACAGCAAGAGGCATATATCGTAATGAGACTATGAGGATCTATGCCCCTTGCTCAAACCGTTTTGTGTGTGTGTATATATATATATATGTGTGACCGGGTACACTCGGCTCTCATAACCCATCTGATGTAATTTTGTTGGTTGCATCACGACTTTGTTTGCAAAAGTGGTGTGTGTTATTATTCAGTGGTTTTTTTCCTTCAATGTAAGGTCTCGCAAGGTATTGCTATCATTGAGGCCTGCGTTAGTCCGACCCCTCTGGCTTACTTCTAGACCACTAGGTATTCAGTGTCTATTCAGGGGACGCAACCGCGTCAGCCGCCTCGTGGCTTTTGTTCTAGCATCCGGTGCCTACAATGGCGATGATAGCTTGTGTTTCTAATGAGGCATTCTAAGTTGAATATCTCCTCAATGCCTGTACCGATTGTTTTAAACCAAGATCCATAAGATTCAGCATGATAGTCTTTTTCATTTTGTAATCTATTTCTAGTCCAATCGATTTTGGGTTAAACTTTATTTTGGGAGTTTGCATCTTTTACACCGACCAGGTCGAAGGAGAAAAGTCGTTTAAAAATTCACAATTAATTTTAGCCATCTTTAAACAAATCAATGTCTGATACTAGTGAAACTACAATTGCGGATCTTTCGTTAGCAACAAACCGCAAGCTTCTAGGTTCAGTAGTATCAGAGCTATGGTAAGAGAACCTAGTCCACTTTAGCACAAATTTCAGCTTCCCAGCTCCAAAAGCACCAAATTCTGGGAGCATGCGAGTGGTGCTTTCTTTGCGACCCGCGCCTGCTGTATATAAAGCCCCTTCCGTAGCGCACTTGCGGTCAGTACCACTCAGCCGGTTGCCACAGATCACTCGCGCCGCTACGACGATACAACTAGGAAGAACTACAATGTCGACTCCCTCTTAGCTCTGCGCTGTTTCTTCAGTTTCTTCAGTTTTCTACACTGCAACAAAGACATGTCACAGCGACCCCTGTCTTCGACGTTGCCTCCCTCATTTCTTGACCTTTATCATCGCCTAACCTAACCCGGTTACATATATATATATATATATATATATATATATATATATATATATATATATATATATATATATATATATATATTATATATATATATATATATATATATATATATATATATATATATATATATATATATATATATATATATATATATATATATATTATAGGCTCGTTGGCTTTGAATTGACAAAGATTTCAGAAACAGTCTTTTTCCGCTGGCAGTCAAGGGGTGAAAGGGCAAAAGGCAATCGGGCCGACATCGGCCGCCTTTGGCCCGCGCACGTCCGACGGCCGACGGCCTTTTGCGCTTTGGGTCGAGGGCGGTGCATGGACAATGGCGGTGTACAATGAACATAGATACCAAACAGAAAACGCAAAGTTAATTTATATGCATCGACGACGTTTCGTTTTGGAACAGGGTAAGTGGCATTTTAATCGCGAAATCATATGTTGATACTGTCGCCTGCTTTGCCTTTAATTTGTTCTCATGTTCTTGCGAAATCTCGATGCTTATGACCAAATTTCATTTCCTCCCAGGACCGAAATCCACAAATTTTGAAGTTGCCCTCTGAAGGACTGTATTACAATTCTTGAGACAGATCGAGCATAATAGTTCAAGGATGGTGCCAAACTATTCTGGCACCACCCTTTAACTATCATGCTCGATCCTTGTCTTGCTGTGGTGTGTCGGGGCTGAATGAATTAATTTAATTATTTTGTTTATTTTATTTTATTTTGTTTGTTCATTTTTTATTTATTTATCTTTTAAAAGTGCGGCGGGGAGGGACTGATTTGTCTCCGAGGTGGTAAGGAGTCGTGAGGTCGTGGGTTCGAACCCCGGTGGGGTCTCACTTTGTACGGAAATCACCTTCATGGTGGTAGAAGAAGACGTTAAGCCATAACGTTTAACGTTTTTACTATATTTTAGTTTTTTGGGTTTTTTTTTGCCTTTCTCGAAAACACAAATTTGATAGTTACGAGATAGCATGAGAGCACCGAAATCCCCATCAGCCTACGTAAGGGTGGAAATCGCTTGGGAGGTATATGATGAAATTGTGCAAAATGATTTCAATTCGGGTGTAAATGCATTTCTAAATGCCAAGTTTTTATTTCATTGTTTTGAGTGCATTGGACTGTTTGCCGTCTTCCCCCCCTCCCCCTTTCCTCAGCCCCCCCCCCCCCCTCCTCTCCTCGCCGTTTCATTTATTAGCCTTCCGAAAACAAATCAATTATAGAGTGGACTGTACACCGAAATACCTTGTTTGTACACGAAGCATAGATCTTCATGAGGCCCCGCAGTTGCGGGGCCTCATGAAGATCTATGCTTCTTGCAGATGCAGTTTACGTCTGTTCTTCAACGGAATGTTTTCTTTATGCACAAGACACGGATTTTCATGCCTAGACTACATGATATAACCTAGCAAGCAGTGACTAACTCTTACGATGCACAAGACACGGATTTTCATGCCTAGACTACATGATATAACCTAGCAAGCAGTGACTAACTCTTACGATGCACAAGACACGGATTTTCATGCCTAGACTACATGATATAACCTAGCAAGCAGTGACTAACTCTTACGATGCACAAGACACGGATTTTCATGCCTAGACTACATGATATAACCTAGCAAGCAGTGACTAACTCTTACACAAGAAACGTAAATCTTTGTGATGCCCTGCAGCTGCGCGGCACCGCGAAGATCTTTGCCTCTTGTAGATGCTGTTTTCATCTGTTCCTCTATTGGCGGAGACCCTCGGATGCTCAGTCAGTGATGATGTAGTTTAACCCTTTGGCTGCCATCGGACACAAACTTTGCGCGGACTGAAAACACGGTATTGTGAAGATTCAATTTTTATCCATACACGGATGTAAGTGGATTCCAGCAAGAGGCAAAGAACCTCATGAGCCCCGCATCTTCGGGGGCTCATGAAGTTCTTTGCCTGTTGCGCGGCTGGATTGTGTTGGCATTTTCCTGACAGCGATAGGGTTAAGAGATGCGGCGATATTCAGTGGCGCTTTTCCTGTGTACAGTGTATTGCTTTTAGTCACCACGGGGTGTCCTTTACTCCATCACAAGCGAAGCCTTCAAATCAATCGGAATACAGTCGATTTTCCCAAACCCGAGAGAGAGAGAGAGAGAGAGAGAGAGAGAGAGAGAGAGAGAGAGAGAGAGAGAGAGAGAGAGAGAGAGAGAGAGAGAGAGAGAGAGAGAGAGAGAGAGAGAGAGAGAGAGAGAGAGACTGACTGACTGACTGACTGACTGACTGACTGACTGACTGACTGACTGACTGACTGACTGACTGACTGACTGACTGACTGACTGACTGACTGACTGACTGACTGACTGACTGACTGACTGACTGACTGACTGACTGACTGACTGACTGACTGACTGACTGACTGACTGACTGACTGACTGACTGACTGACTGACTCTGACTGACTGACTGACTGACTGACTGACTGACTGATGACTGACTGACTGACTGACTGACTGACTGACTGACTGACTGACTGACTGACTGACTGACTGACTGACTGACTGACTGACTGACTGACTGACTGACTGACTGACTGACTGACTGACTGACTGACTGACTGACTGACTGATGACTGACTGACTGACTGACTGACTGACTGACTGACTGACTGACTGACTGACTGACTGACTGACTGACTGACTGACTGACTGACTGACTGACTGACTGACTGACTGACTGACTGACTGACTGACTGACTGACTGACCTGACTGACTGACTGACTGACTGACTGACTGACTGACTGACTGACTGACTGACTGACTGACTGCTGACTGACTGACTGACTGACTGACTGACTGACTGACTGACTGACTGACTGACTGACTGACTGACTGACTGACTGACTGACTGACTGACTGACTGACTGACTGACTGACTGACTGACTGACTGACTGACTGACTGACTGACTGACTGACTGACTGACTGACTGACTGACTGACTGACTGACTGACTGACTGACTGACTGACTGACTGACTGACTGACTGACTGACTGACTGACTGACTGACTGACTGACTGACTGACTGACTGACTGACTGACTGACTGACTGACTGACTGACTGACTGACTGACTGACTGACTGACTGACTGACTGACTGACTGACTGACTGACTGACTGACTGACTGACTGACTGACTGACTGGACTGACTGACTGACTGACTGACTGACTGACTGACTGACTGACTGACTGACTGACTGACTGACTGACTGACTGACTGACTGACTGACTGACTGACTGACTGACTGACTGACTGACTGACTGACTGACTGACTGACTGACTGACTGACTGACTGACTGACTGACTGACTGACTGACTGACTGACTGACTGACTGACTGACTGACTGACTGACTGACTGACTGACTGACTGACTGACTGACTGACTGACTGACTGACTGACTGACTGACTGACTGACTGACTGACTGACTGACTGACTGACTGACTGACTGACTGACTGACTGACTGACTGACTGACTGACTGACTGACTGACTGACTGACTGACTGACTGACTGACTGACTGACTGACTGACTGACTGACTGACTGACTGACTGACTGACTGACTGACTGACTGACTGACTGACTGACTGACTGACTGACTGACTGACTGACTGACTGACTGACTGACTGACTGACTGACTGACTGACTGACTGACTGACTCACTCACTCACTCACTCACTCACTCACTCACTCACTCACTCACTCACTCACTCACTCACTCACTCACTCACTCACTCACTCACTCACTCACTCACTCACTCACTCACTCACTCACTCACTCACTCACTCACTCACTCACTCACTCACTCACTCACTGACTCACTGACTGACTGACTGACTGACTGACTGACTGACTGACTGACTGACTGACTGACTGACTGACTGACTGACTGACTGACTGACTGACTGACTGACTGACTGACTGACTGACTGACTGACTGACTGACTGACTGACTGACTGACTGACTGACTGACTGACTGACTGACTGACTGACTGACTGACTGACTGACTGACTGACTGACTGACTGACTGACTGACTGACTGACTGACTGACTGACTGACTGACTGACTGACTGACTGACTGACTGACTGACTGACTGACTGACTGACTGACTGACTGACTGACTGACTGACTGACTGACTGACTGACTGACTGACTGACTGACTGACTGACTGACTGACTGACTGACTGACTGACTGACTGACTGACTGACTGACTGACTGACTGACTGACTGACTGACTGACTGACTGACTGACTGACTGACTGACCTCACTCACTCACTCACTCACTCACTCACTCACTCACTCACTCACTCACTCACTCACTCACTCACTCACTCACTCACTCACTCACTCACTCACTCACTCACTCACTCACTCACTCACTCACTCACTCACTCACTCACTCACTCACTCACTCACTCACTCACTCACTCACTCACTGACTGACTGACTGACTGACTGACTGACTGACTGACTGACTGACTGACTGACTGACTGACTGACTGACTGACTGACTGACTGACTGACTGACTGACTCACTGACTGACTGACTGACTGACTCACTGACTCACTGACTCACTGACTCACTGACTCACTGACTCACTGACTCACTGACTCACTGACTCACTCACTGACTCACTCACTGACTCACTGACTGACTCACTGACTGACTCACTGACTGACTCACTGACTGACTGACTCACTGACTGACTGACTCACTGACTGACTGACTCACTGACTGACTGACTCACTGACTGACTGACTCACTGACTGACTGACTCACTGACTGACTGACTGACTGACTGACTGACTGACTGACTGACTGACTGACTGACTGACTGACTGACTGACTGACTGACTGACTGACTGACTGACTGACTGACTGACTGACTGACTGACTGACTGACTGACTCACTGACTGACTGACTGACTCACTGACTGACTGACTGACTCACTGACTGACTGACTGACTCACTGACTGACTGACTGACTGACTCACTGACTGACTCTAATTTACGAAGCCGTATGGTCTGTCGGCCTTAATTTTGGGTGAAAATGACTGTGCGCCCAGTACGTTGCACGCCTGGTTATGGAATATAACTAAACTGAGATAGCTCAGATAAAGTTCCTGACTAATTTGTTCTGTGGCGCATATTGCACAGATATTATAATGTTATAACATTTGCGGTACAGATCGCCACAAGTTGGTTTTTCACAGTCGTCGTCGCTGTTGTTATTGTTGTTGTTGTTGATATATTTGCTGTTTTGCTGCTGTTTTTCATACGTTTGTAGCGTACAGTAGGTATTATTTTCACAATATCGCAAGACACTGTTCACAAAATTCATTTGCCACGAAAACAATGTAATGGTTATTAAAAGGTCAAAACTAACATTTTTCATCTTATTGTTGCTTAGCCAGAATCCCTTTCTGATTTGTGATTAGAAACGTTCTCGGGCGGTTTAAGTAGAAAGTAGAGGTCCTTGAAGATAAATCGCATTGGAGTGGCCACACCTCGCGTGTGACCACTCCAATGCGATTTTTGGGGAGGGTACGTGTTCCAGTCAGCGCTCAGCTCAAGTGTAAATTTCCAAAACGATTTACTGTAAGCGCAAATTGCACTCTCCAAGTACTGGCGCAATTAGTGTCATGCGAAGCATAACGCCTTGGCGTCTAGGTGTTGATGTATTGACTTCATTGCCGCTCCAAAAATACCATCAGATACTCTTACCATGCTATCTGCGTGTTAGTCAAGCCATCTGGTGGACTTTCTTGAACTACATGCATGGCTTGGGGCCTCGGCCACGTTCGTAAAGACTTGTTGTAGTAAACAAATAAACGATTGACTGATTTCTTGTCTGTATGTTGGCTCGCTGGCTGAATTGATTGGTCAATTGAATGAGCGATCGATCAATCTATGTTTACGTTTATGAAATTTAGACGAAAGTTTTAGTCTTTAAAAATGGCACATACTATTCATATTTTGCTTTAGTTTGATTTTACACCAACAATAATAATCATAATCATGATCATAACAATACCGGTCATTATAAAGGCGCTTTAACCAATGCTGTGGTTCGGCTGAAAGCGCCACGAACTGAGAAGCGAGAAGAGCCGGAGTACCCGGAGAAAGAACCCCCCAGGCCCGCCCGAATTAACTGTGACACTTATGTTACGATTGTGGTTGTGTTGTTCTGCCAGCGCGCATGCATAATTCGTAGAAAACGATCCGATATTTATTTGAGCTATCATGATTACAAATCACGTACCTTTTCAGTAAGATTCGCTATCGTTCGCACAGAGAGCGGAATTGGTTGTCTTTTGATATAGGGAGTTGAATCCCGAAGAGTCTAGAAACCGCTCGAATAATCTCCGCTGTTTTCTGTGCGCGTGACATTACCAGCCAGTATGTATTAGGCAGAGTCTTGAAACTTCCGGAGAATTCGGGCAAGGTCGTAAATTGTGTAGTACTCTTGTGTGACGTCATATCACAACGGGGATTTCCCAAAATTGGGGTTGAAATTAGCAGTCGAATTTTGTAGACTATTGTAGTCTATTTTCGAATTTTGTAGACTATTGTAGTCTATTTTAGAAAGTTCTTTTTCATCAATATTTATGAGTTTCGGTTACGTGCTCTGTTCTGATTGGTTGTGTTGTATGAATTTGCTAGATTATTCTGGAAAACCTACGACTATAAAAGATGGTGCTAGAAAACACGTGTGTACATTGTTCAGTTGTAGAATTGCGATGTAACAGCGTCGGTACATTGTTCAGTTGTATAATTGCAGTGTATCGTAAGCACATTGACATTGAGAGAGCTACGCAAGGTATCGTGCTTCATTGTCAGTGACGGAGTTATGCAGTGTATGGTGATATACATTGTATGAGAGACGCATTGTGTCAAAGTGTAGACATTTTGCAGAGGAAACATTGTATCAGTGTTGGTGCATTTGTGAACGCATTGTGTGGAGATCGCATCACTGCAATAAAATATTGTTGGAACTGTTACTCCAGTGTGGTCTACATCCTTAAGCCACGTGTGACGGGTTGCAGCTGAGTGAAGTTTCTTTAAAAGAACCTTACGTGCGTGCGTCTGGTGTGTTTATCATACTACGACTACGACTCAACACGTAACAACTTAATTATTAGAGAAGAAACCGGTTATCGAACCTCGCACCTTTAGCATTTTGGGCAGGCGAACTGGCTCCATATAGAAAACTTGCCCATCTAACAACACCGTATTGAGCAGGACACCTAATAACCACGACTAGAAGCATTACAGGTTCGTCTGCCGGATACCATGTTCCAACTTGATTTCCCGAGGTCCATGCAAGTCCTCTGCCTGCCAACACTGATTTGCACGTCTGGTTGAACGCTCGTTAAGGACTGTGCGCACGCCGACCACAAACACCTATTGCCAGCCGTAATTTGCTGTATGGCGGCAATGTTGCGGCCACATTGCGGGGCGCCAGCAATATTGCCGACACAACTTGCCACCCGATACAATCCGAGTCTATTAAATTTTCTTGTGGCGGCCCGCAAGGCTAGAGAGCAATGTTGCTGCCTCTCAGCCAATCAGCGGTGTCCTCGCGTCACTTCCCGTTTCTTCATCTTCCGAGCCGGAAAAAACGGCGGAGAAACTGAACGACGGCTTTGAAACTGTTAACTCATTGGAAACGCGCCGCATGGGAAACGCGGCAAATAGCCGCGTATAGGTATGCGGCACGACTCCAATGAGTTAAATTGATCAATCTTGTCCGAGAGTTCCCATGCTCCCGCAGCTCGCCATATTTCAACCGCGATCGTGCGAGGGAAGTGCTATCGGTAATAGCGCGTTATAGCTGTTCCATATACATACGTCTGGTGTGTTTATCATACTACGACTACGACTCAACACGTAACAACTTACAGTACAGTACAAACACATTGCGTGCACATTGAAACATGTGCCACGAAGCCGATGTGGCAAGTGGAAAATGTTTGCTTACCACACATTGCCAGAAGCAAAATCTGTCAGCGTGATCAAGACCGTCATCGCATCATTCTTGATGAAAAGAAGCCGAAAACAAGCAATTTGCGCTGGCACGTGAGGATCAATGTCTCTTGCATGTCGCATATAGGCATGCGCCACCGAAATGAGTAGGTCATCGAACATCTGTAAGAAACACAGACCTTTGTCTATTTTCGCATTGATGAACATCACAACTAGAATCGTTTGCGGTGTCGGTCTGCGTTGACTATAGGTCCTCCCAAGGTAGCGCAATTGTCAACTGAGGCTGACATCGGCCCCGTCGACCGTTTGCTCACTGGGCGTCCACGTTTAAACGTCCAGAGCTCTCCCCCGCGTAATATTTGACTTCGCGATACGCTGGTGCGCGCGTAATATTGATGTTAATCCATTCACTACCGAGACAAAGTCGATCCAACCGCAAGAGGCATATATTCTCATGAACCCCTGCAGTTACGGGGGTTTATAAGGATGCATGCCTCTTGCTAACGCCACTTTGTATCCATAATCCTTGCGCGGCTGGGGCTCTTTGGTGTTGAACAAATTTTCAGAAATGCAAAATGTCACCGCTGGTAGGGAAGGGGTTAACCTCTACTTCAGTCCATTAATGTAATGCATTTGCCTTAGAACAAAACGAGCGATCGCTCAAGTGCTGGGCAGATGTTTTTCACCGACTGTGAGTGTGCAGATGGATAAACACAATATTTAACCCATTCAGCCCTGACGCACTACAGCAGCAGATGGGTCGACCATGATAATTCAAGGGTAGTGCCAGATTAGCTTGGCGCCAAGCTAATCTGGCACTACCCTTAAATTATCATGGTCGATCGATCTCTTGCTGCAGGTGCATAGTCGTTAGATGACGCCTCCAAAATTTGGGAAACACGAGCGTCGGGCTAAATGAGTTAACTCATATCATACTGATGTTAACAGCTTTAAATTTGTATACTGCCATATACAAGCTACATTACAGTACTTACAGATAAAGATTATAGACCAATGGTTTAGTTCAAGGGTAGTGCCAGAATAGCCTGGCGCCTAGAGGTGTATCAGTTCCGAATGATAGGGTTAATATATCGAGGAGGAATCTTGTTCCGGAATTCCGCAATTTTTGCAAGTGAATCGGTGCAAGGTGGCTCTTTGTGCATTTATGTGTGTTTGTATGCATGTGCGTCCGTGCGAGTGTGTGTGTCTGTGTGTGTGTGCGTGTGTGTGTGTGTGTGTGTGTGTGCGTGCGTGCGTGCGTGCGTGCGCGCGCGCGCGTGCGTGTGTGTGTGTGTGTGTGTGTGTACGTATGTGCCGTTAGAGAGAGAGAGAGAGAGAGAGAGAGAGAGAGAGAGAGAGAGAGAGAGAGAGAGAGAGAGAGAGAATGATTGAAACATTTCAATTCCAAGCATTGAGGTAATAGGCCCGCAGGCGATGCTCACGCCTGTTTTTTGCTAATTTTGCCGATCATCAGAACAGAGAGAGAGAGAGAGAGAGAGAGAGAGAGAGAGAGAGAGAGAGAGAGAGAGAGAGAGAGAGAGAGAGAGAGAGCAATACCAATACCAATTGTTTTAACTATTCAAAGTTCTCCCCATCAACAGCTCAGTGCGGTAGTGTCGTATAGCGTTGCCGCGTTAACGCTATACGGCATTTAGTTCACAGCCGCTATCTTTTGCGGGGCGTCTTTGAATGAGTTAACTTATCTGAAACTTGACGTAGTGCTGCATTCCGGATACGCTGCATCAAACCACGTATCCTAGTGCATCTGTTCGGAATGTGTTCACCGGAAGGCCGCATGCGTCTTGCAGATCGCCTCATGCGGCATGTCTCGGTGTTTGTAGTACACGTGCCGCTAGAACTACTCCGGAAGAAGACCGTGAAAAATGGCAACCGACGAAACAGCGGACTGGCAACAACATCGCTGTCAGAGGAGCAACATGATTTGTGTGTTCCGGGGGTGGATTTGGGCTAGGATGACAACAGGTACATTCGTCTGTGCCGGCGTGGATGTCAAACGGGACCTTGCGTCTCTCAGCAGTTCTCAGACGCGCTCACTTTTTATATACCGGTCTGTGAATTTGGATCTTACGACCTAGCGCCTCAGTAACAGTTCAGATTGCGTCTGAATTAACCCTTTGACTGTCGGTAGCACGTTCGGGCGCGATGATTCCTGTAGGAATCATTGCGGCAAAGACGCGCTACCGACAGCCAAAGGGTTATATCCCCGTTGCTGCCGCCAAGGATGACGAATCATTAGTAGACCACTGTAGAGGCCCGCGCTAAGATCACGAGGGAAAGCCACGCGATCGCGTTCTTGAATGTCACTGGCCAGGCCGAGCACTTTTTTTTTCCGAGTAAATGTCGAGGCCGCTAACACGACGTGGACGGTATGGCATTTCATCAGTCCTTCTAGGCTATGCAGGCGTAATTTGGAGATCGACAGCGCTCTTGTGTCATACATCGTGCAGTCGTTTAGCCGCAAGGTCCCATTTCTCAAATTTTGGAGCTGTTGCTTAGCGACTATGTCAGTACAGAAGTTGCAGGAGATGGATTGATCATGATAATTCAAGGGTAGTGCCAGGTGAGCTTGGCGCCTTCAGGCGCCAAGCTCATCTGGCACTACCCTTGAATTATCATGATCAATCCATCTCCTTTTTTTAAAACGGAGCATATCATGTTGCGCTGCGCATGCGCGTAATCCATCATGGCAGCGGACAATCTACAGCGGTCTACTACGCGTGTGAAACCACCCTGCGCTGACCGACTTTCGCGTGAAGAACACACATTGAAATGGGATCAAAATAGATATCAAGAACAACGGACAAGCAAAAGACATACACCCTCATGAGACAAAAGGCAGTTCATGAGAGTTCAAAATGTGTCCGAGTCTTGCAGCTGGGTGGCATTCACTTTGCCCCGGCAGTGAAGGGGTTATAACGATCTGCTGCAAGGCGGGATTTGATTGCGAAATTTCGCCGATACATTCGTTTCATTTTAACACATTTTATCGCAGCACCGAAATCCCCCAATTTTGAAGTTGCCCTCTGAAGGACTGTATTACAATTCTAGAGAAAGATCGAGCATGATAGTTCAAGGGTGGTGCCAGAATAGCTTGGCGCCTAAGGGCGCAAAGCTATTCTGGCACCACCCTTGAACTATCATGCTCGATCGATGTCTTGCTGTGGTGTGTCGGGCATGAATGAGTTAAGGGTTAACCAATCTAACCCCACCGCCGCATTTCCCACAATGTGGAAGTGTTACCTAACTTCGATGTACCAGTGGCAGGAAATGAATCGACCATGCTAATTCAAGGGTAGTGCACTGATTCCGACATCTAATTCCGCAATCACTTCTCAAAACCCACCTCAACAACACCGCCTTTTACTAGTCCATTTCCACAGCCATTTACAACTCATCACCACTATCGCGCGCGCGCGCGCGCGCGCGTGTGTGTGTGTGTGTGTGTGTGTGTGTGTGTGTGTGTGTGTGTGTGTGTGTTAGCTTTTATTTTTTCTTTGTATCAGCGCTTAGAGCTACTTTTAGAATAAGCGCTTAAATTCCGGAACAAGATTTTCTCCTCGATTTATTAACGATTGTGTTTATCCATCAGCACAATCACAATCGGGGAAAAAAACATCCGCCCAGCACTTGAGTGATCGCTCGTTTTGTTCTAAGACAAATGCATTACATTAATGGATTGAAGTAGATGTTAATCCCTTCCCTACCAGCGGTGGCACGTTGCATTTCTGAAATATTTGTTCAACACCAAAGAGCCCCAGCCGTGCAAGGATCATGTATACAAAGTGGCGTTAGCAAGAGGCATAGATCCTCATGAGCCCCTGCAACTTTCTTTCCTCTTCAGTATATCCCATATAAACTTGTCTACCTTTTTTTTTTTTTAATATACAATCCATACATGTGAGAAGGCACACGTAACAAGGGGTTTCAATTTTACTGCCCCGTGCGTTTATATGGGGAACTCTTCCTACGTAAAACGGATAAGAAGAGTATTTTTTTTACCTAGCAGGACAACATTGATAATCCGTTGTATCAGTCTTTTATTATACGACACAAGTAAAGCTAGCCCTTTTGCCCAGAACTATTGTTTTACATGCTAAAAACATGTGTTAAGGAGATGTTACGACCTTTAATAACCCCTTTTTTAACCCCTATTATAATATTGTGTAGCAAGCCCGCCACCCTACAAGAGAAACTGTACGGGCCTGTGAAGGCGCTACAGAAGACCACAGATTTCATTTTGAGAGCCAAACTCCAAGTGTGACGGCGTTCGAGAAGAAGATATTGTGTAGAGAATGACTTCAAGGCAGCTGAATATGTTCTTTTTAAGGAAATTGTGAGTTATTTTCGTGAATCGTGAATTACATCGTTTATAAGTCCCTTCTACGTGGCGGTGGGGCGAATTTAATAGCATGTCCATGATGTCAAAGACGGGCAGGCCTAATCCTCTGACAACTGAAGTAACAAGATAAAAATTACGTCATGTCTAGTTAGCCAACCTCGCTGCTGAACGTACATTTGGCGCAAAGCGCCGTATGTGCGTATGTATGTGCTTATGTATGTAAAGACGAGAATTTCCGATATTGCTGTACGCACAAGCTTGAAACTTGGCGAAATATTTTCACTATGGGGTGGCTAAGAGAGCCTCCGAGCACTTTGTAATTGAATGTCTCCTTGGAGACATAAAAGACAGTTTATAGAAAGTCGGTTGACCCAGATTAGAGTCCGTAATTTTTGTCATATTTACTTGAAATTTTGGATATAGCTAGGTTGGAGAAAGATATTTGGTGAGTTTGTTAGCCAGCTTTGTATCTTTTCAACTTCTTTAGTAAACATTAATTCTTTTCAGAAAAAAATAAAACAGTATAAAATCTTGACTTCTGAAGAAAGTCAGACAGTGGCGGTGACGTAAAAGAAGCAACTCCGTCACCACGCAGACATTGACTCAATACTCTAAATATGACGTAATTCTCTCTCTTACACGCTCTCTCTCTCTCTCTCTCTCTCTCTCTCTCTCTCTCTCTCTCTCTCTCTCTCTCTCTCTCTCTCTCTCTCTCTCTCTCTCTCTCTCTCTCTCTCTCTCTCTCTCTCTCTCTCTCTCTCTCTCTCATACACATGCGCGCATCTCCAAGCTTTATGCCTCTTGGAGATGACGGTTTGGAGCGCGCACACAGACACACACACATTGACGCGCTTCAGAAGAGCACTATGTAGGTGTACTTAGTGTATCATGTAGCTACATAAAGTCAACCTGATTTCATACAAATTATATAGCAAGACTGAAATCGTACTGTGAAATTCTAGTTTTGTCACCATTTTCTCAAGTCTTGAAGCGATAGTGAAACTCCTATCAGGCTAAAAATAAAATTACTTAAAAACCAAAAATACGTCATGATAAATGACGTTTGACAAACCAATGACGCGTATGCACTGCGCACCTGTTAGAATTCACTGTGGCGCATTGGCAGATCTGCTAGGCTTTTTCAAAAGGAGATATTTCAACATCAAAATTAGGTCAAAGACGAAAAGTGAGACCCTTGACAGCGATGGCAGGTCGCATATTGAAGGGAATGTGGGTTATGGTTCATCCCATCTTTTTAAAAAAAAAAAATTATTATTCTTTTTTACAAACACTTTTGGAAGAACTACCAAGTAAGTAGGAAAAAGCACTGCTAAGGGTGAGAACTGTGTATTACAGCGTATCGACCAATGATCATAGATCTATGATGATTGTCGATAATGCACTATTATCTCCCCTGACGGTGATTTTCCTGCTTACTTGGTAGTTCTCAAATATAAGCACTGGCAGTCAACCCTTCTGGTCTCGTTTCGGGGAAGAAAAAAAAAAAAAAAAAACTTTTGGAGAAAAAAATCTAGGGATGAACTGAACTGACAAACAGTTACAATGGTTGGCTCACTGCGCATTTCTAGCTGTCTGGTGTTGGTATTAATAGTTTGTAACCGACACTTTTCTGTCGGAGACGAACAAACAATTATAGGGTGAGGCAGTGCGCATGTCAGTCACGAGCAGTAATTAATTTACTGAATCTTGCAGTAAATTTGCATGTAAGCATGTTCTGCTGTAAATCGTCCTACGCTGAATCGTTTCACTGCGGGAACGCCGCAGAAAGCAGCAGGCCAGTCACAAGAGGCATAGATCCTCATGAGCCCCCGCAGTCGCGGGGGCTCATGAGGATCTTTACCTTCTGGCTGGCTTCATTCACATCTACACATTCACAAGATAGGTTAAGCAGCAGTTAATGAGCGATTATTTTAGACTTAGATGGCGTGTAACCTCTTGACTGTTATTTTGACGCGACAGAAATCATGTCATAATTATTTTGATGCGGTTGCTTCGTTCGATTGTTTCCCAATTTTCTGACGAAATACTGAACCCGGAGTTCAACAGAAAATACTCATAGCCGCCTTATGAAGAAGCCTCGGATCGCGTAGTGTTTAAATAGTTTGTAATTATTTTGCGTGTTTTCTCAAAAGTCACTGGCAACAATTCTCAGAGAACATCCCGACGAAGAAAGACACACGCTTTGAAAAGACAACAATTTATTTATATTTCGAAATATTGTTTTCAAAACAGACACCTCCGATTACAAAAAATATAGATAGCAAATTGTGGAGTTGTTTGGTTTGGATTAAAAAAAACAAATGTTAGATACGAGGTCGCACGCAAACACCGCCGATACCTCGTCACTAGACGCTGGCATTGAAGTGGTTAAAGTGAGCATAACACCCCCGGCTACGAAGAAGACACGGAACAAATCTGATTTATCAAGAAACATAGATTCTCATGAACCCCTGCGACTGCAGGGGCGCATCAGAATCTATGTTTCCTGAAAAAATAATGGGCAGGGGGAAGAAACTGAAAGCAGTTGTCTCGGTCTCTCTTTATTTATTTATTTATTTATTTATTTATTTATTTGTATTTTATTTTGTTTTATTCTTATATTTTTGTTTTTATAAATAATTGTATTTGTAATTGCCTACAGGTCTGTGAGCTTGGTCCGCGCGGATCTGGGACTTAAGGTCCCAAAATCACATAGCAGCGCATTAACCCCTTCTTTTCCGTGGACCCCCCACCCCACCCGGGTCTGCCCTGGGGGACTTGGGTGGGGTTAACTACTTTTTAGTTCCCAGGGTCACCCTGGTCAGCCCCACAGGGTGGGTTTTCCCCTCCATTCTGGGGCATGTGTTTCTGGCTACCCTTGGTCCATTCAGCTGTATTTTCCTTTTTTTAAACTCTCCCTACTGTCTGCGCTGCCTATAGCTCTTGATATTGGATGTGTGTTGCTAAATGGACTTAGCTTTATGTAGGCCCCATGTCGTAGGTTTATTTAACGTATTAGACCGGCTGGCGAAATACATTCAATATTCTGTTTAGTTGTTGTTGTTGGTTTTTTTTTTTCCCCACACAAGCAGTGCAGACACGTCCTGAAGACGTCCGGAGAAAGTCTTGTTGCTGTCGGGACGTTAAGCAATGTAAAAACAAACAATTTCCGTGGCCAGACGAAAGTGCATAAGCTAGCCAGATCTACCGTGCACCCCCCCCCCCCATCCCCCAGTACTCCAAAAGATGGGTTTCAAAGTGTACCTTAGTATGTTCTGAGATGTTAAAGCCATGTTCCCCCGAAAATCTTTAGGAACACACCAGAGATATAGACGAGGGCGCAAGGGTACCCCAATTCACGCTCTTCGCAGATGCTAACATGAGGTTGAGAAACATTGAGAAAACAGGTTGAGCGTGCTTGTTGGGTTCAGTTCGCGGCTACATTCTGCGCATTGAGTTATATTATAAATATGAGAAATGCGCCATATAAATGCTATGCATTATTATTATTCATTATTTTCCTCTAAATAAATCAGAATTCATTCCAAAAGCCCAAATCAGGCAGTATTTTAAGGCACACCTTCTACATCCTCTGCAAAAAAAAAAAAAAAAAAAAAAAAAAAAAAAAACAGAATGAAAAATATTGAATCTCTAGCTCACAGTCCCCCCCCCCCCCCCCCACCCAGATCTGCCCTGGGGGACTTGGGTGGGGTTAACTACTTTTTAGTTCCCTGGGTCACCCTGGTCAGCCCCACAGGGTGGGTTTTTCCCTCTATTCTGGGGCATGTGTTTCTGTCTACTCTTGGTCCATTCACCTGTATTTGCCTTTTTAAAACTCTCTGTACTGTCTGCGCTGCCTGTAGCTCTTGATATTGGATGTGTGTTGCTAAATGGTATTAGCTTTATTTAGACCCCATGTCTTAGGTTTATTTAACGTATTGGACCGGCTGGCGACATACATTCAATGTTCTATTTAGTTGTTTTTTTGTTTTTTTTACAAGCAGTGCAGGCACGTCCTGAGAAAGTCTTGTTGCTGTCGGGACGTTAAGCAATGTACAATCAATCAATCTAGCTCACAGTGAAGGTATTTGTTCACCCAGTAAACGACCATTTCCACAAAATGGCAAAAAAAAAAAAAAGGACAAAAATAATGTGTCAGATGCCTTCAGACAGTTTCTATAACACTTAGAGTCCATTTTTTGGCCTATATCATTAAAACAGGATGTCACAATTATTATAAACTTGTCTAGGTGATGCTGTGATTACTGTGAGTGCTACAGTGGTTGATTTTGTATCCCTACCCCCAAGTTGTAAAAATATACAAAATTAATTAGAAAAAAAATACTAAAGTTATTCCATTTCATTTTGACCTCTCTTTACCTATTAAGTTTCAGTAATGTGAGCATAACGTGCAAGAAAATTAGGAAAGTCGGCATCCTTTACGGTACGTTCGTGGTGAATGATAGCTTTTTCCCCATTTAAAATTGCCGAATTAGGAAAGGTATGTTGTTTCTGTTGCCCTCAGAAATTTTGTATACAACTGATAGGTCTTTTTTTAGGTTTTATTGGTTAGGATAGAGTACCACAGTTAGTCCTAACCTGATTTTATGATGCTGTGATGCATTTAGGGGCCACAGTGGCTAAATCTGCTGCCCTACCCCCATTTTACCAGTACGCAAAGGAACGCAAAATGATCATAACAATTGCTTATGTCATACTCCTCTGTTTAAATATTTATGTTGCCAGTTTTCTTAACAAAATATGCATATTGAGCATAAACATTTGTGATCCTTTCATTAATTTCAATGTGACCCATCAATTTAATTGTAATTCTTTTTAGTTAAGGCATGCTTAACAGGGGTTGCCGCTGAAGCTTCTACCGTCTGCACATTCAGCAGTCTTGTCAAACTCGGGGAAGGTGTACCTCAGGGAGATGTTGTGTTTGATGCTGTTCTTGGTCTACATTAATGGCATCAGTACAACAGTACCAAGGTTCGTCTTGAACATCCTCCATGCGGATGACTTTGCATTGTGGAGCGCAGCAGAACATAAAGAAATAGCATCCTGCAGAATCAAGGATGCTGCCAATAGAGTCAGCAGCTGGAATGAAAGAGGCCACTCAAACTGAGCTAGACCATCGCTTTCAATCAGACTGAGGAGGTCACTTTGAAACTGGAGACCTTCCAGTATCAAAGACAGACATGCCAACTTTACTGGCAACAAATAAATTATTGGATTCACGTGGAGGCTCACATCGAAGCCATGGAAGCTAGAGCTGCAAAAAAAAAGGTCTCTGATGAAGAAACTGGTGGGGACCACACTGGCGCAAATTACAGCATTCTGGCCTAAGCAAACAACTGCTTGGTTAGACCAGTAGTGCGGTACCAAATGGTCGACTTAGCTGAAATTGTCTTCTCCTGCTGCCGTATGGTGTCGCTGCTGTTATAAGGGGAAAAGTCACTATTCTCGGTGTCTTAGGTGATACCTGTTTGTGTGCATAGGCTTCAGTACTCGCGCTACACTACAGGCCGTAGTTATATCGCTCCTAAACTAGGTGCCCGATTGGATGACAGAATGCGGACACGCTAAGCGCAGTAAACCACATTAACTAATCCTACGGTGCGATATACCAGATGAAAACGAAAGCCTGTGAACAGAAAAACGACATACCCGTGGCTTGCAGTATGTCGCGAGGACCAAAGATAATGTGCACGGACAGGGATCACTGACTAAAACACTGAGAATGTCGAGTTTAGCCCCTACTGTTTTTACACCACCTAGCGGCAGCAGCAGTGAGCTAAGTCGCTCATTACATCGACAACATGAAACACTGCCTGCAAAACCCAAAAGGCCACGCTTGACAAGATGCAGAACATGGGTCATTCTTACTAAACACCGACAGCATGGGAGACTACAGGAGCAGACCAAGAACCGTCAGAAACGCAGAAGTCTGAACCGCCAACTGAAGGTCCTGCAATGGGCCAAAACTGACGTGTGAAGAGCTCCCTTCAGATACCTGGACATCTCGAAAGAGCCTTCTAGACAACATAAACAATGTTCCAGGACTCCTTGCCAAAGGTCGCGGCACTGCACAAAGCCATCTCGCTGGAGATTATGCACAAGCGCTACCCTCACAGCAGCTGTGGTACCGCACAAGACGCGTGCGGAATGAAGGAAGTGGCGTGTACATCTGTTGTGCGTGTACATCTCCTTACCAACTGGAGGCAGCAGCCCCAACTATCGTACAGATCTGCAGGTGCTCAACACAGCAGCAGAGCACTAGCTAGGGAAAGGCAGCAGCTTAATCCACTGATCTCACCAGGAAGCTTCAAGATAGACTGGATGCCCTGTCCACAAAATAGTGCTGCAGTGGATTCCAGTGCATTCTGGAGTAGCTGGGAATGGAGAGGCTGACAGCCTGGCCAAAGCAGGCGCCAGACTACCTCAAGATCACAACCTCCTGTAAAGAAACCAAGACACTACAGCAACAAAGTGATTGGCAACAGCAGAATGGCGTCTGCAGCCCGTGGGCAGACGACATTAACAAGCTGAACAGGGAGAGCAAGGCCACCATCTTTCATCTACGCACTGAGTACTCTGGACTGAATCCGTACAGAAAAGCAGGGATGAAGTTCACAAACTTTTCATAAACGTTTCACAAACCCAAACTGAAGCCTGATGATTTACACACTTTAATTATATCACTCTGTATCAGCAGCTCATTTGAAGCTTTCGTGCCTAATGCACGAAGAGATACCAAAATAAAAGAACGCTTAGCGAATAACGGAGCTCGGTAGAAGCGTAAACAACCAATCAGAATGTTCGGCAGAAAGGCCATGCAGTCACTTTATGATCAGAGCTATATACAAATCACTTGCAACAAGCGTCAGCATGATCGTTCGCAATGGAATAGTCACAAATTGGGGGAGAAAAAAAAAGAAAAAAAAAGTAGACAAAAGTTTGCCAGCACTTCGTCATTTTTTTTACACACTTTCACAGATTAATGAAAAGGACTGAAATTGACAGACTTTCCAGGGCCCTGAAAAAGCCTTGTCATTTTTTAACAACTTTCACAAATGTTCACGGACCGTACGGACCCTGCTGAACTCACCTTGTGAGACTGGGTCATGCAGAAACAGCCATATGTGAATTTGGCGTAGAAAATCAGTTTCCTTAGCACATTCTCCAAACCTGTCCATACAGAGAATCAGTCTGCTGGCAGTTCTGACCAAAAGACACGCCCCTGTACACCAAACTCTGAAAACATGCTGCCGAGCTCTTGACAGCTCACTTATTGGCAGCCAGAACAATATAAGATTTAAAGATGGCCATCAAGGAATTGAACGTTGCAGAAGAAGAAGGTGGAAGTGGTGATCTCGTGGTGGACATGTGGAAACTAAGTATTTTGATAACATTGTTTTGGCTGTAGGAACCATGAAACTTTATTACGCATATTTACACACTTCTAAATGAAAATAAATGAAAGGAAAAGGGGAGATTTGCTAGACCCGCCTTACGCTAGGTAAAATATCACCTAAAAGACCAGCCAGTTAAAAATAGTTACAATTAAATTGATGGGTCACATTGAAATTAATGAAATAATCACAGATTTTTATGCTCAATATGCATACTTTTTTAAAAAGAAAACTGGCAACACAAAATATTTAAACAGAGGAGTATGACGTAAGCAATGTTTATGTTTATTTTGCGTTACTTTGCGTACTGGTAAAATGGGGGTAGGGCAGCAGATTCAGCCACTGTGGCCCCTAAATGCATCACAGCATCATAAAATCAGGTTGGGAGTAACTGTGGTACTCTATCCTAACCAATAAAACCTAACAAAGACTTATCGGTTGTGTACAACATTTCTGAGGGTATCGGAAACAACGTACGTTTCCTAATTTTGGCAATTTTAAATGGGAAAAGCTATCATTCACCATGAATGTACCGCAAAGGATGCCGACTTTCCTAATTTTCTTGCACTTTATGCTCACATTACTGAAACTTTACTTAATAGGTAAAGAGAGGTCAAAATGAAATGGAATAACTTTAGTAATTTTTTTCTAATTAATTTTGTGTGTTTTTACAACTTAGGGATAGGGATACAAAATCAACCACTGTAGCACTCACAGTGATCACAGCATCACCTAGTCAAGTTTATAATAATTGTGACATCCTGTTTTAATAATATAAACCTAAAAATGGACTGTAAGTGCTATAGGAAATGTCTGAAGGCATCTGACACATTATTTTTGTCTTCTTTTTTTTTGCCATTTTGCGGAAATGATCGTTACTGGGTGCACAAATACCTTCACTGTGAGCTAGAGATTCAATATTTCTTTTTATTCTTTTTTTTTTTTTTTTTTTTTTTTGCAGAGGATGCAGAAGGTGTGCCTGAACAAAATACTGCCTGATTTGGGCTTCTGGAATGAATTCTGATTTATTTAGAGGAAAATGTTTCTCAACCTCATGTTAGTATCTGCGAGGAGCGTGAATGGGGTACCCTTGCGCCATCGGCTATATCTCTGGTGTGTTCCTAAAGATTTTTGGGGAACATGACTTAAACATCTCAGGACATACTAGGGTACACTTTGAAACCCATCTTATTGAGTACTGGGGGGGGGGGGGGGGGGGGGGGTGTGTGCACGGTAGACCTGGCTGGCTTATGGACTAATTATCATGAGACCCGCGACTGCGGATGCTCACTGATGAGGATTTATGTCTCTTGCCTGTTCTGTGTTCTGTATGCTATTTGGAGTCCCAGTTACATTAATTTTTACTAGGGGTGATTTTCACGCCATCGTCGGTCAGCTGTGTAGTGGTTTCCAGACGCGCCATCATTCACGGTCAAGTCATTGGCAGCGGAAGGCGTTCATGTAGCTGAAGCGGTTGCGGGGGCACACAAATTACACAGCAACACACGCCGTATAGTAGCGGAGCCGCCCGACTGAGTTCCTGACGGTAACTAGCTCAGTAAGAAAACGCCACGATCGGCGCTCTTAAAGGGATCTTGCAGAACATCAAGCGCTGAGTGCGGCAGAGCAAGAGGAATGGTTTCATAACGGGCCAAACGGCGATATATGAATGTTTCTTCCATCATCATTTATTAGCCTCTGCACTCAACTGCTAGCCGACGGCACAAACGATTTCAGAGATCTGTGTTGAGAACCGCGGGCCACAGTCCGTGGCACACTGATGACTGAGGAACATGGCCCATACATAGTGGCGTCAGCAAGAGGCATAGATCCACATGAGCTTATAAGGATCTATATCTCTTGCGGTTGGATGGGGTTGACTTTTCCCCCGGCTGTCAAGAGGTTCAATGCACGTGGCTAGCAGAGGCGTAGGAAGATTTTCGGCAAGGTGGGTAGGACCCGACCTCTTTGAAAAGAAAACAACGAGGCGGCGTGAACGATACACACCGGGCAAGGACACCCTTTTCATGCAATAACCCTTCCGCTGTCAGTGATCACGAATTGCGCGTCGGAAGCCACTGCACGCAGATCGACATTGACGCGAAGAACACAATGTAACTGCAACAAAAACAAAAAAAAACAAACAAAAAAAAAAAAACAGGCATGAACAACATCGGCTAACAGGAGACCCGCGCAGGCGTTCATGAGAGTATAGGTCTCTTGCCGCTGGGTAGCGCACGCCGCCTTGCCGCGGCAGTTACGGTGTTAAAAACTGAAGTTGACAGAAAAATACGTGTATGATACTTTGCTTGAGCCGCCTTGCCCCGGCTGTTAACCCATATCATACTGAGGCTAAAAGCTTCAAATCTGTACACTGAGTGCAAGCTACATTAAAGTACTTACATACGGATATAGACCAATGGCCTTAGTTCAAGGGTGGCGCCAAACTTTTCTGGCACTATCCTTGAACTATTTTAGTCAAACTTATTTCACACACTGGTGTATTCCGAATGATAAGGGTTAAGGGGTTGCGATTTGACCTTGTGGAGACACAGGCACTGCGAAATTCAGTATGAAACCTGCCTTGCTAACAACCTTTTTTTATGACAACGCTACTGATGGGAATTTCAACGCTCTATTTTTATTTATTATTTTAACCTTAAAATTGTGTAATAAAACGTTTTACTTGTTAATATGTGATCGACGATTTTCTTAAGTAGGCCAATGTACTAGAAGGTCAAAAGCTACGCACACAAAGGATTATTAGTCTGGGCTTTTGATCCGCTATTATCGTCGAATCGCATGCAGTTTTGGCTGACTAGCGATTTCAGTTCTGGACACCGTTTGTTATCGTATGGTTTGATAAATTATACTGCTGTTTTATCCCCCTTTAATTAGATGGCAAGGCAAAGCAACACTAATGAGTTGCACTCTGTCTTGTCACATGATTTGTTTTGAGCTTACGGAACGCAGTGAACACCTTACGACTTCCTTGTTGCAGCGTTTAATCCCTTCCCTGCCACTGAACGCAGATTGTGAGTCTGCAATCTTTGTTCATCCGACGACCAAAAGGCAGAACCGTCCAATGAACATGGATACAAATTGGGCTCAGCAAGAGGCATAAATCCTCATGAGCCCCCGCAGTCGCGGGGGTCATGAGGATCTATGTCTCTTGCAGATGGATGGTGTTAACGTTTTCTCGGCAGCGTAGGGGTTAACGAGGGTAATTATGTGTTTATGTCTTGCGGTGGTTTCTTTTTTTTTTTTTTTCTCCCCCCATTATTTTTTTCTCTTGGTGTTTTCTTTTCTGGTTTTCTTTTCCCGTGTTCGACTTTTCGTGACAGATAAACATCAAAACAAGTAACAGAATAAGGAAACGTTCTACGTCCACTCTGTGAAGGCAGTCAATTTGTTTTAAAGAAAAGCGAAGTTTTCATTGTATTATAATGAACATCTCGCTTTTCATAAAAATATGAACGTACTGTCCTTGGCCTTCACAATTAACCGGCCATTCGGCCCTGACGTACTACAGCAGGAGATGGATCGACCATGATAATTCAAGGGTAGTGCCAGATTAGCTTGGCGCCCGGACAGGCGCCAAGCTAATCTGGCACTGCAACTGAATTATCATGGTCGATCCTTCTCCTGCAACTAGTGCATAGTCATTAGATGACTCCTCCATAATTTGGGAAATACGGCCGTCGGGCTGAATGAGTTAAACACGTCTTGTGAACTGGGGCCCCAAAACTCGTTTATTTCAAGAGTCTGGTTGTGGTTTCACGGAACAAAGTACTCTTGCCTGAGAAAGTAATTAGCCGAATTGGCCTCCTTTTTGACTGTGTCAGCAGCTTCTGTCCCGTCAAGGCAAAGTCCGTTTTGAGGAAAAAGCAAGATTTTCATTGTATTAAAATGAAAATCTTGCTATTCCTGGAAACGGACAGACTGTCTTTTGTGCTTACAGGGCAGTTTCTCTCTCTCTCTCTCTCTCTCTCTCTCTCTCTCTCTCTCTCTCTCTCTCTCTCTCTCTCTCTCTCTCTCTCTCTCTCTCTCTCTCTCTCTCTCTCTCTCTCTCTCTCTCTCGCTTAGTATGTTTGATAAAGCCTGTAAACCTAATTCTAATGTCATACTTATGGGAGATTTTAATATAGACATGTTAAGGTCTCATGTAGTCATGCATGGGACTCTACGATGACGTTGCTGGGTCTTAAACAGTTAGTCACTTCGCCGACACGAATAACACCAACAACATCTACACTCATAGACCACATCTATGCCACAAGGCCGGAGTCTGTTCATAATGTGTCTGTCGGTAACCTTGGCATCAGTGATCACTTTCCCATCAGCTGTACGTGGTCCACTAAGTTCCCAAAAGCAAAGAAAGGATGTCATACGTATATCACCTATCGTTCTTTTAAAAAATTTAGTGAGAGCGACTTTTTATCTGACCTTAATAACGCACCTTTTGAGGAAGTGCTTAGTGAAACTGACCCTGACAGCGCTGTCTGTCTGGTATAGCATTTTTCTTACTATTTTAAATAAACACGCGCCTGTGCGGCGGAGGCGAGTCAAACACGCTTCACTCCCGCCGTGGCTGACTCAAGACATCATTCAGGCCATGAGGGTGAGAGATGATCTGAGAAAACAGAAGTGTTTTGCTGAATTTAAACGTGAGCGCAATCGTGTCAAATGTTTAGTGCGGCAGGCTAAAAAATCTTTTATTGATCGTTTGATTAAACAAGACAAAGATATGTCCATGCTCTGGCGCGCTATGACCGTAGTGACTGGAGGCAAGAGTAGGAAATCCCCTGTAATCCCGACTACTCTGACTGCCGATAATTTTAACGATCATTTCCTTTCAATTGCCGAGTCCCTGGTCCCCTCTAAAACAAATTCTCGGCCTTATACCTGTCCTGACACCCTGATTGATTTCTGTAGAACGCGAACTGCGAGATTTCATCCTTTTGCTATTCCACCTCTGGCAGTTCACGAGGTTGGTAAGACAATAAGTTCCATGAAGGATAAAAAATCTTCCGGGCCAGATGAAATAAGTCCCAAAATACTGAAACTATCACTTCCCTATGTTGTAAAAACAATAACTTATGTCTACAATTTATGCATACAGAAAAATGTTTTCCCAAAAGAACTAAAAAAAAGCTAAAGTTATTCCCCTACCTAAAACAAAAGATCTGTCCGATGTTAAAAATTATCGCCCCATTTCACTTTTGTCTGTCTTAAGTAAACCCCTTGAACGACACATTCATAAGCATCTGTTAGAATACCTGGGAAAACGCAAATTAATCCACCCCCTCCAGTCAGGTTTTTGCCCGAAGCATAGTTGTCATACAGCCTTATCGCGACTTACTGACACGTGGCTAAGTTCAATGAACAAAGGCGAATTCACAGGTGCTGTTTTCATAGACCTTCGGAAAGCTTTCGACATGGTAGATCATGAAATTCTCCTTTCCAAGCTCAGTATATATCTGGATGGTTCATTTTCAAGTAACTGTTTTCATACATCAGACGGCAGTTCTCAGGCATCTATTCATTCCTTTAAAACAACCTCGTTTTTCACTTCCTATCTTACAGACAGACAGCAGCGCGTGATAGCCAATGGATCTTACTCTTTAAGTGGTTTAGTAACAAGAGGAGTGCCCCAGGGCTCTGTCCTGGGACCTCTTCTCTTTTGCATATTTATCAATGACCTTCCACAACATTTCACGAATGACAGAATTGAATGTGACTTGTTTGCCGATGA
>BTPG01000001.1:89116032-89118532 GCA_036245525.1 Semisulcospira habei
TAGATAATTTGTTTTTACAATATGGACGTCATCAGTTCCCGTGGAACAGAAAATGTCTAATCAGTGAATGGATGTACTTTGAGTAAAATAAACCTTTTCTCTGCCGTGCCTTATGTCCCCACTGCCCCCCTCCCCCCCCCCCTCCCCCGTCTCCCCGCCCACCGTGTTTGTTCTTGTTGGCGTTGCGTAATGTGTTCCTTTCTGCACGGCTAGCGCAGGAAATATTCCACCCGAGCGCTTGTAAACTTATTTGCAGCTACAAATGGGCTTTTGGAAAAATAACACTTTGTCGGCTCTGGCCTTTTTTAACCCCTGCGCTGTGAGCCACGAAATATATAATGACTCAGACTCTGAAACCATCGCTGATTCACTGCTGGATACAATAATCCTGTCTCTCCGAGGCACATGAATATGAATGAAGCCAGCAAGAGGCATAGATCCTCATGCGCCTCCGCATATGCGAGGGCTCACGAGGATCTATGCCTCTTGCATTTATCGTAGAAGCTTTAAAAAAAATCTTCGAATTGTCTGTTTGCTCGGACAGTCAGCGAACGTTTTTCTCGTCGTTTTCTCGCGTCTTTTCTTTCCTTTTCATTGTGCCAATTACAGTAAATTTGAATATAAAAAGGTGCCTTGGGACCCAAACTTGTATGTTGTAATATCCGAAAGTTTATGATAAGTGAAATCAATTATACAACTTTTTTTTTAATGTGTTTTTGGGAGCTCTGATAAAAAGCGTTGTCATATATGCGACATTATAAGTCATTGGTAGCAGGGGTTTGCTACACGGACCTTTGTAGGCCTGAGGGAGGTCAAAGGAACCATTGTACCCCGAAGGCCGAAGGCCTCAGGCGTACAATGGTTCCTTTGACCTCCCTCAGGCCTACAGTGGTCCTTGCAGCAAGCCCATGCTACCAGTAACGTATTTGTTTTCATTCCTCCACTGTTTTCGTAAAATAAATCGAGAAGAAATTTTCCGACCTGGATTACGCCAGAAATGACTGACGTCAAAAGAATATACATTTATACATAATAGACTTATGACGTAATTTAAAATCTTTCATGACGTTGCCGTCTCCAGTAGTGTGCCACTGCCTGTTGGTTTGAACAACACTAAGTAACGTTTTACTTTAGAACGTTTTGTGATCTTTTATATAACAAAACTGGCACCCAAGACGCGTCAGAAAGAGGGCTACAAGAAGTCCGCCATTTGTCTTTTGTAGCTTGGTCACATGGTACGGTTTGCGCTAAAGTGTTTTATCGTGTGACGTAGGGATGAAAACAATAATCGTTATTTCGACTTTGTTGTAACGTGAGCGAAGGCGATTGTATTCTACCTTTCTTTGTTGAGTAGAGGTTATGATGTTTGTCATCAGCCAATGGATCATTTCCAGAAATCAGAAGTAGACAGACGTGTTTGACGAAAATAGTGCATTAAGCCCGGACAAACATGCGATATCGCATGTTTGTCCGGTCTCTGTTCCACTGTTTTCGTCGAAACGCGTGCAATTTTGCACCTACGTCTAATTTCCGAACAACGTGTAGGCCTATCAGCTGGGCAACATCTACTGTGCTTGTCTGAGTCGGTGTAGGCGCCATGCTGATTAAATGCAACCTCTGAGCTATCGCGGACTGTGTCGTGGTTATAATTCTCCGCATGCTGGTATGTCATGTTGAACTTTACGGCTCTGAGAAGTAGGGTAAAAAAAAAAAAAACCCACAGACGGGTAAAAATATCTGAATTTGTCTCAGTTTTGTTTTGCGGACTGTGTCGTGATTATAATTCTCCGCATGCTGGTATGTGCTTTTGGACTTTATGGCTCTGAGTTAAAAAAAAATCACAGACTGGTAAACATATCTGAATTTGTCTCTCAGTTTTGTTTTGTTTTGTTTTATTTTGTTTTATTATATTTTATTTATTATTATTATTATTATTATTATTATTATTATTATTATTATTATTATTATTATTATTATTATTATTATTATTATTATTATGTTTTGTTACTGCACTACTAGGGCACTCAAGCTGCGTTCACTGGAACACAAAACTGGAAGTTCTTTACGCGGGTTGTCCTATGATTTCTCTAACCTACGAAGGTTACGCAAGATCTGTGCCCCCCGAAATGCCATGTTCATTACTGAGCGTGCTGGTTACCCCTTCCACTGCCGAGAAAAACTGCATGAACATGAAACAACTGCAAGAGAAATAGTTCTTCATGGGTCCCCGCAACTGCGGGGGCTCATGAGGATCTATGCCTCTTGCTGACGGCACTTTGCATCCACGTTCCTTAGACGGCTGGGGTTCTTTGGCGGCGTTGTTGAATTAACACAGATTGAAAATCAGAAACGCGATATGCGTCCGGCACAGACAGTATAACTTTAACCCATTTAACTCAAGGCAGCATTCCCTCATTTTTTGGGGGGTCACTGTACGACTATGTAGGCCTATCAGCTGCAGGAGATGGAACGACCGTGACAATAATTCAAGGGTAGTGCC
>BTPG01000001.1:89123532-89141032 GCA_036245525.1 Semisulcospira habei
TCCCGCGTAACAATGAACCGCTTATGTGCCCCCTACCAGTGCAAACTTATGACACTTGCTTCCCGGCTCCATAGAGATGGCAACGTTTGGTTCACACATGCCACGTATGGGATAAGTTCACTTTAATGAGAACCCTCCACATTTAATAGGCTCTAAAACTCTCTACTGTACTTGAAACAAAGCTGTGAATCCGTCCCTGCCACGAAAATACCACCCAAGTGCAAGAGGCAAAGAACCTAATGAGCCCCCGCATCTGCGAGGCCCAATGATGTTTTTTTTGCCTCTTGCCGATTTGCATCATTTATATCGAGGTCGTTGGACGAGTGGAGTTATTGTGCGTTGAATTTGCCATGACTTCATACACATTAGAAGTGAAGTGGTTACAGGGGTTAAACACATAATGAAAAGTCCTAGACGTGCATTCTATCGTATTGAGCTATTTCCAGAGCGGAGCACCAGTTCGCAGAGGTACGAATAGCAATAAACACGGGGAAAAAATAAATAAATAAGAACGAGGGATTTTAGCACTCCGCCTACGGCCATCTAAGCTGAAGTGGGTAAAACTATTTTCCAGAGAACTGTCATACAATATGTTATATAAGCTTTCAAAACATTTTTGCGCATACGTTGTTTAGGCGAAGCGGCAGAGTGGCTGGCTGGCAGCTGGTGGTTGGGTGTGTGTGGAACGGGGGTCGGGGGGGGGGGGGGAGGTGGGGGGAAATTGGAGAGAAGGTAACAGCGTAACAATTTAGGAGACGTGTGCTGATCTGTAAATTTGGACCGTTCGTCTTTAACCCCTTCAGCCTAAAACGCAACGCAGTGTATCTAGTGACCATGTTAGTTCAAGGGTGGTGCCAGTATAGCTTGGCGCCTCCAAGGCCCCAAGCTTTATCGGCACCACCCTCGAACAGTCGTGGCAAAATCTGTCTCCTAAACTGTTATTCAGTCTTGAGTTTCGACCTCAGTCTGAATTTCGACCTCAGTGCTCGGATCAACTCACAGAATTATTTGCACATCCGTAATGGACAATGCTTACGAAACCGGCCCGCTCAACACAGATTACACAAAACCGGCTAACTCCAGGCCTTACGCTGTCGAGAAAATAATTATGAACATCCCTGCAAGAGGTATAGATCCTCATGAGCCCCCGCAGTTGCGGGGGCTCATGCGGATCTATGCCTCTTGCCAAAACCACTTTGTATCCATGTTTCTTTGACAGCTTTGGATCTCTGACGCTGAATTGACATTGATTTCATAAACACACTAGCGTCCACTGGCAGACAAGGTTGAAATTAAGGTCCGCACCGTTACAAATTACTTTGACTACATAACTAAACCAATTCCAATACCAGGAGCCCCAACCGCCGCCTCGGAAACAAAGTTTTAAATGGAATCAGCAAGACGTATTGATCTCCACAAACTCCAGCAGGCTAGGGGCGCTCATGATTTTTGCCTCTTGTTGATCAGAAGTATCGTTTGTCGTACTGCCACAGCTACGTGATCGCAAAGAGTACAAGAGCTTAGCTTGTATTTTGGTAATAGCTACGGTAACTGTTTGACAGACAGAATGTCCACTGAGCATCTCAACTGTACACATCTGCAAGATAGATTCTCATGAGCCCCCGCGTTGCGAAGGTTCATGAGAATCTATGCCTATTGCTTGCCCTATTTATGTCGATAGAACCCATGAGGATTGATGTGAACGTCATCACGAATTTTACATTATACACGCTTGGCAGTAACCATTTTGGTCTGGATTTCATGAGGATTTATGTTTCCCACTTGACCCCATTTACATCCACATTTCCAGATGGGTTGGGTTATCGGCGTTCACTCTACACATATGAATTAACCAACAGATTAAGTCATTCGCGGCCAGCCGCATCGGATGCGGATGGCCGCGAATGTTTTAAGCAACGAAAAGAAGGACAATAGTTGTCTTTAACAGTCCTGTGGCCATCGGCCGTCTGGTTCAAAGCTAGCGAACAACTAGTCGATTGGCTGATTATTTCGGCTGAACCCCGTGGAAGAAGCTAAGATTAGTTCTATTTGAACAAAGAGGAAATGATTGATTGAACAGCAACAAGGCTTTCTCAGGACGTGCCCGCACTGCTTGTGAAAAAAAAAAAAAACTAAACATAATATTGAATGTATGTCGCCAGCCGGTCCAATACGTTAAATAAACCTACGCCATGGGGCCTAAATAAAGCCAAGACCATTTAAAACACATCCAATATCAAGAGCTACAGGCAGCGCAGACAGCAGGGAGAGTTTAAAAAGGAAAATACAGGTGAATGGACCAAGGGTAGACAGAAACACATGCCCCAGAATAGAGGGGAAAACCCACCCTGTGGGGCTGACCAGGGTGACCCTGGGAACCAAAGAGGAAATGAGGGATATATGCATTTACTAGAGAACAGACCATGTACACATTAAAAAAAAAACGTGTTCTCTGTCGTCCTTGATGAAAATGCGAAAAGAGGGCAGAGTTACATGACCAGCCTGGCTACAGAGGTGTGGGGCGGACTCGCGTGTGTGTGTGTGGGGGGGAGGGGAGGGGGTGTCAATGGTTCCTTCATGTAGATGCCGGGACTTGACGCCGTCACTGCCAATGAACGCGGACTGCACTTTGTTACGTGGTAGTCGTAGTCGTAGTATGATACAATCACACCAGACGCACGCACATAGGGTTCTTGTAAAGAAACTTCACTCAGCTGCAACTCGTCACAGGTGGCATAAGGTTGTAGACCACACTGGAGTAACGGTTCCAACAATATTTTATTGCAGCGATGCGATCTCCACACAATGCATCCTCAAATGCACCAACACTGATACACTGTCTCCTCTACAATGCATCAACACTTTTGACACACTGCGTCTCTCATACAATGTACATACCGATATTTCCTAACACGCTCTTTTATGCTATTACAGATTTCAAGAATAATCCAGCAAATTCGCACAACACAACCAATCGGAAAAGAAAACGTAACCAAAACTCATTAATATTCATTGAAAAGAACACTCGAGAAGTTACTACAGCTTTCGACTAACATTTAGGCGTATTCGATGCAATGTTAACTTGAAGAAACGTTACCAACAACTTGGACGTCATATATGAGGTCACTAGAATAATCGCGACCCTACTCGAACCTTCCAGTCTAATGTAGGTCAAACTTTACAACATTGTAGCGAAACTACGCGTCACAACAAAAATTGATCGCAATTCTCCGTGCAAAAGAAAATGAATCCTACTAAAAAGGTAAGTAATTCTTATCCAAAATAACTCAAATTAATATAGGATGTTTCCTATGATTAACACACATATGCTATCAAAAGAATAACACAACCACAAAACGTAACACTTTTAAAATCATCATAACTCTAACGTCACAGATCCTCAACCGTCAAACAAACATGTGTAACACGTGGTTTCAACAAGATGCATAGATCCTCATGAGCCACGCAACTGCGGGGGCTCATGAGGATCTATGTCTCTTGATGTTGGGTGGTGGTCAATTTTTCGATCGGCGGTGAACTGGTTAAGTAAGATGTGTGTCAAGGACAAAACGATATATACGTGCAAGTTGTCTGCTCTTCAGAAAAGCGGTCAGGACTGTAACAATGATGATTAATCTCGGGGGGTAGGCCTATTAAAAGGTTGGCACATACACGCAAGTTGTCCGCTAAAGTTGTCTTTGATGTCCTCAAAAATGTTGTCCTGCCGGATTTCCTTGCACCAGCTTGACACACGCTAGTCTGCATACATCTATCTAGCTTGTCGCGCAGTCAGCCTGCCACTGCCAGTGGACGCAGATGTTTGTTTAGAAATCATTGTCATTCAAAGATCCCTT
This sequence comes from Semisulcospira habei, assembly GCA_036245525.1. NCBI lineage: Eukaryota > Metazoa > Mollusca > Gastropoda > Semisulcospiridae > Semisulcospira > Semisulcospira habei. The sequence continues at coordinate 89,127,387 of BTPG01000001.1, forward strand.
TCCGTCAAAGAAGGATGGGGTACGGCGTGGTTTCAGAGAGAGGTATAGATTCTCGTAAGGCTCTCTCTCGTTCAAAGTGGTGGCCTCGGTTGCATTCATCCGCGGTTAACGCTTGCTAGATAACGTGTATGGACATGTATACTGTTCAAAGGAAACGCTGTAGTCGTTTCTGATTATACGTTACACTTCGGGCTTTAATACCTTCCCTGCCAGTGATCACGGATTTCGCGTCTGAAACGAAAGCGCGCTGACCGATACTGATGATTCAGCCTGAAGAAACAGACTTTCATGGGACCAAACTGGCGTAGGCATACAGAAAGTAGAACGAACAAGAGACATAAATCCTCATGAGCCCCCGCGACTGCGGGGGTTCATGAAGATTTATGTCTCTTGCATCTTGGGTAGCGTTCACCTTGCCCCGACAGCGAAGGGGTTAAGTGTACGACAGTTGCGAGGACGGCGCCGCATGGCGCTGTGATTGAAAGCGATATAGCGAGACGGTCTCTCTATTTGTATAATATTATCTATTGCTATAGCCTACAGTTCAGTGTTAGAGTTCCTACTACAGAAAATCTGTTCTTCTACAGGGGGGGGGGGGGGGGGGGGGGGGGGGGGGGACCCTACATCTGACAAGCCGCAAACAGAATTAGCAAGTTCTGGGTCATCAAGGGGCCGAAGGACTTTGAATACAGCGACCAAACAGAACTAGTCAGTCCATAGAAAGCTGTCCACACAGACCGCACTCGACTTACAAGAAGCTCAAAAGGAATCTAGTCTTGGTAGTGTTTGATGCGACAGGTTTAATGTGTGGGTTTTTTTTTTTTTATTGACCTCGTCTCTGAAGAAACGCGACAATCAACAACCAATCTGCAAAAGGCACAGATCCTCATGAACCCCCGCAGTCGCGGGGGATCATGAGGATCTATGCCTCTAGCTGGCTTCATTGGCGTATTAACCTTAATTGCGTCGAAAAAAAGGGTGCAGTCCGGCAGTGGATTGAGGAGATAGTTTCCAGAGTCATGAAGTTTTTATGGAGAGGTCTGCCGGAGTTGTATTTGCTCATTTCTGGACGGTGCCAGTGAAGAGGTTAACCCCTTCTCTGCCGAGAAAACTGAACGCCACCCAACTGCAAGAGGCACAGATCCTCAACTGCGGGGGCTCATGAGGATCTATGCCGCTTGCTGGAACCACTTTGCGTCCTCGTTCCTCTTTGACGGCTGGGGAGCTTTTACGTTCAACTTACGGCAATGAATTCAAAACGCAGCTGGCGTCCACTGGTAGTGAAGGGTTAAATGTAATCCTGTCTGTCGTCTTGACCTTAGGGCTCCTGGCCCTAAGGTCCGAAATCACAGACCCGCACATTTCGTGAAAAGGACTCTTTTGATAAATATAGCCCACCATCTTTGCTCGCCTTCTGGCGAATGGGCCCACTTTTGGTCTCCTAGATTTTTTCCTTGCCTGAAAACGCCAGTTATATCCTCCGTTGAAACAATCGGGTACGACTCTGATTGCGGCAAGAGGCACATATCATCATGGGCCCCTGCAGATGCAGGGGCTCATGAGGATCTTTGCCTCTTGCTGTATTCCTAAGATCATGCATCAGTCAAGATAAGATCTTGCATCAGTCAAGATTTGTTAAAATTGTGTTTTTTAAGCCAGAAGACCTATCGACGTCCTCCTGCGCGGGACTCGGGTACAGCTGATCGTTGATAGATGCATAGATCCTCATAAACCCGTTTATCCTGTTGCGGATCATGAGGACCTGTGCTACCGAGGGAAAAATTGTTGTGCTTTTAGCGGCTTACCTCTTAGCTTTCTCTAGCTGAAGCCCCGTGGCCCTCTGTGTCTGAGTAACAGAAACAAATGGAAGACTGAGCTTCGACGGCGTAAAACAATTTTGCCATGTAAAAAAGACAGTAAGTCAATTTTTGTGGCAATCGAAATTTTCATTGTAATACAATAAAAATGTCGCTTTTTAATAAAAATCGACCTATACTGTCTTTTGCCTTACTAAGGCAAAATTGTTCTCATGAACCCCTCAATCTGCACAGGCTCATGAAAATCTACGCCTCGAGCAGAGATGAAATTGCGTGGAGTGCACTGTCATCAGTCCTGACTATAAGTGATTCAAGTTGTCTGGTTCCAAAATTGACATCAGTCTTAGTTTGTGGATCTTGGCTCTTAGATGTCTGGTGTCTATGGTGACGAAAACAGTAACCATGCACGAATTCAAGGCACTACAGGGGCGGATTCGGTGAAAGGTTGGGGGGGGGGAGAGGGGTTCCTTGGAGTTGTCTCCCTTCCCCCTCCCCCAACTCCCCGCAAAAATTCAAGAGGAGAAAAAAAGATATAATACATTGACTGATTGATCGATGGACTGACTGACTCATTCATTCATTCATTCATTCATTCATTCAGCCAGCCAGCCAGCCAGCCAGCATTGGCCAGTGGACCTTTTGCTGAGATTACCCGGCCCTTCTAGTCAGAACATTTCCACCACGCACGCTAGTAGTACTGCGGCAAAATATCTGCCTGACCCACGTTCATTAAAACTGGTCAACTCAGTCCTTCCTTGCCAGTGAACGCAGATGTGTTCTCAAATAGTTGTAAATCCATCGTCTATGATCCCCAGCCGTCAAACGAACATGGATACTAAGTAGTTTCAGCAAGAGGCATAGATCCTCATGAGCCCCCGCAAATGCGCGGGCTCATGAGGATCTATATCTCTTGCACGTGGGTGGTGTTCGGTTCTTTCAGTCTCGGCATTGAACGGGTTAATAAAATTAATTCTTGAACGCGACATGGTTCGTGCTGCCAAAAAAAAAAAAACACCCAGTGAAATAACAACGGTCCTCTGGCTGACGTCAGCCGCCTGCGTAGGTAAAAAATTAATGACTGGCCTCGTGGCACACTGAGCAAAATGATGGCGCAGCTAAAACTGCTCTTGAATCAAAATACAGCCACTGTATCAGCTCTGAAAGTTTCGGGTGGCTTTTTTTTTTTTTCCTGTTCCCGTTCGACAGGCATAGATTCTCATGAACCCTTCCCTGCGTCTGCAAGAGGTGTAGATTCTCATGAGCCCCTGCGGCCGCAAGGGCTTATGAGAATCTACGCCTCTTGCTGGTAACTCTATTTCTCCCGCCGTTGATAAACATTGCGACTTTGTGTAAGAGGAAGTTGTTATGTCCATGAATAACGCGCGCCATCTGCTGCGGCATTACCGTTAGCTTTTTTCCTCACGGACGGTCAATGACCACATGTTGTTGTCTGCCTCTCCGTTAAGAAGTCTGTTTTGAAACCACGCCATATATTTTGTTTTTAGCCCATTGACTGCCACGTGACTCACTGAGACTGTGTTTCTGCATTTTCGTTAACTTAGTTCTAACTCAGACTCAGAAAAGCCAAATCATTTTGATTCGATTGAATGTGAGCGCGCGCTATTCTCGGTTTTGTCTCCTTTTTCCAGCAGAGCGGTTTGTTTATAATTGCTGTCATCGCGTCTAATACACTATGGAAGGCAGTCATTGAATCAGCTCGCGCAGCGTCTTCTATGTAAGGGCCAGCACAATCGGATAGAGGCAGGCATGAGCCTGGATTCTCATTAGCTTTCGCATCTGCGGGCGCTATGAGGATCTATGTTTATTTCAGACAGGAGGTGTTTATCATTGAGTGTATCTCGGACAGTGTGATAGTGGTTCCTTTCTATAGATGGAAAAAGGCATAGATCCTCAGGGGTCCGCCATGCAAGTTACAGGACCGTGACCTATGAAAATCTGTGCCTAAGTTTTGCTTTTTCAGTTCCAGGCTGAGTGGGGGAGGGGGAAGGAGATGCGCTATTGTGGTTTGCAGTGAGTTTCAGCCGTTTCTTTTGTTTTTCAGTAACGTACATCAATGACCATATAAATGCACACACATTTCCCCCCTCTTTGGTCATTGATGTACGTTACTGAAAAACAAAAGAAACGGCTGAAACTTTCTTTTCTTTTTCTTTTGTTTTTCAGTAACGTACATCAATGACCATATAAATGCACACACATTTTCCCCCTCTTTGGTCCTCGCCCCGCCGCCCTTCCAATAAAGGCCGGGGGGGTGGCGGGGGTCCGATCACCCGCCCCCACCCCCCTCAGATAATAAAAAGTCACCTCACTCATAAACCCCCCTTCCCCTCTTTTCCTTTTTTTTTTTTTTTTTTTTTCCCCCAAGTCGCCCGCCGGGGACGCCCCCCCCCCCCCCCCACCACCCTCAACCCTACCCGGCCGAGGCGGGACCGCGGGGAGCTGCGGTAGCCGGGTATGGACAACCGCCACTCAGGTGGACCGTGCCCGGAGACCGTGGGGCACCCTGACGGGACCCAAGCCCACCGCCGGGCCTCCTGGGGCCGAGCAATCAGGCTCCGGGAAGGAAAAAAGGGAAGAGCCATTAGAGAGCAGGTAAATCCGGGCGGCTGGAGCCCAGCCTGGACAAAGGAGAGCAAACCACTTAAATAAACTAGGTCCAACTAAAGGAGGTTTAGCATCCAACGTCAATGCACTCCTTATAAATATAGATAATGGGCGGCGACTTATGCACAGGATAATACCCTTCCAGAGTCACGCGGTGGCGGACCCCGTCCCCCACCTGCCCCTCCCCACTTATCCTCACACTATCCACTCGCGAAGTGTGGCCGTGGGCCCGGCAGGGCCGAACAGCTAACACAGGTCACCCGCACCCTCATCTCATCTCATGGTCCAGCACACGCCCCACCTCCCCACGGTTAATAAAAAAGACATCATCAACCCCACCATCATCAATCACCGGCCCGGAGCCGCCCCCTCTCCTCCCCCGCCTCGGGTGGATCCCCCCGGGCTGGCGGAGGCCACCGCCGTGCCCGGTGGCGCCATCCGGGCGTGGGGGGGGGGGGGGGAGAGGGCGCGCGAGGACCATCCATCATACCACCCTTTTTTTTTTTTTTTTTTTGTTGGTTTTTGTATTTAGAAGTTACTTTCCTTTATTTTTCCGCCGACCGGCACGTTAAGATTGCCCCCCCCAGGAGCTCGGAGGGAAAGCCCCATAGGTCGTGCCGGGCGGCTTTTTGACCAACTGCCCCCCTCCTAGCGGGTCCCGGGGGCCGGCGGCGGGCCACTGTGGCCCCCCCCCCCCCCACCGAAGCTCGGTGGGACGCGCCCGGGGGCTGGCGGCCGGCTCCGGGGTCCATCTTCCACGTATTGGGGCGCAGGGAGGACACTCCTGGAAGGTCTGCTCTGCGAGATAGGGGGGTTTGAGAACCCAGGGGGTCGAGGTACCCACGATGGCACTCCGACACCGCGTGACTCCCCGCTCGCCTGAGTACGGTCGCCGCCCATCAAAATAAATAGGGAGCCCAGGGAGGTGATAGCACCCTTCGTCCGTGCACTCCCTGGGGAAACGGAGGGTACACCACCCCCCCCCCCCTCCAGAGAAATACAGAAACACATATAGGGGGGTTAGTAAAAATCAACCCCCCTCAAACATGAAGAGGGTTCGGCTGGCGGGGCCAGAGAGTACCGGGCCCTGGACTGCGACCATCAACAAAGGGGAGAGGAAAGAGCACACCACCAAACAAGCAAGAAAGGAGGACCCAAGCAAGACGGTGGACATACGCGTACATAAGCACGGGCTCTCCCCAACGACCCAGCCCCCTGGGGCGCGGGCAGACATGATGAGAGAAAAAACAAAAGTGATGCGCGGGCGTCAGCGGCGAACAGACAGGATAACCCCCCCCCCCCCCCCCGGCCCCCCCCCCCCCCGGACGAAATCAGCGAGAGCTGGAAGTCCATGTCCCTTCTTAACATCATCATCATCATCCCCTCTTTGGTTCTGTAAAGAGAGAGTAGGGTTCACTACGGAATATACTTGAATCTGCTGAGGCAAATATACTTCTGAAAACTCAGAAACTTAAAAGCCAGGTTACAAATTAAAAATATATACTGACATAGGCCTGGACAGGGCTATTATTTGGTTGAGGGCTGGGGGCCGCAGTACAAGGCTAGAGCCAGCCTTGAAGGCCGTTTTCTGCGGAATTGATGGTACGGCAGAAGGTTCTCTGTTCTGTCTGATGTGCACAGAGACAAATGAACCTACCAAGAAACATTCATTCCACCGTTACCGCATACTTTTACGAGGATAAATATATTCTTGTTTTTACATCAGACGGATGGCTTTCACTGTTTAGCAATGTTCGCCTATAACAATAGACAAAACTCCCCAAGAGGCATAGATCTTCATGAGTTCCGCGCAGAGTGCGGGGGCTTGTGAGAAGCTAAATGTATTTATGAGTTGAATTACCTTTATGCTGCTATGTTTACGTAGTTTAATCGGGTTGAGGTGATGAAAAGAACACAGGCTAAACGTCGACAACTGCAAGAGTCACATATGCTCATGCGCGTCTAGGAGTAGGCGCGGTCATAAGAATCTGTATGTATCTTGCTGGCTAGTGTTACCTCTATGCTGCTATGTTTACGCAACCGGGATACAATCGCGACCACCGAGCCCAAAACAAAACACCCATGGCTGTCAACACGCGCGATTCGACGACCGTCCCGGCTCAGTCTGCGGCGTAGAATAGCGCGATGTTCATATAGGTTCACGGCAGTGCAGACTCGAGTCTGGAGACTAACTGAACTGAACATTAAAAAAAAAAAAAAAAACCTGGATGTCCCAGGAACATGGATTCAGAGTGGTGTCAGCAAGAGGCATAGATCCTCATGAGCCCCCGCGAATGCGGGGGCTCATGAGGATCTATTCCTCTTGCAAGCTGGGTGCTGTTCCGATTTTCACGGCGCTTAAGGCGTTAATCTCGTCATCATTCCGGGGTAATTTATTGGTCCCGTTGAATCAAAGTATTCGTCTGAATACGAACAATAAAACATACAGATTGCCGAAATGATCACGCACAAAAATAAATTACAAATGCCACTTAATCTCGCACAATATTACACACTATTATGACACATATCACATATTATTTTATCATTATGTCTGTTGCACGCCATCTATTTCAAGGGAATGGTGTTTTGCCTGTGATGAGCAGTTTTCTGTTCGACACTTTTTGCTGTATTGTGCTGACCTAATTGACACCAGATATAAACACTTCACAGCAGACTCCTTGAAGGTTTTGTTCCGGGATGTTCCCCGGACAAAATCTTCAATTTTTTGAGAGAATGCAATATTTTTAACAAGATCTGAGCATTCATAGACTATGTGAATTTTTTTATTTGCCCTTTTTGAGAGTCTGTAGACGTTTCTTTTCCAGACATGTGCGACATTTTAGCCTGAGATTTTTAATCTATATTTACATCTTGTCTTAAGACCTTGCTTTTAGTCTGGCTGACCAGATTTTTACCCTTCCCGCCGTGAGCGTTAAACCCAAATAACTAACTAACTAACTATTTCAAGGGACGCTAAAAGAACAGTAAAAACTGCTGCTAAATCCTTGGAAAGCTTCCTAAAAGACCAATCGTTTGACGCTAAAACTGGTACTAAAATTAACACAAAGAAGTACCCAACGGAGAAAGAAACACGCTTAGAAAAGACAGTTACAACACAATGTATTAATATTTTAGTATTCTATTTTCAAAATAGACAATCAAACATAGAGATCAGTCGCTACTTATCTTCATTTATCGCAGAAGGAATGTGGCAACTGAAGGATGTGACTACGTAAAATAAAATAAAAGAGACACAAAAGTCAGTAAAAAAGAAGAAGCAAAATAAAATAAAATAACAATGACGTCAACGAAAAACTCGTAAGAGAGAGAATGAGAGAAAGTGAACACGAGCTACAAGAGTGAGTGTAAAATTAAAATTAACACGTATACTTGGCAGTCACTGCCAGAAGTTATAACAAAAAACTTGAACACTATCTTTAAAACCATCCAAATTTTCAGTGCCGTATAGCGCCCCACCTTGAAAACAGATTTGGACCAGCGAGAGACATAGATCCGCATAGACCGGCAAGAGACATAGATCCTCATGAGCCCCCGCGAACGCGGGGGCTCATGCGGATCTGTGTCTTTTGCATTTGAGTGATTTTCGCTGTGTTCACAGTCAGAATGTGTTTGCCCACAGATGCTAGAATCATTTAGATTAGAATAATCATGGCCAGTCTTAAGAAAATTAATTAATGAGTTCGAAGTTCGTGCCAAAAAGGCACGACAGTGGTGGCACTGCACGGTAATTGCTCCCAACGAGTTAAAGCCCCACTACCGCCGTAACTGTTCAAAGATACACATCTGTAACAGATAGTTACGAAACGCTACACACGCGTCTAGCTATGATTCATTTGGACACGGGACAATCCAGTTCAGCACACGTAGTCTTTATATCGAGTAACTCTGACAATGACGCAACTCCTTTCTAGAAATACAACGCTTTCAGTGCGAAAAACAGCTCAAAATAGACCGACACGCTAACGCCTGAGCAGAGTGAATGCGATTACGCGTGTGCTTTTGCTGCGTGTCCAAACTGCTGTTAAAGTTTAGTATGTGTGTCGAAAGGCATGACAAACACAAATGGTGCTGAAATGTGTCTTCAGATTTATGCGTAATGGTACTTTAAAGCCAGCAGGCTCCATGGCGAACTTTAATTGCAAAAATTGGCCGATGCACCGGGTTATCAATTTTGTCTTGCATCAGCTAAGACTTCCCTACTCTTCTCAGTTTTCACGATCCATGGGCCAGTTGCTTGAGCGGTGCTTAGTCCCGCACGAGCCACTAAGCAAGGTGCGCCGCTATAGCGGCGCACCTTGCTTAGTGGCTGGTGCAGGACTAAGCTTGCTCATGCAACTGGCCCATGCATGTGAGTAGGCACACGGCGTACCAGTATTTTCCACTGATTGTTTAGTGTAACGGAAGGGACTCTCTTGCGTACAAAGGAGAAGATGAGCAGAAAAGTCTTTATTTTAACTCATTCGAGACGTGCCGCGTACGGATACGCGGCAAACCGCCGCGTATCCGTAGGCGGCACGTCTCGAACGAGTTAAGACATTCAAACTTCATAATGTTAGCCCTTTTGTCCAGCATTATTGTAAGACACTGTAAGAACATTGATAAGCTAGGAGTTATCGCGATCTATTAACCTTTGCTACCTGGAGTAGGTCACTTTAAGGGCTCAGCCTATCGTGGTAGTCGTAGTCGTAGCCGTAGTATGATGCAATCTCATCAGACGCACGTACGTAGGGTACTTGTAAAGAAACATCACTCAGCTGCAACTCGTCACACGTGACACAAGGTTGTAGAACACACTGCAGTAACAGTTCCAACAATATTTTTTTCTCACGATGCACTCTCATCACCGCAATGCATCCCCAAATGCACCAACACTGATACACTGTCTCCTCTACAACTGATGCGTCAGCACTTTTGACACACTGCGTCTCATACAATGTACACACATAATATTTCCTGTACACACAGACTTCAACTTCTACTGTAATTGCCCGCAGAACTCTAGTACTATGAAACTAATGGATGTTTTGAGTGTTTTTGACCTTGAACAGTCTGTTCGTCAGCCTGAACTCAGGAAGCGTGGTCATACTCTTGATTGGCTACTACACCGACCAAGTGATAATTTCAGTTGTTCAGTCTACTTATGTGTCAAATGCACTTGAGTCTGATCATCTATGCGTGCCGATTGCTGATCTAGTCAGTTGTGTCAGTGCCACCCTTTCAGCCTGTATTTGATCAAAAACGAAATATTCGTGCCATTAGGGAGACTCAGAAGACAAACGAAGTGTGTTTCGTTAGCCCGTTTCGTTAGTGACGTCACGTCACCAGTCTGTGTGTACTTCCTTACGAACTTGTACGACTTCGGTCGTAAATCTTCGTCAGATCGCCAGTTTTCACGAAGCGACTTTCGCAGGTCAATTATGAGTAAACATCCTTGATGTGACGCCATATCGTGTTAGATTTAAGCGGGAGGCCCATTCTTGCAATGCACTCTGTCAACATGTATCACTAAAGTACCATTAAAATATGCTTTTATATCAGTTTTCTGAACCCCACTTTCATCGGATTTCGCTGAGAGGAAGTGACAAGATGGCGGTCTTCGCTTCGAGCTGGTTGCGTCGATTCGGTACTTTGACTGTCGCTGTTTACGCACCCAGCACATCACATATTTATTGGGAACGGCTGCTAATTCACTTCTATTGTGTATGCGAAGGCACACATGACTTATTTGTTTAATCTTTTTGCGTCAGTAGGCAGAAATCGAGAGCGAACCCCGATGTAGCGATACTCAGTGCTACAAGCAGAACACGTGCCTGTGAAGAGTTATCTTGTTCCTTGCACCAAAGAAACGTCTTTCTCTAGCCATCTAATCCGCATCAGCGATTCACGCACCCAGTTTCGTATCGTAGGACCAAGACGAAACGAAATTGATTGGTCGTTCTAAGTCTCCCTATAGATCGCCTGGCTTTCAAAGCTGATTTGCATGAATATCTCAGCGAACACCTTGATCCCTCTGTGGGACAGTTGAACTCGGGTCTGAGGTCACTACTTGACAAGCATGCTCCATCTGCGCGCTGTAAAGTGTCATGTCGGACGTCAGTCCTCACCGTGGTTCAGCGCCGTGGGAGGCAAGCATTTCGCCGCAAAGAGAGAGCGACGACAAACTAAGAGACTGTGGCTGTCCACTGGACTTACCGTGCACAAGCAGATTTAGTTTTCAGGGCTGCTAAGAAATATGTAACTCGTCTGATGCTAGCGGCGAAGACAGCTTTCTTCAATGCCAAGATTGCAGCGTGCACCACCAGCAAGCAGCTCTATAATGTGACCAACAAACTGACTGCTAGAAGGGTTCCATCTCCACTCCCGACCATTTTCTCACCAGTAGAGCTGCCTGATCAGTTCTCTAATTTCTTCAATGAAAAAGTTCAGAACATTCGTGATAGACTTGATGGACTTATTTCACAGTCTCCACCACAGTATGATGTTCCCTTTTCTGGGTCAGTGTCTCTCGTCCTTCAGACCTGTCGGTGAACAGGAACTTCATACTGTGCTAAAGAGAACTGCACAGAAGACTTGTGGTTTTGACCCACGTCCTACTACATTGTGGTACGAGTGTATTGATGTTGTTCCCCACCCGGGTCTGCCCTGGGGGACTTGGTTGGGGTGAACTACTTTTTAGTTTCCAGGGTCACCCTGATCAGCATCACAGGGTGGGTTTTCCTCTCTATTCTGGGGCATGTGTTTTTGTCTACCCTTGGTCCATTCACCTGTATTTTCCTATTTTAAACTCTCCCTACTGTCTGCGCTGCCTGTAGCTCTTGATATTGGATGTGTGTTGCTAAATGGTCTTAGCTTTATTTAGGCCCCATATCGTAGGTTTATTTAACGTATTGGACCGGCTGGCGACATACATTCAATATTCTTTTTTTTTTCACAAGCAGTGCAGGCACGTCCTGAGAAAGCCTTGTTGCTGTCGGGACGTTGAGCAATGTACAATCAATACAATCAATATTGATGTTGTACTTCCAGTCGTGACCAAAGTTGTCAATGAATTCCTGCGGTCTGGCGTTTTTCCGTCGTAATTCAAGTCCGCCATTGTTAAACCTTTGCTAAGAAAAAGTCCTGTCTAGACCCTAACAATCTACAGAATTACCGCCTTGTCTCAAACCTCCCTTTTATCTCTAAGATCGTTGAGAAGGTTACCCCATCCAGGTCTGCCCTGGGAGACTTGGGTGGGGTTGACTACTTTTTAGTTCCCAGGGTCATCCTGGTCAGCCCCACAGGGTGGGTTTTTCCCTCTATTCTGGGGCATGTGTTTCTCTCTGCCCTTGGTCCAATCACCTGTATTTTCCTTTTTTAAACTCTCCTACCGTCTGCGCTGCCTGTAGCTCTTGATATTGGATGTGTGTTGCTAAATGGTCTTCGCTTTATTTAGGCCCCATGTGTTAGGTTTATTTAACGTATTGGACCGGCTGGCGACATACATTCAATGTACTGTTTAGTGGGTTTTTTTTAAACAAGCAGTGCAGGCACGTCCTGAGAAAGTCTTGTTGCTGTCGGGACGTTAAGCAATGTACAATCAATCGTTGAGAAGGTTGTGTTGTCGCAACTTCTCGACCATCTGAACCTGATTCATCTTCTTAGTCCCACCCCCACCCGGGTCTGCCCTGGGGGACTTGGGTGGGGTGAACTACTTTTTAGTTCCCAGGGTGGGTTTTTCCCTCTATTCTGGGGCATGTGTTTCTGTCTACCCTTGGTCCATTCACCTGTATTTGTCTTTTTAAAACTCTCCCAACTGTCTGCACTGCCTGTAGCTCTTGATATTGGATGTGTGTTGCTAAATGGTCTTAGCTTATTTAGGTCCCATGGCGTAGGTTTATTTAACGTATTGGACCGGCTGGCGACATATATTCAATATTTCTTTTTTTCACAAGCAGTGCAAGCACGTCCTGAGAAAGCCTTGTTGCTGTCGGGACGTTAAGCAATGTACAATCAATCAATCAATCTTAGTCCCAATCAGTCTGCTTACCATGCAGGTCATTCCATTGAAACTGCGCTTGAAAAAATTCTGAATGGCCTCCTGGAGGCTCTTGATGATGGCAAAGTATCTATTCTGCACTGTTAGACCTATCTGCTGCCTTTGATACGACTGACCATGACATTTTGCTACAACGTCTCTATTCTGTGTATGACATTCATTAAACTGCTTTATCGTGGTTTAGATCATATCTGACAGACAGAACTCAATGCGTAGTAGTTAATGATAAGCTTTCCAGCCCATCCACCCTGCGCTTTTTGGCGTCCCACAAGGATCAATTCTTGGACCAGTCCTCTTTACCCTGTATGTTCAGCCACTGGACAATGTCTTTAACCGATTTTCCATATCACATCATGCGTTTGCAGATGATACTCAACTCCATGACATGTTCACGTGATCAGATTATGGGCACAATCGAGAGCCTTCGGGAGTGTCTCGGAGACTAAGATGTGGAAACAAATTACAGTTGAATGACGGAAAAACCGAGGCCGCGATCATTGCTTCCCCGAGGTTGACGAAGACGCTGACACTCCCCTAGTCATTACAGATCTGTGGTGCCACTGTCCGCTTCTCCTCCCCCCCCCCCCCCCCCCCCCCCCCCCCCCATGTAAGAAATCTGGGTGTCACACTTGATAGTAGCCTTCCACGCGCCTTCATGTGAACAACGTTTGCAGATCCACCTATACTGAACTGCGACGTATTGCATCAGTCCGCCACTATCTGACACCTGAAGCAACTAAAGTACTTGTCTGCACTTTTGTTTTGTCTAAATTAGACTTTTGCAATGCTTTTTTGGCTGGCTGTTCCCAGTGTCTGATTGGCAAACTCCAGAAAATTCAAAACTCAGCTGCTAGGTTGATTCTTAGAGTCCCTAGATCGGATCATATCACAACCCATCTGTATACTCTTTACTGGTTACCTGTAACAGCTAGGATCTAGTATATAATTTCATGCATGACTCAAAGTTGTATTTCCTGTTCCTGCCCACAGTATCTTGCCTCTCTTCTCAAGCTGTATACACCCTCAAGACAGAATTTGCGTTCTGCTGCCGACTCTCGAGTCCGTATCCCTCTCGTCAAAACAAAGTCGTTCGGTGAGAGGTCATTCAGGTACCAGAGCCCAGTTGTTTGGAATGATCTCCCACG
>BTPG01000001.1:89143532-89208532 GCA_036245525.1 Semisulcospira habei
CGGGTAAAAAAAAAAACAGCTGACATTAACCTTAGCATACAAAGTAGTCTCAGCGAGGTTTCCGACTGGTGTAGAGAGAATCATATGGTTCTTCATCCAGGAAAAACAAAGAGTATTTTAATCACTACACGACAAAAACACCATCGCCGACCACAGCTGAACTGAACGCTAAACGATAGAACAAGTCACAGAGCGTAAATTCTTGGGAATACACGTTGACGAACAATTATGTTGGGAGACGCATATAAATACAGTCTGTAAAACCATTGCTAAAAACACTTTCCTGTTGTCCCAGCTTAGACAAGTAACGGATACACATACTCGTAAACTGTTTTTTCATGGTCATATCAAGTCTCACGTTGATTGTGTCTCCACAGTGTGGGACGGTTGTAGTGATGTTCACATGAACAGGTTAAACTTTATATGTAAAAGAGCTGTCAAAATGATAGATACGCGGCCCATTCCTACCACAGACAAATTTAGACATCTAAACATTCTCGGCCTGCGTCAACAACATATGACTTAATTTCAACAAATGCATCCTCATGCACAAGATATTAAATAGCATGACACGGCAGTATCTAACCACCAAATTTATGCCACAGCAAGAACGCGAACAGACCTCAAGGAACAATACTTTACCCCTACCTCTGCCTAGAATTGACCTCTTTAAAACTAGTTTATCCTTTTCTGGACCGTTTGTATGGAACATTATTCCTGCACATTTGAAGACTATAGCCTCGCTTGGAATCTTTAAAACGAAACTTTTCGATTACCTGATGAGCCAAACATAACAACACTGGGCATTTAAACAAACCCTGATGGTTAATGCTTTCATGTAATATATGCATTTATCTATATTGTTTGTTTGTGTGTGTATGTGTGTGTGTGTGTATGTGTGTATGTGTGTGTGTGTGTGTGTGTGTGTGTGTGTGTGTGTGTGTGTGTGTGTGTGTGTGTGTGTGTGTGTGTGTGTGTATGGTATAAGATGAATGTTGAGTGTTACTATTATTTTGTGTAAATAATTTTTTTTTAAAATTGTATTGTTGCATGAAATAATATGTGTAAATATAATTCTTTATTATTATTATTATTATTATTATTATTATTATTATTATTATCTTTTAATCTATTTTATGTTGTAGATGTTAGCAACGGCAAGTTTGTAAAATGACGATTTGTTTCTGTCAAAAGCTTTTACCGTTGATAAATAAAGTTTCATCATCATCATCATCATCATCGTCATCGTCGTCGTCGTCGTCGTCGTCGTCGCCGGCCGCCCTCGCCGCCGCCGCCGCCGCCACCACCGTCGTCACCACCACCGTCGTCACCACCACCGATCCACCCATCCACCCAACCACCCATCCACCCACCCACCCACCCATCCATCCACCCACCCATCCACCCATCCATCCACCCATCCATCCATCATCATTCTCTCTCTCTCTCTCTCTCTCTCTCTCTCTCTCTCTCTCTCTCTCTCTCTCTCTCTCTCTCTCTCTCTCTCTCTCTCTCTCTCTCTCATGCTATTGTTCAAAAACAACTTCTACAAAATAAGAAAGTTTATGTGGCTTTTGTTGACTTTCGCAAAGCCTTCGATACTGTTAAAAGAGGTGTGCTTTGGAATATTTTACTGAAGGTTGGAGTGCGCGGCAAAATGCTTTCAGCTATGAAGGCAATGTATGACTCAGTGAAATTTTGTGTTAGAGACAGCCTGAATTGTACAGCGTTTTTTGAGTGTTTCCAAGGTTTAAAACAAGGATGTTTAGCATCGCCGACATTGTTCTCCTTTTTGATTAACGAGCTTGCTGTGTACATTATTGAAAATGGTAAACATGGTTTCCAACTAAAATCCGATGCAGCAGAACTGTTTTTGTTGATGTTTGCAGATGACATTGCTTTGTTTTCATCAACCCCCAATTGCCTTCAGACTCAGCTGAACAATTTATACAAAGAAGCATCTAAACTTGGTTTGTCTGTTAACCTAGACAAGACAAAAATAATTGTGTTTCGAAATGGTGGATATTTGTCAAAATATGAAAAATGGATTTACGGGGGAACGAGTGTAGAAGTTGTCAATATGTATAAGTACCTTGGGTTAAACTTTACCACACGTTTGATTGATTGTACATTGATTGATTGTACATTGCTTAACGTCCCGACAGCAACAAGGCTTTCTCAGGACGTGCCTGCACTGCTTGTGAAAAAAAAAAAAAAACAGAACAATGAATGTATGTCGCCAGCCGGTCGAAGCTAAGACCATTTAGCAACACACATCCAATATCAAGAGCTACAGGCAGTGCAGACAGTAGGGAGAGTTTTTAAAAGGCAAATACAGGTGAATGGGCAAAGGGTAGACAGAAACACATGCCCCAGAATAGAGAGAAAAACCCACCCTGTGGGGCTGACCAGGGTGACCCTGGGAACTAAAAAATACCTAACCCCACCCAAGTCCCCCAGGGCAGACCCGGGTGGGGGTCCACACGTTTGAGTTTAAACACATCCGTCGATGACTTAGTGACTAAGGCAAAAAAATGTGTAATCGATATTTTCTGTATGTTGAAGAAAATCAACTGCGCTAGTCCTGATGTTTTTTTCAAGCTGTTTGATGCGCAGGTTGTCCCAATTTTGTTGTATGCCTCGGAAATTTGGGGTATAAACGAGTGTGCCGAAATTGAATGAGTCCATACATTTGCATGTAAACGTTTTCTTAATGTCAACTTCCGCACACCGAACCTGATGGTTTATGGTGAACTTGGTCGATATCCCCTGTCAGTATTAACGTCAGTAAGATGTGTTTCCTACTGGCTTCGACTTTGTGCTTTACCTGTTACTAGATTTGCAAATATGGCTTATCATATGCTTAAGGATTTAGACGATAAAGGGAAAGAAACATGGGTGTCAAAGATAAAGAATTTGCTTTTTCGAAATGGGTTTGGTCATGTATGGATTTCACAAGGTGTTGGAAACAGGAATGCTTTTATAAACAAGTTTAAACAAAGGATGGTTGATTGTTCCAAACAAAACTGGTCATCGAAGCTTTCTGAGAGTGAACGTTTTACTGTGTATCGTAGCTTTAAACATACACTTGTCCAAGAAAATTATTTTGAACTGGTTAAGCCAACCTATGTCAAAAATCTATACATTAAATTTAGACTTGGCATAACCGAATTGCAAAGTAACAAACAAAGATATAGTACTCTCAATGCTGTAACGAAAGTGTGTCCATTGTGTGCCAAGGCTGTGGAAGATGAAATTCACTTTATGTTTTACTGTCCATTCTACGATGAACTGCGTGTCAAATACCTATGTAAGTTGGACCTTATGGAACTCAAAAAGAAAGAATTGTGTATCCTAGACACTACCAACCCGCAGTCTATTGCCGATTTAGCAAGATTTGTATTTCATGCATTTAAACTCCGTAGCAGCATGCTTGTATGATTCCACGTGCAAACTGTGGTTCTTACCCCGACCTGGTCTGTGTGGTACACGGCTGTGGCCTGGATTTGGATACCGCATTTTACATGTAGGTCAAAAGTGGCTATTATGTGCTGGCGTAGATCGAATGGAAATGTGTGTGTGTGTGTGTGTGTATGTGTGTGTGTGTGTGTGTGTGTGTACGTGTGTGTGTGTGTTGTTATAAACATCGCCTTATGGCTTTTATATACACCTGAATTATAAATTATGTAATGTCTCACTCCATTGTATGGACATTTTGTCTGAACAATAAACTGAGTCTGAGTCTCTCTCTCTCTCTCTCTCTCTCTCTCTCTCTCTCTCTCTCTCTCTCTCTCTCTCTCTCTCTCTCTCTCTCTCTCTCTCTCTCTCTCTCTCTCTCTCTCTCTCTCTCTCTCTCTCTCTCTCTCTCTCTCTCTCTCTGTATTGTACTCTACTTCAAGATGAAACTTTATTACACCTCGCCCCAGGATAGATCTTTCTCAGGCGCATCTTTCTGGAACAAACTGCCTACATGTATAACACACGCTAGCTCCCTCTCTTTCAAGGAATGCCTCCTCAAGTACTTGTCTGCTGATACATAATCTACCACAAGTATCCGTATCAAACATGTGCTTATCGTATAATCATGCTGCCGTATGATTTGTCCATACTAATAATAATCGCCTAATTACATAATTCAAGTTTCTATTATAATCCAAATAATTTTTGATGTCTGAAGTGAATTTTCACTATAATCCAAATGATTTGCTTCGTATATAGGTCAAGTTATCATTAGCGCGTGTCTGTGTGTGCGCGCGAGCGTGTATGTGTGTGCGCGCGTCAGTTGCGTGTACTTTCTGTTTTTCGTTTGTTTTTGTATGACCGAATGAATGAATGAATTTTGTTTAATGTCTCTTCATGTTTAATGTCTCCTAATTTTTCTTTGTGTAATTTGGTACTATTAGTATTACAATTATTATCCTGTGTTTTGTAGAGTAGCAACGGCAATTATGAAAAATGGCACACATTACTTCATCCGTTGAGAAATAAAGTTTCATTTCATTTCATTTCTCTCTCTCTCTCTCTCTCTCTCTCTCTCTCTCTCTCTCTCTCTCTCTCTCTCTCTCTCTCTCTCTCTCTCTCTCTCTCTCTCTCTCTCTCTCTCTCTGAATCTCTCAAGAGATGCAATGAAAATAAACAGACGCGTGGCAGACTACTAAAGGCTATAAGCGCTGGCCAGAAATCACTCACTCAAGCACTGGAAATAGCTTGCACACGGGCCAAGTGGTGACAAAGCAGCTGTTTCCCGGCCTAAGTACAGCCGCACTAACTGAAAGGGGGGACTTTTGAACTTGTTCGATCAGCGTTCATTCTGCAATTATCTTGAGCATTACGACACAGGAGCTCTCTTCCCGTCGTTTTGGAGTCTACCTAACAATGAGGTTTCGTTTGCGACGAAAGACTTGCAACTAGTAGGACGAAATCACTGCGGACAGAAAACACTCCAAACATCTCCAAGAGACATAGATCCTCATGAGCCCTCCGGGCTCATGAGGATCTATGCCTCTTGGAGATGTTTGGAGTTTTGAGGGCTCGTGAGGATCTATGCCTCTTGGAGATGTTGGGGTGTTGTCCATGATTATGAAACAAGTTGTGATGTCACTCGCTCTTGTTCGTTGTTGGTAGTCGTTCGTTCCATCGAAACCTCACTCAGTAATTGCCGGGACACCGCGGCCGGTGGCGGCGGAGAGGTAATTGAGGGTGCGCGGTTGTGACGGATGGGTTATTGGACTTTCACTTATACAAGGCCCCACGCATCAATATCTGCGAAAATGTCGTATGGCGTTGGGGCCAGCAACGGGCAGGAGGCACGGGTTGTGGCGCAAGGTTTATTTGCTGCGCAAGATGATGATGATGATAATAATAATAATAATAATAATAATAATAATAATAATAATAATATTTGCAGTCACCTTATTGCTACTTTCTACCGTATCCGTACTTGGAAAGCTGCTTTTCTTAATTGTCTTTATTTTTTTCTCAATCGTTTAAGTTATCTATAACTGGAAGTTTAAAAAATTGTAGCCGGCAGACACACCCACAGTGAAACATTAGTTTCCCTGACACTGTATGTATTTGTTGTTGAGCGTGTTACCTTATGACTGATTATTCTGTTTACAAAACAAATGCCGCGAGTTCCAGGATGTTTGCAAGGTAGCAGAAGGCATTGCACAAGAACGTCAGTACATAACTAGAATGCTATTTAGGGCTCAAAATATGTATACTAAAGAGCAAAAGAAATGTGACATTTTTGGAATTTTCAGTCGGAAACACTTTAGTGTTACCGATGATTCCAGAAATGTCGCGGTGTTTTGCTCGTCAGTATATCATTATTAAAAAATAATATGAATGATAATAATGTTTTATTTTTCTTCTTCCCTGCTAGATGTTGCTTGTTGTCGCTGCTGCTGATTGTGCTGTTGTTACTACTTACTTACTGGTACTGTTCGAAGGAGAGGGGGAATCGCGTGGGTTTACAGTCACGACTTCACGACGTTTTATTATGCGAAAAACTAACCCGAAAGAACATATGTATTTCGATGGGCGAAAACTCTAAAAAGGTTGGGTGGGATGGGTGGGTGGGAGGCGGGAGCGGGAACAGTCAACCAATTTTCAAGTTTCACGAAATAACAAGGACGCCTTCGCGGGTCACGAAAACCTTATGTGGGCTTCCACGTTTCACGACGAACCTTTCTTTCACGGATGACGATAGTGAAAAAATTGCAGTCACGTATACGAAAACCGAAAAAAAAAAAAAACGTAAATCACGCATCACGATTTGCAGCGTAAGGACAGTGTCGATTGGACCTGCTCGCCGATCTCAAAAAGCGTGCGTAGGCTAGCACGGATAGCTTGGGCGGTACGGCACGATGTCCTTTCGGACGGCATCAAAGTTGGCCTTGCAGCTGTTGTTTGTTTGGTTCGGTTGATTTTGTTCTCTTTGTCGTTGCCCGCCGTGAGATGGCCTCAGTTGCCTGCTCGGCGTTAAACCCAATTAACTAACTAACTAACTCTTTGTCGTTGCGACACCTAGGTTGTTCGAGGTGCATGAAAGGTGATCAGTGGCTCTTATTAACTCCTTGACTGGTACGGACGCGTCTTTTTCGCCGAGGGGTATTGTCAGCAGCAGTCAAGGGGTTATCTCATTCGAAACGTGCTGCATCCGGATACGCGGCTTAAGCCCGATGCGGCACGTCTCGAATGTGTTAATCCTTTTAACGTCCAGAAGATGTTGATGTCTTAGAGAACATGGCAGATTCTGTGCGAGATACTCGATCATCACGTCTGCCGCTTCAAGTACATAGAACCCCTTGAGCCCCCGCTTCTTGAGTTCAGATGTACATCTCTGCTTGGGCTCGTGAGGATCCTTGTTTCTTGCATGTTTGGGTTGATCGCTTTCTTCGGGTTGCTCATGTATTAAGATGATTTTGTGCAGGATAATGTTGTATTTCATGACGTGGGTAAAATGTAAAATGTACAAACGCATTTATATTTGTCGCCCTCAACAGCCACACAATACTGGATTATTATTATAGAAGCTAATGGCATACTACAGTGAACTCCCCTCATCTACAAGAGGCACAGATCCTCATGATTCCGCGTAGATTGCGATGGCTCGTAAAGATCTTAGTCCCTTGTTAGGGCGTTTTACATTGTATTCTACAGACGTCGGGTATTGTCTGGTGTCCAGCTGACAGTAACAGATTATGCTTCGTCCATTTCCAAGAGACATAGATCCTCATGAGCCCCCGCTGCCTGAGGGGGCTCATGAGGATCTGTGCTCTTGCTAAGTCGATTTATATCACGTTTTCACCACTTTGGGCGTGTCTGGCTTGCAGCTGACAATTATGTCCCGTCCATCCTGACTGATCGGATCTTGGCGTGTCCGCCGGTAGGAGACAACGTGTTTGATGCGGGCGATTTTCAAAGGCAAGATGTTCGTGACTGAAACCAAAATACCTAATCATGGAATAAACAAGATGAGGATTTCATGCCACAGTCTACCGTATTGTTTGGAGCTCACATGCGTTTATCTTTTAGGAACATTCAGAGTTGTTCGTATTTTTAGGCTTATTATGCTGATCTATTTCCCTCGGCCTCTCTAAGCCAACCTCCGATCAACACACACGTCGGCTCAAACAAATAAAGACGGACACACGGCGCTTCCCGCCGTTAGTACGCTCTGTGGGCTCGTGTAGCGACAGGAATCCATCTCCATCTACTCTAACCCACCCTCTGATCCACACACACTGGGACCCAGAAATAAAAACGGACACACGGCGATTCCCGCCATCCGTAAGCTTTGTGGTCTGGCGTAGCATCACTATTCTGAAAAAGAAAAAAAAAAATAGCTCGAGCAGCGAAATGACGTCACTTCAAGCTTCACGTCGTGTCATCATTAGTCCCACGACACCGTGTTCATTGTGATGACTCGATGTTATACGTCACTTATCGCAATACTAACATTTGACGTATCAGAGAATCAACTGCAATTTTTTGCTGATTTTCACACCTGACCTAGGGCTTACAGGTCACAATTTGACCTAATCCAACCCCAGAGCCGGGACAAACAGCAGGCTTATGCAAACACTATTTATGAAAAATCATGCGGGTATTAATGAGAAGATAGTTTTTTTCGTAAAAGAAAAACTAAACTATGTTAGCTATTTTACACATGACTCCGAAAAAGTGGTGTAGAAAATTTCTGATTTTCACACCTAGGACACACCACACCACACCACACCAACAACACCACCCAACACCAACACCGTGGTTTCCTTTGCCGGCCTTGGCCGCACATACCAAAACAAGTTGAAGTATCATAATTCCTATGTATTGTATAAAATGCACTTGTCTTCAGATGTGAAAGGGATAGGAATTCGTAGCTTACAACGATCTAACACTAAGGGCGACTGGTGTCGTAGCCAGTGTACTCTTTATCTTTTACCCACCGTGTTCGCCCGATTACATCAATCTCGCGCCTTGAAGCACAGTTGATGAGAACTTACCCAGAAGAATAAAGGGGGTGATATCCCTTTCTGGTTAGCAAACCAAACGCTGCTTGGTTAGTTGGCAAACTGGTTGTCTCCCTCGGTTCGCTGCCTCTGGTCAGCGGTAACGAACCGAGGGAGGCAACCAATGTGGCTTGTTGGCGGATGTGCGGCCAACCAGCTGACCATTGTCATTGCTTGCTTGCATAAGTTAGTCTTGGGAGTCCACCGTTTAAGAATGACAAACGTAAATCTGCCGTGTGGAAACAAAAGACAGTAACTGAGTAAGTCCATTTTCTTGAAAAGCGAGATGTTCAGCGTAATACGATATGTCGTCTTTTGCCCTCACAAAGCAGTGAAACTTACGTGGACTGATTCACCGATGTCCAGATCAAATTGGTGCCTGCTAAGCGTGCACAATGCAGAGAGAATCCCAACAAACACGTTTAAAAAGGACAATTTCAAGACAATTTATGAAATGTACACAAAATGTATACAAACACACAATCAAGTACACAATGCTCTACCTAGCTAATCTTTGGTGAGATGTCATCCTAAATCCTTTTAGCCCCACGGGTGCATTTCTAAAATGTTGGAAGTGTACTTAACGACTATGTACCGGTTGCAGGAGGTGGATTGACCATGATAATTCAAGGGTAGTGCCAGATTAGCTTGGTGCCTGAAGGCGCCAAGCTAATCTGGCACTACCCTTAAATTATCATGGTCAATCTACTGCTGTATGGTGTTGGGGCTTATTGGGTTAAGATACAATAAATTATTTTGTAATTGCCCTTTCCATGCGCAATTCTTTATTTTATGAGATTTATTAATGTTCTGTTCCTGGTGTAGGTAAAAGAGGTTCTCTGTTGGACTGTGGCCAGTGACACTAGTACCAGGCAAACCAGAGGACCTCCTGCACGTGAAGAGAAAGAGGGGATGCCTCTGGTCTGGGTGGGCTGGCAATAAGTCAAGTCAAGTCAAGAAACTTTATTCTTCCAAATACAAGTGTTGCCACGTATAGGAAAATTTGTTTCACCACCTCAGGTGCAACTCGCAATCACCCAAACTCACACAACATTTACAACAACTGTTACGTGGTGGAGTTGTAGTCGAAGTATGATAAACACACCAGACGCACGCACGTAAGAGTTCTTTAAAGTAAACCTCGTTCAGCTGCAATCCGTCACACGTGGCTTAAGGATGTAGACAATACTGGAGTAACAGTTCCAACAATATTTAATTCAGCGATGCGATATCCACACAGTAATACACTTTCGATTGCACAAACTACTGATACAAAGTCTCTTCTGCTATGTCCACACTACGACACAAAGTTTCTCATACACAGCGTCTCTCCCAATAAACTACGTGTCTCTACAAATGACAAAGCAAGACAATGTACGACCGGGCTTTCCTAGCGCCCTCCTTATAAATCCTATCAAATTCCAGAATCTTCTACGGAAAACATACAACTCAACCAATCAGAACGAAACACGCAGCCGAAGCTCATTAACATAAACTTTCCAGAAACAATATAACAGGCTACAAAAATTCGGCTACTCACTTCAGCTCTAAATTCTAGCGTATAATTAAGTCGCATAAAAGTATGGTATCCCTATCACCACGTTCCATGATAGCTCAAAAAGGTACGAGAACATTCCCAAAACAAAACAAAGGCTGCTCAGTTCACGCGCACAGGAAAACAAAAAGTAGCGAAAATGTTGCGATGTCAACTAACCGACGTGACACTTACGAGGCCACTAGACAGTGCGACCTTCCTAGAACGTTCCGGACTAAACTTAACAAAACGAAATCGGCTCTACTCACGAACAAAAGAAAATCTTACTAAAAAGACACGTGAATCGTAACCAAGATAGCTCAAATAAACATCGGATCGTTACCTACGATCAACACACGCACGCTCTCACAGGATAACACAACCACAATCGTAACATTACCCCCCTCTTAAGAATGAAATTTCACAAAAATTTCTTCTCAAATTTAAAAAAATACGCTTGTGGCTGTGTAAACCTACACAAAACCCTAAACAAATATAACTTCACATCAAAAATCAAATTAAAAAAACGTCTCACAATTCCTGTAAACAATCCTGAGCATCGAAATGTTTCATACAAAAGTTCTGGACACAGAAATGTTCATTTAAACTGCTCTGCTCAGGTAATCTGCACCAAAATTCTGCGAACCCTAGGGTTAAACTAAAATTAAAGTCAAAGTTCGTTTCAGGAACATCACCAAATCATAAGTTACAGTTCACAGTTCAAAAGTCACTGGTCTTGGGTTGAACACTGTCGGCATAGGAAAAGTGTGTCAGATACTGACCGAACTGGATATCTTTTACGTCCTCCCGGGTTTCGGCACCAAACAGATTCTCGTAGTTTAGTCTTTCGTCATCAGCAAGACGCACCGATGCAGCCATTTGTGTTTTGTCTTGACGACCTCTCGCAATATACTTCTTCAGCAAATTAGCATGGTACGTTTTCACCTTGTTGTTGACATTGACTCTGTAGTCGTTGATGCCAACCACCGTGTCGACAACGTATGGTCCCTTCCACTGCATCAGAAGTTTGTTGTTGTCGGTAGGAAGAAGAACCAATACTTGGTCACCTGGCTGGAATCGTCGAGGTTTTGCCTTACGATCATAGTAATGCTTCCCCTTGTTCTGCGCCTTCCCTAGTTCTTCTCGAGCCATCCTGAGGGTATCTTCCAGCTTCTCCCTCAGGTCGAAGACGTACTGGTAGCTGATTTTCACCTCAGGTGCGTCGATATCCTTGGTCCACAGCTCCTTCAGGATGTGCATGGGCCCCCTTACAGTCCTACCGTACAGTAATTCAAAAGGGGAAAACCCTGTCGAATCCTGAGGAACTTCGCGGTATGCGAAGAGCAAGGCATTGATGTATCTATGCCACAACCTTGGCTGCTCAGCGCACAGTTTCTTCAACATAGCCTTCAAAGTTCCATTAAACTTTTCAACCAGCCCATTACACATGGGGTGATAAGGGGTGGTAGTAAGATGTCGGATGCTTAATAGCCGGTTGACTTCCTCCATGCAGTCTGAGACGAACTGAGTTCCTAGGTCACTCAGGATCTCTTCAGGAATTCCTAAACGGCTGAACATGTCGACGAGCGCCTCTGCTACTGTTGGAGTGTCGATCTTTTTCAATGGTATGGCTTCAGGATAACGTGTAGCGTAGTCCACCAGGGTCAAAATGTATCGATGACCATCTTCACTCGGAGGAGATATTGGCCCCACAAGGTCAACAGCTACCCGCTTGAAAGGCATATCGATCAATGGCATTTTCTCTAGAGGAACCTTGGGCACCTTTCCCTTGGAGATTGTCTTCTGGCATATGTCGCACGATCTGCAGAATCGGGTGACGTCGCCTCCCATATCAGGCCAGTAGAAGACGGCTCGGATTCTATCGAGCGTCTTGTTGATTCCCAAATGTCCTCCCAATATAGAATCATGTGCCAATTTCATCACCTGCATTCTCAAAGGTTCAGGAACTACTACCTGACGCACAGGTTTATCTCCATTGCTGTTGAATATCCGGTACAGGATATCTTTTCTGGTCTCGAAGGTTATCTCCTTTCCCTTACGCGTCACGGGCTCGGTCTGACCTCGGAACTTGTCAAGCGTAGTGTTGGCTCTCGGTAGCTCAACTAGCCTTTCTTTATTCACCACTGCTGCTTCCGTGTTGTCCGCCACTTTTAGAGGGATGGTCTGGTGACTCTTCTTTGCTTGACTTCTCGTGGTAACAGAACATATTTCAGGTCTCCACTCTGGATCTGGATCGTCTGCGTTTCTGGCACCATCAATGTTTCCGATGATGAGGTCGTAGACTGGCGTCTTCACGCACAACTCCTTCACCTCTCCTGTCAAGTATGGGGTGTCGACACTGACTTTGGCAAGGGGGATAATCCTTACAGTTCCGTCAGCCAAAATGAGGGTGGTCCACTCCTGTAGCTTCTGGTCTTCAGCTACTAGGTCCTCTCTCACGATGATGCAGCTACAACCAGTGTCTCTCAACACTCTCCCTGGTGTGTCGCTGACGAATCCTGACACCACCGGCATGTTCGGCACTTCATTCTCAGGCAGCGCGATGTTTGAGACTGGTAAAAATGTAGCTCCATCTCCTACTGGGATGCGTCCATTCTTTTTGAAAGATTCAATCAGCTCTGGTGTCACTCGCGTTTCTCTAGACTCAAAGTCATTGGATGACGTCACATCATTGGCTAATACAGCGGCAGCTCTGTGTTGAGACGTGGTACTGCTTCTGCCTGCTATCCCACGATCTTGGTAGGATCTTCTGATGTTGTCACCTCGGGGAACATCTTTAGAAGGACACCGTATCGCTTTGTGACCTCCTTTCCACAGAGAAAACATGTCAGGTTCTCCACCGGCTTGTATCTCGGGGTGTCTCTGATATTGTGGATTTCCTCTGCTGGTGCAGACACACGCTGTGGCTTACTGGACCCGAACTTCATGTTGTGAGCGTCAAGGTATCTTTGAGCAAAGTCGGCCAGGGTCTTTAGTGACTGGTCTTTTTGCTCTCTGAGGTGGGCGGCCAGGTCCTTAGAACATGCGCTGAAAACTTGTTCTTTGATGATGAGGTCACACAAGTCCTGGTACTCTCTGTTTAAACCAGCCAGCTCTATCCATTTCTCCAGGTAGCTTCTGATTCTTTCAATGAATAGGCCGGGTGTTTCTCCTTTTTCAGGCTTGCAGTTCCTAAATCGTCGCCTGTAACCTTCTTCAGTAAAGTCATACTGTCTCAGCAGGGCGGCTTTCAACTGTGTATAATCTTCGGCTTCTTCTGTTGGTAAGCAGGTGTAAAATTCAAGCGCTTTGCCAGTTAGAAGTGCGCTCAGTTTAATAGCCCAAGTCTCTTGTTTCCAATTGTTGCTATTTGCGAAGCGTTCGAATCGCTCCAGATAAGCGTCCATCTTATCTGAATTTTCAATGAAAGGTGGAAGTTTTGGCGCACGGGCTGTTTGTTCTCTGCTCGCTAATGCTGTTGCTTCATTAGTTCTCTGGCTCTGTGCCTCTATCTCCATCTGCTTCAGATGAATTTCATGTTGTCGCTGCCTTTCCGCCTCTTCTGCTTGAATTTCGAGTTTCCTAATTTCACGCTCTTTGGCTCTTTCTTCTCTTTCCAATCTCTCTTTTTCTTCTTTCTCTCGTCTCTTTTCTTCTTTTTCTTCTCTCTCCAGTCTCTCCTTTTCTTCTCTCTCTCGTCTCTTTTCTTCTTTCTCCTCTCTCTCCAGTCTCTCCTTTTCTTCTCTCTCTAGTCTCTGCTTCTCTCTCTCTTTTACAAACTCGAGGAGTTGAGCTCCTTCGAGTCCACATTCCTTTCCAATTTTCAGGAATGTCTCCATCTCCGATGTCGCCATCTCTGCTTTTCACTGCTGGCTGTTTTCTCCTGCTATCCTTTCCACTGAACCAACTGAAGAGATCTCGTCGGGGTCGCCAAAATGTTACGTGGTGGAGTTGTAGTCGAAGTATGATAAACACATCAGACGCACGCACGTAAGAGTTCTTTAAAGTAAACCTCGTTCAGCTG
Organism: Semisulcospira habei; assembly: GCA_036245525.1. Lineage (NCBI taxonomy): Eukaryota > Metazoa > Mollusca > Gastropoda > Semisulcospiridae > Semisulcospira > Semisulcospira habei. The sequence continues at coordinate 89,157,604 of BTPG01000001.1, forward strand.
CAATCCGTCACACGTGGCTTAAGGATGTATACAATACTGGAGTAACAGTTCCAACAATATTTAATTCAGCGATGCGATATCCACACAGTAATGCACTTTCAAATGCACAATCTACTGATACAAAGTCTCTTCTGCTATGTCCACACTACGACACAAAGTTTCTCATACACAGCGTCTCTCCCAATAAACTACGTGTCTCTACAAATGACAAAGCAAGACAATGTACGACCGGGCTTTCCTAGCGCCCTCCTTATAAATCCTATCAAATTCCAGAATCTTCTACGGAAAACATACAACTCAACCAATCAGAACGAAACACGCAGCCGAAGCTCATTAACATAAACTTTCCAGAAACAATATAACAGGCTACAAAAATTCGGCTACTCACTTCAGCTCTAAATTCTAGCGTATAATTAAGTCACATAAAAGTATGGTATCCCTATCACCACGTTCCATGATAGCTCAAAAAGGTACGAGAACATTCCCAAAACAAAACAAAGGCTGCTCAGTTCACGCGCACAGGAAAACAAAAAGCGAAAATGTTGCGATGTCAACTAACCGACGTGACACTTACGAGGCCACTAGACAGTGCGACCTTCCTAGAACGTTCCGGACTAAACTTAACAAAACGAAGTCGGCTCTTCTCACGAACAAAAGAAAATCTTACTAAAAAGACACGTGAATCGTAACCAAGATAGCTCAAATAAACATCGGATCGTTACCTACGATCAACACACGCACGCTCTCACAGGATAACACAACCACAATCGTAACAACAACAAATGGACAATGGCTCGGGACGGGTGAAGCCCGTCGCCAAGGCGTCTCATGGCCGGCGCCAGCGGCCCCAACCCGACCTGAACCTCCCTAACACAAAGCAAACTAAGGACAGCCCTATCCTAGTATCTCTTAAACACGTAATATAATGTTTTTACACTTCCTTCTTGGCTGAAACTAGTTTCACAAATAAAAGTTTAAAAAAAATACGCATAAACAAAACAAAACGACAAATTATACTTCCACAGTTGCTACCTGGGGGCCCGTCGCTATAGATCAGCGCCGGCTATTTGACAGACATTCGCTCCAGCATAAACAGTCACCACACCTTAATTATAACTTAACTTGCGTAGTATATAACTACACACCTACTCACTTTTGAAGCAATAATAACAAAACTACAACATTAACGTGAAAAGCACGTTGTTTCTAATCCACAGTACACACATGCACACGCTGTTAAGTGTTGTAAAAAAACACAGTCACTGTGTCGGGGAAGTGTCCGTCATCACATCACTCGGCTGGAATGTGGGGGCCCGAAGCCTGCGGCACTCGCCTCGATGCACGCACGCCACTCCTCTGTTGAGCATGTCGTGGGAAGAGACTCCTGAGATGATTAAAAGGGGAGAAAAGCACGTTGGTTCTTTGCCACAGCATAATGCGCGCTGTTCTTCTGAGATCCGATTTCCATGGTCCTGCCTATCAAACTATCAGCCGGCGTGTATAAACTACCAGCATTGCACTGACGGCGGAGGAAACTACCGTTGAAAATCCAATTAAAAGCCGCAGCACAACAAATTCACAAAGTCATCAAACAGAAACACCAGTCATGATGCAGCATTGCAGGGCCCGACATCATTTATCAACGAAGGCACAATGACTGCTAAAATACTGCGGGTGGCGACTATTAACTTCTGCCGGAGCGGCCGGGAGGTGTTACATAACCGCCATCTTGTCTGTCTTCGTGCCTTTGCTTAAAAAAATAGGGATGTTGTGACATTGCTTTAGGACTACGTGAGTGACCAGAGGGTCGTTCGTCTTGCTCAGCCCGATCTGTCAGCAAGAGGCATAGATTCTCATGAGCCCCTGCAGGGGCTCATGAGAATATGTACCTCTTGCTGGCAGATATCTGGTGTAAATGACATCTTTACACTGAGGGCAGAAATCCAGAGTAACTCTACAAATGCGTTTTACTTCGCAAGCTTCTGGACTGCTACTGACCGCAGTACATGACCAACCGGTCCCGCCACTGGTGGGGTATTAACAATTTTCCAGTGTTTGCCTCCCCATGTTTTGTGGATGTGTTTGGGTTTCTGTCTAATGAACTCTGTGTGGAAGAGTTGCGTATCCTTGCTCCGACCTTGAGCCCGGATGTCGAAATATCTAAATTTGGGAGCTGTCCTTTGCCGGAAGACTGCGTCACAATTCACGAGACAGTTCGACCATGATTAGTTTAATAGAGGTGCCCGTTGAGTTTTTCGGCCAAGGCCGGAAGTAAGGTCTAGCGTCGGGAGGTCTTTTGTGTCAGGTTGAAGTTCCTAAACAAAAAGTTGGACCCTTTCGAGATAATAACTGATCCGCCCCTGGTTCAATACACCCATTCGGAGTTACGTCTGCGCATGCGCTATCGTTGTTCCAAACACACATTCTGGGATAAATGTGCATGCGGAAACACTAGAAACCCTAGACACAGCCAACGTCGTGTTTCATTCTCTTGTTACGGTGACTCATTACTAAAGTGGGCAAATCCAAATTTTGAGCCCATAATTTTTGGGACCCCAGGAGTGCTTCTAACTTGTTCTAATGAGACCGAACTTGCTAAATATCATTTTCGATCGGTTTATTTCCATGGGATTAGCGATAAACGCAACTTTAAAAAGGTGATAAAATCAGCGATGTTGTCAGCACTAGAGAATGATGCGGGAGGTAGTGAAGCTGAATGCCCAAGCATTCCTTAACTCATTCAGCCCTGACGCACTACAGCAGGAGATGGGTCGACCGGCGCCAAGCTAATCTGGCACTACCCTTGAATTATCATGGTCGATCCATCTCCTGCAACAGGTGCACAGTCGTTAGATGACACCTCCAAAATTCGGGAAATACGTGCGCCGGGCTGAATGAGTTAAGTGTTTTGAGCCCTCTGAGTCTGTTTGGTACAACACCCGCCCCAGCATGCATTACTTGTCTGAGATTCTGAATGGGTTGTATTAATACAGTTTCCAGAAACACGATCAGCGTCCGCTTTCAGTGGTTGTACATTGCTTAACGTCCCGACAGCAACAAGACTTTCTCAGGGCGTGCCTGCACTGCTTGTGAAAAAAACAAACAGAATATTGAATGTATGTCGCCAGCCGGTCAAATACGCTAAATAAAGCCAAAACAAGTCAGCAACACACATCAAGAGCTACAGAAAGCGCAGACAGTAGGGAGAGTTTAAAAAAGGAAAATACAGGTGAATGGACCAAGGGTAGACAGAAACACATGCCCCAGAATATAGGGAAAACCCCACTCTGTGGGGCTGACCAGGGTGACCCTGGGAACTAAAAAGTAGTTAACCCCACCCAAGTCCTCCAGGGCAGACCCGGGTGGGGGCGCTTTCAGTGAAGGGGTCAAATGTAATTAGTCTTTAGAAAGAAAGATCAGTTGGTCCGACTGACATCTACCTGACCCTTGTCTAATGCGTGCCCTGTTTTTGAATCTGAACAAAAGCCTAGTAATCATTAACGAGCGCCGCTGTTCATTTACTGCCTACCTGGAGCTCCGCAGAATAGGCATGATCAGACGCTTTTTGACAGAAAAGGCTACTGCCTAGCTCGTATGCTCTCGCATTCTGTCCCGTCTAGATTACTGTAATTCCCTCCTTGCTGGTATCTCATCTGATCAACTCACTCGCATTCAGCGTATCCAGAATAATGCAGCCCGGTTAGTCCTTCGCAAAAAACGCACTGATCATGTCACACCACTGCTAAAGCATCTCCACTGGCTACCTGTCAAACAGAGAATAGAGTACAAGCTGGCCACTTTGGCATACAAACACTATGACAATACGCTTCCTGCATATCTGTCTTCTACCTTTGCATCACACAATCCTAGTAGAAGTCTACGCTCAAGCTCACAAAAACTGCTCGTTCAGCCCAGAGTCAGCCTAAAAACTGCTGGTGCCCGTTCTTTCAGTTATCAGGCCCCTCACGTCTGGAACTCACTTCCGGGCACTGCATGTCCGTCTTTCCCCTACCCTGTTGACCTTCAAAACAAATTTGAAGACCCATCTCTTCCAGGTAGCATATCAAGATTAGCTTAGTCTGGATGTGCTGCCTGGAAATGTTGGTTGTTTCCCCATGTAGATAGGCTGTGTGTGTGTGTGTGTGTGTGTGTGTGTGTGTGTGTGTGTGTGTGTGTGTGTGTGTGTGTGTGTGTGTGTGTGTGTGTGTGTGTTTCGTGTTAGGAATGCGCCTACATGGTGCGAGCAGATGTTTATTTAAAGAGTGAGTGCGTTCTAATTTTTTCTCCTTTTTAATTTTTATTTTTTTATTTTTTATGTGCTGTAAAGCGCTCCGAGCTTGCTGTTCGTGGGGAAGGGCGCTATATAAAAACTATGTATTATTATTATTATTATTAAGAAGAAATGATGCAGAACGTACAATCAGTCCACCTCGTTTATAATAATATTGGATATCACAATAGTCCGATGACGCATTAACAACAAAGCCCCAGTGCGCAAAGGCCATCGGACCGACGCTGGCCGCCGTTGGCCCGCGCACGACCGTGCGCGGGCCAACGGCGGCCGACCTTAGCCCGGTGGCTTTTTACGCATTGGGGCCTGTCAGAGGTCCTGGCCATAATGTTTCTACTAAATTACTTCGTTTTGTGTTCGTTCGTTTAATTTGTAATCATTTGCTGATAGAATGTCCAGAAAATATATAAAGAACGATCATAAAATGTCTATCAACGCGGTAAAATAGAAAAGTATTCGTCCATATCAAATGGTTTCCAGACCACACAAATGAAATCGAAATCATGTAACCCTCTGATTGGCAGAAGTGGTTTTTGTCGCGATGATTCCTGCACGCGGCCGATCGAACGAACATGCTCCTCCCCGAACGCTGCGAGGAGCATGCTCGTTCGATCCGCCTCGGATACAACCAGGTTGGACGTCATTTCAACGAACCTTCTCATAGCCTCACACATTTCAGCATACACATCCTTTGGCAAAATACATCCCACTTCATCCGCCGCAAAATGACAGAATCCTTTTTCACGGACAGGCTTGGCACTTACCATCCGCGCGACTTGAACATTCGCCCCTAGGGATATATGCTCGGCCTGATGGGTAGTTGGTGCCAGACGTGACCTCACTATTTATCCTTGGTGCTACTGTTGACACTTGAATCTGCCGTTGCACTGATTAGTGTGTGTGTGTGTGTGTGTGATTGTGTGTGTGATTGTGTGTGTGTGTGTGTGTGTGTGTGTGTGTGTGTGTGTGTGTGTGTGTGTGTGTGTGTGTGTGTGTGTGTGTGTGTGTGTGTGTGTATGCATGTACGTGAGCGGCAGCAGGCACGAGTGAATGCGAATGTATGCAGTGGCGTAAATGTATGTAGACGTAATTTTTGTGCTACGTGTTTTCTGCATGACCGTATTTGTGTCATTATGTTCGTTTGTTTTATTTTTTTTTTTTTTTTTTTTTGGTTTGTTTGTTTGTTTGTTTACGTCATTCTAAATTTTCGCGAAGCACGATGACGTCTTTTCTTTCTATCGTGTGTTCTTTTCTGTTCCACGTTTGTTTCCATATTATCCGGAAGAAGGATCTTTGATCCGAAACGTCGTGTTCCTTGTATCTAATTTAAAGGGATTTCAACCTCTATTTTCTGTTTTCCTTTCTGGCCGTATTACGTTTAGAAAAAAGTATAACCCCGCCCCCTGTATATAGGGCCCCCACCCGGGTCTGCCCAGGGGGACTTGGGTGGGGTTAACCACTTTTTAGTTCCCAGGGTCACCCTGGTCAGCCCCACAGGGTGGGTTTTCCCCTATACTGGGGCATGTGTTTCTGTCATCCCTTGGTCCATTCAACTGTACTACTTTTCCTTTTATAAACTATCCCTACTTTCTGCGCTGCCTGTAGCTCTTGATATTGGATGTGTGTTGCTAAATGGTCTTAGGTTTATTTAACCTATTAGACCGGCTGGCGACATACATTCAATATACGGTTTAGTATTTTTTTCCCCACAAACCGTGCAGGCGCGTCCTTAGGTCTTGTTGCTGTCGGGACATTAAGCAGTGTACAACCAACCAATCTATGTACATAGGTCAGACGTTATCTAATGAAGTAAAGAATTCGATTCACAACAACCAAATGTCACCGCCTACTGTCCCCCTTGTTTGTCTCCAAAACACCAAACACCGAAGCGGCATTAGGCGCCATATTGTCACCGAAGGGACGTCACCCATAAATTGTAGCCACACCAAGGGAGATGACTTTAACAGATCGGACAGGTCGCGCAAAAAATCCAATTTATAAAATCAAGTCTCCATGTTCGGAGAAAAATTTTGGCCGTCCAGCTTTTAAAAGGAACCCTTAGACTGGTTTTTTTCGCGTCTAAGTAACGATAGTTTTAAACCAAATGCGTCTCTCAGTTGGAGTAGAGCAGATTTGTGTAACTATATCACAAAAAGCATAGATTCTCATAAGCCCCTACAGCCACAGGGGCTCACGAGTATCAGTGCCTTTCAGGAAAGACATTTGAAGTTGCATAAAGTAAGGTTTTTTTAAACACATTCAGCCCCGACGAACTACAGAAGAAGATGGATCGACCATGATAATTCAAGGGTAGTGCCAGATTAGCTTGGCGCCGACAGGCGCCAAGCTAATCTGACACTACCCTTGAATTATCATGGTCGACCCATCTCCTGCAACTGGTGCATAGTCGTTAGATGACGCCTCCAAAATTTTGGAAATACGGCCTTGATGTTAAATAAGTTAATATCTGATGTGACTAACTTGGAACAAACCCATGGCTCCAATGCCTTTCTGTGGGAGCCTGTTGATTTTTCGGTTGTAATCAACAAGTGGCATATGTTCTCATGAGCCCCTGCAGCTGCACGGACCCGTGATAACCTATGCCACTCGCAGACGGGGCGACGCTTCGTGGCAAACGCGTCTTGAACAAAAATAAGGTCAATGAGCGTCAAGTATTGACCCCTTCACTGCCGAGTAAAACTGAACATCACCCAAACCGCAGGAGGTATGGATCCTCATGAGCCCCCCGCAGTTACGGGGGCCCATGAGGATCAATGCCTCTTGCTGATAACCTTTTGCATCCCATTTTACTTTTACGTTGTTGTTGTTTGTTTCTTTTTGGGTTTTGGGTTTTTTTGGTACGTTGAATTTACGATTTCCAAAATGCCATCTGCAACCAATGGCGGGGAAGGGGTTCATAACTGGATATAGGCAAGGTGTTTGGTTCTTGAGTTAACGCCTTCACTGCCACTGATAGTACATTGCGCGTCTGAAATCTGTGTAAATTCAGGGCGAGAGAGCCGTCTCATGAGCACAATGGAAACATAGTGGTTTCAGCAAGAGGCAGAGGTCCTCAGTCATGAGCCCCCGCAATTTCTGGGGCTCATGAGGATCTATACCTCTTGCAGTAGTGTAGTAATCTTCATTTTTTTCTCGGCAGTCAAGGGGTTAAGACCCGTGGTCCCTCATGGCGACATGCACGTGTTTACAGATAGCAGGCCCGGCGACTTATTTATTAGGTTCTGTTTGAGGATGGACGTTTGAAAAACCTATTCGCCCGGGGTCTCGTAACAAACATGAATTATCCGAATGAGAGCAGAAATTTTGAAACTGTTCGCCAAGGGTTTCTAAACAAAATGGATCTAGCCGAATGAGAACGGAAATGTTTAAACCTTTCCTCCCACGGGTTGCCACATTCCTTCTGCCATTGAAGATAAGTAGCGGCTAATCTCTATGTTTGTTTGTTTGTCTATTTTGACAAAGGGTATTTACCCGAAATATTAATAAATTGTGTTGTACCCGTCTTTTCTAAGCGTGTTTCTTTCTCCGTTGGGTACTTCTTTCCTCCCACGGTTTCGTAACAAAATGAATCGAGCCGAATAAGGATGGGGATTGTTGAGTCTGTAAAACGTCAGTGTCCAAGAAAGAAATTGAAGGAGGTGATTAGCGATATATATTGAGTCACCTGTGCGCGCGCGGCGGCACGTGTGTTAGCGCTAAGTAATTAGCGCCAATCAGGAACTTGCAAATACAATCCTGGTAAATCAAAGTGCCACAGTGGCAGTGCGCCTGAATTGATCAGTGTTCAGGTCGTACTCCATAGGAAATAGATTTTTCTGTCCCCCAGAAAGCCGCCCGTCAGGGCCGTCTATTATCACTTCGGTGCCGTGGACGTTAAACCCCGAACTAACCAATTGCACATAAAACTACGGACACGCGCGTACGGGCCAGTAATCTTTTAACGTTAGAACTCAGGGTCCAGTTTTGTCAGCTTAGTCCTGCGCCAGCCACTAGGCAAATTGCTCCGCTCTAGCAGCTCACCGTTCTTAGTGGCTGCCGCAGGACTAAGAACCACTCATGCAACTGACCTCCGAGCCCTAATGCCCCAAATCACGATCCTTTGTATTGCAGTTTAGCGTCAGTGTTACGCGCATCAGAATATCGCGAAATCAAGCACAGTGCGGTCAGTTCTGTGGCGCCTAATTCGATACCCGATGAGCATAAAGTCCTACGGCTGACATCAGCCTCAACTGGCCCACGCACGATAGTCCGCAGGCCAGTTAAAACTGACGTCAGCCAAAGGACAGTTATTTGCTGATTTTTTTTTTTTTTTTTTTTTTTTTTTTTTTTTTGCTTTGCAAGCCTACCACCATAACGTTAAAAGCCCGCTGCTGTTCAAAGAAACACTTCTGCAACAGATAACCATCTAAACGCGACACACGGGCCTCGATATGGTTCATTTAGACACCAGAGAATCCGGTTTAGCACACGTCGTCTTTAACCCCTTCCTGCCAATGTACCTACATTTTTAAAGCCCATCTTTTCCCATCTTGATTATCAGTGTTCATGTATTAGTCATTTTCTGTTCTTTTGTGTAATTGTAAATGTGATTTTGGTTTTGTCACATTTTGTGTAATATTTTTCTTGTTCATGTGTACGGCGCCTAGAGCATCTTACCATGTATAGGCACCTTATAAATCCTCTTTATTATTATTATTATTATTATTATTATTATTATTATTATTATTATTATTATTATTATTATTATTTTGTTTCTAAACTCAGTTCACTGAATGACCAAAAGCCACATCTGTCCAAAGAACACGGACACAAAGCGGTCTCAGCAAGGGGCACAGATCCTCATGAGCCCCCGCAGTCGCGGAGGCTCATGAGGATCTATGTCTCTTGCTGTTGGATCGTGTTCATTTTTTCTCGGCAGTGAAGGGGTTAACATCAAGTAATTTGAAAATGACTTCACTCCGTTCTGTAAATACAACGCTATATGTACAAGCAACAGCTGGAAATAGTTCGACCCCTTATGACAGCTGAGCAGAATAAACAAGTGTGATTACGCGTGTGTATTAGTTGCGTGTCCAAACTGCCGTAGATCTTCATTTGGTATGTCGACAAGGCATAACAAACACAAATAGTGTTGAAACGTGCCTTCATATTTAAGCTTAGTGGTACTTTAACGCCAACTACAATAACGCGATATGACTCTATGGCTCCCAGGTATTGCAATATAATGGGGCTGACGTGTATGGCGAGAGTTTCAAAAGAGAGTACATTCCCCACCCGGGTCTGCCCTGGGGGACTTGGGTGGGGTTAGGTATTTTTTAGTTCCCAGGGTCACCCTGGTCAGCCCCACAGGGTGGGTTTTTCTCTCTATTCTGGGGCATGTGTTTCTGTCTACCCTTTGTCCATTCACCTGTATTTCTGTATTTGCCTTTTTAAAACTCTCCCTACTGTCTGCACTGCCTGTAGCTCTTGATATTGGATGTGTGTTGCTAAATGGTCTTGGCTTTATTTAGGCCCCATGTGTTAGGTTTATTTAATGTATTTGACCGGCTGGCGACATACATTCAATGTTCTGTTTATTTATTTTTTTTTTCACAAGCAGTGCAGGCACGTCCTGAGAAAGCCTTGTTGCTGTCGGGACGTTAAGCAATGTACAATCAATCAAAAGAGAGTACATGATTAATTTTCGTTGCACCTCCATCGTATCAACGACTAAAAGCAGCGATCTTTGGAAATTCGAAATACTTTCAGGACCTCTTCAGCGCTGAGCGCACTGTTCAAGAAGCAGTCAACCTCTAAATCCCACACCTCCCAGTAAAGGTTAAATTGAATGAACCGCCCACCACTGATGAGACCCTCAGGGCCATCCACCAGCTCAAGAGTGGCAAAGCAGCAGGCATTGACGGAATCCCCCCAGAGATCTGGAAACATGGAGGCCCAGCACTGCACAACAAGCTCCACGACCTCTTTCTCTGCTGCTGGGAGAAAGGAGCACCAACAAAGGATCTCCGTGATGCAGTCATTATCACCCTGTACAAGAACAAAGGAGAGAAGTCCGCCTGCTCTAACTATCGTGGAATTACCCTGCTGTCCATTGCTGGGAGAATTCTTGCAAAGGTGTTCCTGAATCGACTGGTACCTGCCATCGCTGAAGACCACCTCCCAGAGGGCCAGTGTGGCTTCAGAGCCAACAGGACATGGTCTTTGTGCTGAGACAGCTTCAGGAGAAGTGCCGCGAGCAGAACAAAGGGCTGTACGTAACGTTTGTCGACCTAACAAAAGCGTTTGACACTGTGAGCAGGCAAGGCATGTGGCAGATCCTGGAGCGACTTAGCTGTCCCCCAAAGTTCCTCAGCATGATCTCCAGCTCCACGAGGACCAGCAAGGCCAGGTCAGACTCAACAGTGACCTCTCAGAACCATTCCCCATTGTCAACGGCGTGAAGCAGGGCTGCGTGCTGGCACCAACCCTCTTTACCATCTTCTTTAGCATGATGTTGAAGCAGGCCATAGTGGACCTTCACGATGACGACGCAGTGTACATCAGGTATCGTCTCGATGGCAGCCTGTTAAACCTCAGACGACTGCAGGCCCACACAAAAACCCTAGACCGACTGATTCGTGAGCTGCTCTTTGCTGATGACGCTGCCCTTGTTGCACACACAGAGAGAGCCTTGCAGCGCATCACGTCCTGCTTCGCAGATGCTGCCCAGCTCTTTGGACTTGAGGTCAGTCTGAAAAAGACAGAGGTCCTTCATCAGCCGGCACCCAAGGAAGAGCATTGCCCTCCCCACATCACCATCGGCGAGACCGAACTGAAGTCTGTACACCAATTTACCTACCTTGGCTGTATCATCACGTCAGACGCCAAGCTGGACAAGGAACTGGACAACAGGCTGGCAAAAGCGAACAGTGCTTTCGGGCGACTATTCAAGCGGGTGTGGCACAATCAACAGCTAACAAATGGCACCAAGATCAGCGTGTACAGAGCTGTCATTCTCACCACCTTGTTGTATGGTTTCGAGTTCTGGGCCCTCTACCGCAGCCAACTACGACTCCTCGAACGCTTCCACCAGCGCTGCCTGCGTACCGTCCTCGGCATTCACTGGAGTGACTATGTCACCAACGTCGATGGTCCTTGAACAGGTGGAAACTGTGAGCATCGAGGCTTTGTTGCTGCGGACACAGCTTCGCTGGGCGGGGCACGTCTCCAGGATGAAGGATCATCGCCTACCCAAGATCACCCTGTTCGGCGAGCTCGCCACTGGACACCGAGACAGAGGGGCACCAAAGAAGAGATACAAAGACGGTCTCAAGAAGTCACTTAGTGCCTACCAAATCAACCACCGCCAGTGGTCTTCGCTTCCTGCGGACCGCGACACCTGGCGCTCCACCATTTACAAGGCACCGGCTCCTTTGAGGACTCTCGCAGAGCTAGCCTTAAGGACAAGCGGCTCAGGAGGAAAAAACAAACAGAGATGTCGAAAATCAGAACCCTGGCCAGACATTCCCCTGCAGCCACTGCGGTCGAACCTGCCTGTCCGGGATTAGCCTCCGCAGCCACGAACATGCCTGCAGACGTCGTGGACAACCCCTATAAAATCTTCGTTTGCGAAGTCAAGCCAAGAGACGAGCAAATAAACAATAACGACAACCGCAGATGCCAAAAGATATGTGAAGGCCGCGCGGAAATCCTACGGGTAATTGTTTATTTAAGTCCCTTCTATTTCTAGAGGGGACATTTTAGGACGGGTTTGCGGTGGGGCGAATGTAATAGCATGTCCATGATGTCAAAGGCGAGCAGGCTAAACCTCTAACAATTGAAGTAACAAGATAAAAACTACGTCAAGTCTAGTTACGCTAGTTACGCCGGGGCGGTCTGAGGCGCAGTGGTTAAGGCGCCTGCCAAAGGTGCGAGGTTCGATACCGGGTTCCGGCGTCGGACTTTTCTCCTCTGGTAAGTGTCACCGTTAATTCCGGCGGACCGTCGGGGGTTCTTTCTCCGGGTACTCCGGTTCTTCCACCCCCACCCCCCCTCCCCCACGCTTTGGTACCGGTTTCAGGCCACTTTACAAATTTCAAAATACAAGCGATCAAAAATCTCTGTAACTTCAGTAGCTGAACTGGCCCTTCGTCTGTCTTATACTGTGTTTGTCTTAAATGGCGTAAATCCGTGTCTGTTACGTGAGTGTGCGTGTTGGGTTTCAGTTCGCGGCGCTTTGAGTCGATTTGCCCAAAAATTGAGAAAAAGCGCCTATATAATAACGGTATTATTATTATTATTATTACGCTAACCTCGCTGTTGAACGTACATTCTGTGCAAAGCGCCGTATGTATGTATGTGCGTATGTATGTATGTATGTATGTGTGTGTGTGTGCTTATGTATGTAAACAAGAGAATCTCCGATATTTCTGTACACACAAGCTTGAAACTTGGCGAAATACTTTCTTAAGTAGTTGGCTAAGAGAGCCTTCGAGCATATTGAAATTGAATGTCTCGTTGAAGACATAAACAACCGTTTATAGAAAGTCGGTTGACCCAGATTAGATTCCGTAATTTTTGTCATATTTACTTGAACTTTTGCATATACATAGTTTGGATAAAGACATTGTATGAATTCGTTAGATAGCTTTGTATCCTTTTAACTTCATTATTAAAAATTAATTCTTTTCAGAAAGGAATTAAACACTAGAAAAACTTGACTTCTAGAGAAAGACAGTGGCGGTGACGTAAAAGAGGTAACTCCGTCACCACGTGACGAAGTTGCCTCTTTTACGTCACCGCCACTGCCTGACTTTCTCTAGAAGTCAAGGTTTTTACTGTTTTAATTTTTTTCTGAAAAGAATTAATTTTTACTAAAGAAGTTGGAACTGAGGATACAAAGCTGGCTAACGAACTCATCCAATGTCTTTATCCAAACTACCCCCACCCGGGTCTGCCCTGGGGGACTTAGGTGGGGTTAACTACTTTTTAGTTCCCAGGGTCACCCTGGTCAGCCCCACAGGATGGGTTTTCCCCTCTATTCTGGGGCATGTGTTTCTGTCTACCCTTGGTCCATTCGCCTGTATTTTCCTTTTTTAAACTCTCCCTACTGTCTGCGCTGCCTGTAGCTCTTGATATTGGATGTGTGTTGCTAAATGGTCTTGGCTTTATTTAGGCCCCATGTCGTAGGTTTATTTAACGTATGGACCGGCTGGCGACATACATTCCATATTCTGTTTATTATTTTTTTTTTTCACAAGCAGTGCAGGCACGTCCTGAGAAAGTCTTGTTGCTGTAGGGACGTTAAGCAATGTACAATCAGTCACTCATTATCCAAACTAGCTATATCCAAAATTTCAAGTAAATATGACAACAACGGACTCTAATCTGGGTCAACCGACTTCCTATAAACGGTTGTTTATGTCCTAAATGAGACATTCAATTACATGCTCGGAGGCTCTCTTACCCACCCCTTTAAGCGCCGTATGTGCGTATGTATGTATGTGCGTATGTATGTATGTATGTATGTATGTGTGTGCATATGTATGTAAACAAGAAAATCTCAGATATTTCTGTACACACAAGCTTGAAACTTGGCGAAATACTTTAAGAAAGTATTGCGCCAAGTTTCAAGCTTGTGTGTACAGAAATATCGGAGATTCTCTTGTTTACATACATACGCACACATACATACATACATACACACACACACACACACGCAGACACACATGCATACTTCGCGCCAAATGTACGTTCAGCAGCGAGGTTAGCGTAACTAAACATGACGTATTTTTTATCTTAGTTATCTTAGTTTGACATCATGGACATACTATTAAATTCGCCCCACCGCGACCCGTCCTAAAAAGTATCTTCTATAAATAGAAGGGACTTAAAAATGATGCTTTTCGGCCGAAAATGTGATGTAACAAAACACCGGCACGCTGGCCAGATCCTGTTGGATACAACTGTCGCCTTATGTGTACTGACTCAGTGAAGCAATAGATCAATAGCTTTCTCAGCCCCGGCAAAGGCGTCCGTCACGTATGCGGCTACAGTGTGTCTTCGCGTGACTTTACTCTCGCTGGCACAACCCATACAGTGTAGTATTTTATTGTAGGCCTATTAAAACATGTACTTGACATCAACATATGACGAGCGCATTTGCTTTCTCCGTCGTGATCGAAAGCGTGTATGACCATGAAAACTTTTATCGTGAAAGTCAGTCACAGCAGCAACATTTTAACGCAGCGCAGATGGCACAATCGAGAGATGGAACGAAAAATGTGCCTTATGTCAGAGTGTGCATGCGTCAATGCTTCCATACGTGCGTGCGAGTCTTCAGTAAAAAAATGAAACAAAACAAAACACCCAACAACTGACTGAGGCGGCCGATATGAGGAGAAACATCATGTAGTCTGTCAAGGGCTGAGCTCGGTATCCGCAGCCGGGTACTGGTTGATGCGTCACTATACTGGGACACCCCAAGCACGGCCACTATTGACCTGTTCAAACTAAGTATGTCGGTGATCTTGCTAACACGTGTTATCGCAGTCAAACTTATCTGCTCGGCCATGAGGGGCGTTGCGGTCGGCTGCTTAAATCTGAGTTGGATACAACGGGTTCTCGGCGATGCTGTCCGGCCAGGCTTGTCTCAACTAACGCTGGAGAGGTCACTGTCGTAAATTTCAGTTTAGGACACTATGTGACATACAGTGTCTTGTCAGCGTTACACTGTATATGACATAGTGTCTTGCATTAACACCCAGCCATATGCATTTACTCAGAAGGAGTGTTTCTTTGTTTGTGCATATTGAGAGATTCTCATGAACCCAGCCGCTTGTGCTTCAGATCCTACTAATCCCCTGCAATCTGAGATACCTTCTTGTGTTTGTGTAACAGGCAGGAAGTCGCAGTGCGGGTTCCTTTCGTTTATTAAGCAAACCCTAAGAAAGACAAATCACTATATATATAAATAAACATCAGAAATACATATTCTCCACATAAATATAGCTGATATAAATAAATGTAACATTCACTTTTCTATATAAATCATATAAGCGTGCACACAAAATAATAAATTGATAACATTAACAAAACCAAATGATTCAGAATCAAAGCCAGAACAATCTACAAAATACAATTATAAATGAACACTACAAATATTACAATATTACTACAAAGCAATCGAATGACACCATTCAAATCCGACATACATAATAAGATCATAATTACGATAATCAGAAATATAATATTTAATAATCAAATGAAATACACAATAAACTTGCCCCACCAGCAGTAAGGTGCAGCATGTCAAGAGTACAACCGGTGGCAAGCCAATGTCGAATACAGTATAGTGAGTATAGATTGCTGTGAAATATATTGATGGTGAGTACAGATCAGACACTGAGTTAGTTCACTATGTTACAGACTGCCCTGCTAATAGTTGGCGTCCTCGACAACATCTAAATATCCTGCCACGCCTCTGTCTAGGAGAATCTTCATTAGGAGAGTTTGCGTCGTCAACAGTTTCTCAAACAGTCCCATTTCTTGCTGGATGGCCGTAACGGGGAGATGGTGAGGGTTGCTATGATGCCCCTTGTTGTGGCGTGTCGATCTCCGGGGAATGCTTCGTTCCCCTGCTTGAGCATTGCCGGGGTCACGTCCTGAGGGTGAACCTCCATCTCTGACCTGTTGTTTTATGTCACCAGCAGTGGTATCGCAGCTCTGGTTGTTGTTGCTGTCACCGTTTGTGGTGATCTGATGGTCACGCACAGTCTGGCCTTGATAGGGACTCAGGACTGTCGTCACCAGTGTCGCTCGTTGACGACGGTGATGGAGACTGAGTTCAGTTCACTATGTTACATTTGTGCAGAACTGTAGATCCGCAAGACCCTCATCTTCACAGTCTTTTGTGTTTGTGCAGAACTGTAGATCCTCAAGACCTTCATCTTCACAGTCTTTTCATTTACTTGTAAAATACATGAGCTCTTGAAGATCTCGCAAGGTGCATACGCTCATGAGGTTCACTCAGTGTGCATTAACTCTTGTGAATATTTCAAAGTGTTTGTGTGCACTCCACATGAGTAAGCATCAGTAACGGGGCGTTCACTGTATAGCCCACCTCACAATCCCGTGGTCATGCAGCTGCAGCCATAAGGGCCTGACAAGTGGTGCTTTGACTAAATGCCAATCCGCTGCGCCACCGCGTGCGCGCGGCCACTGCGTATCTAGCTAAAGTCAAAATACGAGGAGGGGGGGGGGGGGGGGGACGAAAGGCACGCGAAGTGGCGAAGCACTGTAATTCCAGAACAGTTTTCAACCCTCAAAGCAACCATCCGCCTAAAACCTCGAACTGAACAAACTGACTCGGTATATCTTTTGCCACAAATCTATATCAACCTTGTCCTCCGATCAAAACTGATAGTTTAGTATCCAGACTTTTTGCACTGTCAAGCATCATTTTAGCAGACGTCGATTTGTTTGGGTTTAGATGTGGCCGGAAATATGCCTCGTGCTCAGTTTTCATTGGTTTATGTAAATTACATCCAGTGAAATTAAAACAAGAGTGCATCTTACTGTCGACATGAACTTGCGACCTGCACGCGGCAATCGCATTAGGTACGTATTTCCCCCAGCCCGAAAAGCTCTACTTTAAAGCTCTGGTTTAATCACTGCTCAATTGTCAATATCTTTTCGAGTAATTCGCTTCGACTTTAAAGTAAACACGGCAGAAAACAATGGATGCACAGCAGTGGACTCTTTCACGGCACTCTACTAAAGGGTTTAAGTTAAAGTTTAAGGTCCAACTCTATAGGTTGAAAAAGAGAACCGGGATACTTCCGGCCACAGCTAGAACTTCACGCGTGTGGTTCGTTTCTTCCCTTGTATTCTGACGAGCTAGTTACGCGGTGGCCGCGCACGCGGTGACGCAGCGGATTTGCATTTAGTCAAAGCACCACTCATCAGGCCCCTATGGCTGCAGCCTGAGAATAGGAAAGTCATATACGGTGTAGCACAAGACACTATGTGACATATGCTGTAACACGTGACATACGGAGTCCTACAAAATATACGATAGTGATCACTTCAGCCAAAGTGAACAATCCCCATATGCACTCCCAATCATATGTACTTACTAAGGAGTGTATCTTTCCTTGTGCACATCAAGAGGTTCTCGTCAGCCCAGCTAGTGCTTCAGATGCTCATGAGGCCCTGCAATTTGAGAAGCCTTCATGAGCTTTTGCAGAACTGTAGATCCTCAAGACCTTCACCAGTTTTCACATCCGTCTCAGTTTTTCAGTTACTCTTAGACTACACGGGCTCCCGAAGATCTTTAGGGTGCATGCGTTCATGCGGATCACACAATGCGCATGAGCTCCGCTTGTGAATATTTCAAAGCGTTTGGGTACACTACACATGAGTATGCATCAGTAGCTGGGAGTTAACTGTGTCGGCCTACCTCACACTCCCGTGATTATGTACCTGCAACATGAGAATAGGAAAGTGATGTACGGTGTAACACTAGACACTGTAGGTCACATACACCGTAACACAATACCGGCACATTGTGTGACGTATGCTGTAACAGAAGACACTGTATGTGACATACAGTGTCCTTAACAAAAATACAGTAGTGACCACTTCAGCTCGACTGATGCCATGATTAGTTTCGCAATCCATGTCACGGTGACTAGCTGTAGGCATATTTAAAACTTGAATGTTTTACGCTGACGGTGCGCGTCGCTGTTGGAACTCTTCTACGGCCAGCACGTACGTACGACAAACTATACTAATGGTCAAAACTTAAGGGCCACCCCACTTTTTTGTGTCATTGTTTATCGCCGCAAGTACGCTAATAAAATACAATGTTCTTTTGATCCAAATGGGTTAAAAGTTGACCTTAGACAGTCCACTGTAAGGGAACAATAGACAACAATTCCTCAATTTCCACGAACGTGTCAAATGCACGTGAAACATCGTCAGTTTTTGTGAAAATCTGTGCGATATTGGCAAGCGTACCAAAGGCAGGCATGTGGAAAAACTCGGTAAAGTCGTGATGCAGGTGCTAAAGGGGTCAGTCATGAACACTGAGCACCTCTGTTTCGCTACAAATACAGGTACAGTAAGGGGCATAATTGTCACTTTCCTAACCATGCCACCACGACGAAGCCTAACGCCAGTAAATCAAGACCGGGCGCTAGCATGGCTGCAGGATGGAATTTCCAGACGAGAAGTTGGGAGACGTCTTGGGGTGTCCCATTCAGTGATCCAGAGGCTGCTTGGGGTGTCCCATTCAGTGATCCAGAAGCTGCTTGCACGATTCCAAGAAACTGGGCGGGGACCCCCCGGGGGATGAATATCTCTACTATTATAATATGGATAAAACAAACAAAAAAAAAACTTGCACAGAAGCGGCACATAGCCACCAACATTGAACATGACAGTGACTCGGACTGTGAGGAAGCGACGCCTCGTCTCTCCCTCCGGTGCTTTAAGTGCCAAAAGTATGGCCATGGGCAGAAGACATGCCGTCAGGCAGAGGCTTCATGCGCCCGTTGCACCAAGCCCGGACACTCTGCTGAGTCCTGCACAGCCACCCCCTTGTGTGTGAATTGCCAGGGGGCGCATATGGCTTCGGATAAGAAATGCCCTCGTTGGATATCCGAGTGCAAGATTCAGCAGGTGCGTGTGGAGAAGGGACTGTCCTTTCTAGATGCCAAAAAACTGGTTGAAGGCTCTGGTGTAGCTGCGGCTGCCCCAACCTCTAACACCTCAGTATATACTTTCAGTGCAGCGGTGGCAGGCAAGCGTCCCACCAAAGACTTTTCATGTCAGACCCCAACGTCTTGGTTGGGGGCGGAGCCTCGGGTCGTCTCGCCCCTGGAGAGTAACCCTCCTCCGGTGGTGAAGACGAGCCAGGGAACGCAGAAGGCGGACACTGCCGGTCCGGTTGTGCCGCCTTCTGTTGCCCCTAAGCCTCAGCCCCCACCCAAACCTGTTGGTCAGTCAACTCCAAAGGTTTCTGGCTCTGGTCAGCCTTCTAAGGCCGCTAACTCTAGCGGCAGGAACGCTGCCCAGGACCAGAAGTCTAAGAAATCTATGGGACCGCTGTGCGCACGGGCCCAGAAGGGGAACACAGATGTCCCCCTTCAAAACAAATATGCTGCACTGGAGGAGCGGATGGAGGGAGTGGAAGTTGTTGTTGCTGATGCTGCGGCAGCTCCACCCCCTTCCTCTCCGAAGAACCAGAGGAGGCCCGGGAGCCGGCCCCCCTCTGTTTCTTCAACTCCTTCCAAGGTAAAGGAAAAAGGGGGGAAAAACTCCTTACCCCCAGATAAGACTTAATCATGGACTCTTTGCTTCAGTGGAATTGTCGTGGTTTTCGAGCTAACTTTGAGGAATTACGTCTTTTAGTCAAGTTCTATAACCCCTCAGTAATATCTCTTCAGGAGACTTACCTGAAGACTTCTGACCCTGTGTCTTTTAATGGTTTTAATGTTATACATAAAGGCTCTTATTCGGAGAGGCGCTCGGGTGGAGCGGCTCTTCTCATTAGTAGCCAAATTTTATGTAGCCCCGTTAGCATCCACACCTGTCTTCAGGCTGTCGCTGCTCGGGTTACCTTAAAAAAGACCATAACCATATGCAGTATTTACCTGCCACCATCACTGCGGGTCTGTAGCAATGATATTTTTAACTTAGTAGATCAACTGCCCCCTCCCTTTATTCTCATGGGGGATTTTAACGGTCATGCTCACCTTTGGGGTAGTGACCACTATGATGGCAGAGGTCAGATGTTAGAAGATGTTTTTTCTCAACTTAACCTATGTGTCTTTAACGATGGCTCACCTACATACTCTAACTCAGGTTCCGGATCTAGTTCTGTTCTAGACCTCACTGTGTGTGATCCTTCTCTCATGCTGGACTTTGACTGGAAGGTTCACGACGACCTGTGTGGTAGTGACCACTTCCCAGTAGTCCTGTCATCGGTCAGATGTGAGGAGGATTCGCCGGTGGGGCGCTGGAATCTCAAGAAAGCTAACTGGCCTCTGTTCGCCTCCCTCTGTCAGTCTCGTCTTACAGAGGAGGTGGTCATGTCAGCTGAAGAACCTGTTTCTTGTTTTACTTTGATTTTGTTGGACGTAGCAGGTGAAACCATCCCTAGAACTTCTACATCAGTCCCTCGGAAGCCGAGAATACCATGGTTCAATGAAGAGTGCCGCAAGGCCCAAAAAATACGCAAATCTGCTCAGCGACGTGCTTTTCGTAATCCGTCGCAAGCAAATATTTTAACATTTAAAAGACAGCGGGCGAAAGCCCGTTACATTTTTAAACGCGAACGCCGTGCTTCCTGGAGACGCTTCGTCTCATCTTTATCTTCTAGGACTCCGTCCCAAAAAGTCTGGAAGGCTGTTCGAAGAATTAGGGGCAGGGGTGGCTCGGCTTCTGTCGGCCATCTTAGAGATGGTGCCAGTTTGGTCACAGATAAAAAGGCTGTGGCCAATTTGCTTGCCTCCACCATTGCCCATAATTCTTCAACAGAGCATTATTCACCTTTCTTCCAGAGAGAGAAGGAGAAGCGAGAATCTTGTGCTTGTGATTTTATATCAGATAACTCGGAAGACTATAATGCCCCCTTTACGTTTTCAGAATTGCAGCAAGCCATGCAGAAATTTACTGACTCTGCTGCTGGATTAGATACCATCCATTATCAGCTCCTAACTCATCTGCCTGAGGATTCACTCCTTGTACTTCTCAAGGCCTTTAACCATATCTGGATAACTGGTCGTTTTCCGCCATCTTGGCGCCAGGCTGTGGTTGTGCCAATCCCCAAGCCGGGTAAGGATCCTTCCAACCCGGGCAACTACCGGCCAATAGCTTTGACATCATGTTTATGTAAGACTATGGAACGCTTGGTCAACGCCCGACTGGTGTGGCATCTTGAGTCACGTGGTCTCATCACAGACCTCCAGTGCGGTTTCCGGCGCTTCCGTAGTACAACTGACCATCTAGTTCGCTTTGAGTCTTTTATTCGAGATGCTTTTGTCAACAAGCAGCATGTCTATGCAATTTTCTTTGATCTTGAAAAGGCATATGACTCTACCTGGAAGTATGGTATAATGTCTGATTTGTCGGACATGGGTTTTAAAGGGCACCTGCCTGTTTTTATTCACAATTTTTTGTCTAACACGTCGTTCCATGTCCGTGTGGGCTCCACCCTCTCCGACTCCTTTGAACAGGAGATGGGTGTCCCACAGGGCAGCATTCTATCTCCTGTTTTATTTAGCATTAAAATAAATAACATTGTAAAGGCCGTCAAGGATGATTCTGAATGCTCTTTGTTTGTGGACGACTTTGCTTTGTGTGCACGAGGTCGAGGACTTGCGTCCCTTGAGAGGCGCTTGCAGCTGTGCGTTGATCGCATCCAGGGGTGGGTGTCTCTCAACGGATTCAGGTTCTCGCCCTCCAAGACAATCTGTGTGCATTTTACTAACCAGACGAAATTTTTTCCAAAACCTACCCTGAGCATTGCTGGAGTGCCAATTCA
Organism: Semisulcospira habei; assembly: GCA_036245525.1. NCBI lineage: Eukaryota > Metazoa > Mollusca > Gastropoda > Semisulcospiridae > Semisulcospira > Semisulcospira habei. The sequence continues at coordinate 89,179,443 of BTPG01000001.1, forward strand.
GGTGGCCGAAGAGGCAAAGTTTCTGGGGGTCATCTTTGACAAAAGATTGACCTTCTGCAACCATGTTACCTACCTTAGAACCTCTTGTCAGAAGGCCCTCGACATTCTTCGTGTCGTTGGTCGTACTGACTGGGGTGCAGACCGCATTGTCTTACTTCGACTGTACCGGGCCCTTGTTCGGTCCAAACTGGATTACGGCTCTGTGGTATATGGCTCGGCTTCAAAGTCTGTTCTACAGCGTCTGAACACAATTCACCATCAAGGTCTGCGCATATGTCTGGGAGCCTTCAGGACATCTCCAGTTCCTAGTCTGTATGCAGAGGCAGGGGAGCCTTCTCTCGGGCTCCGCCGCATCCGCCTCATGCTCAGCTACGTTCTGAAGCTGAAGGCCCATCCAGACAATCCTGCCTATGATTGTGTTTTTAACCAGTCGTTTGCAGAGATTTACGATGCCCATCCGGGAGCTGTCCGTCCACTTTCCTTCCGTGTCCGACCTCATCTGCAGGCGGCCGGAGTGGACCTGGACAAAGTTTCGGAATCTCTGCAACACATCACTCCACCCTGGCTACTACCAGTTCCTGACATCTTGCTGGACTTGACCGCCCACAAGAAGGATTGTACTCCACCAGCCATATACCAACAGAGCCTCAATGAACTCCTTTCAATTTTTCCTGGCTATTGTCGTCTTTATACGGATGGGTCCAAGTCTGAGGATGGGAGGGTGGCTGCGGCTGCAGTGTCCTCTCGCCATCCTAAACGCCCATTTAAGCTCCGTCTCCCTGACCATTCCTCTGTATTTAGTGCAGAACTTCAGGCAATTCTGCTGGCACTCAAGCATGCCTATCAGTCTCGGGAAAGGAACTTCCTGATTCTGTCTCTCTTTCTGCCCTGCAGGCCCTTCAGGGCGCGGGAACAGACCATCCACTGCTGGTGCAGATTAGAGAGCTTTACGCAGACTTGATGAAGGAATATTATGACATCATTTTTATTTGGGTCCCAGGCCATGTGGGCATCGAAGGCAACAGAATCGCAGATTCTGCTGCCAACAGTGCCCGCAGTGACCCTGTCCCTGACACACAGACTGTCTATAGTGATTTTAAACCTGTGATTAGTGCGTACATAGCCCGCGAGTGGCAGTCCGAGTGGGACAAAGAGGAAGGGAACAAGCTTCATGAAGCTCTTCCTAAGTTGTCTGACAGTCTACCTTTCCGCTGCGGCAGCCGCCGTGAGGAGACTGTCCTTGCTCGGCTCCACATCGGGCACACGTATGTTACGCACTCTTACTTACTTAAACAGGATGAGCGTCCATGGTGTTTTGCCTGTGATGAGCAGTTTTCTGTTCGACACTTTTTGCTGTATTGTGCTGACCTATTTGACACCAGATATAAACACTTTACCGCAGACTCCTCGAAGGTTTTGTTCCGGGATGTTCCCCCGGACAAAATCTTCAATTTCTTGCGAGCATGCAATATTTTTAACAAGATTTGAGCATTCATAGACTATGTGAATCTTTTTTATTTGCCCTTTTTGAGAGTCTGTAGACATTTCTTTTAAAGACATGTGCGACATTTTAGCCTGAGATTTTTAATCTATATTTACATCCTGTCTTAAGACCTTGCTTTTAGTCTGGCTGACCAGATTTTTACCCATCCCGCCTTGAGATGGCCTTAGTCGCCTGCTCGGCGTTAAACCCAAATAACTAACTGTGTTCTGCACCTGATTCTCATTACAGATCTACTGGTATGATTTACCTTGAGTCCAGGAGAATAAGTGTCACCTTCCCTCACTTCACTTGAGCTGTGAGTGTGACCTTGGTCAGTTGGTGTAGATGTCATACTTCTGCGCTTGTTTGCAAGTATGTACTCTGGGTGAAAGTACTGAGACTCCACAGCGAGAGGTCAACAGCAGTATTAGCCTGAAATGAAATACATGATTATTACTGTGTTGTTCGGCAGCATGACAATTTCACTTTGCGTGAACTAAATGCAGGGGCAGATTATTACTTTCAAAATAAATGCGACAAAAACTGTGTAAACCGCAAAGAACAAACAACAATGGCAAAGTCACGTCTGTACGCCTCATGCACATAACTGATTCACAACCTGTGTGACCTTTCCAAAAGGTAGCTGAAATAAGTGTCACGAGTCTCAACATAAAGGCTTGCTTTTGTACTAGTCAAATTTGTATTTTTCACACATTCTACGGTCATCCAAAATGGTAGTCAACAAATATTAGGGTTTCAGTCATAGTAGCGTTTTACTAGGTAACCCTTTTAATCCTGATACACCCACTGCTTGAAATAAATGCGACTATGATAGTTCAAGGGTGGTGCCAGAATAGATTGGCATCTCATCCGCCAAGCTATTCTGGCACCATCTTTGAACTAAAAAAATGCTGGACCTATCTCCTAATCTGTAATATAGCCTTCATAAGACAGAGAATGGATGAGAAAACTAAGTTACTAAGTACTGAAAGCAGTTGCTGAGTTAGTAATGCAAAATTCTCCCTTAGCAGGACTTTTTACTACACACAGTACGTTTTCCTAAATAATAAGCACTGGCACTGGTTTAATATCACTACAATGTGGACTACATTCCTTCCACCGTATTAGTAAAGGCTCTCTGAGAATGTATGGAAATGTTCTACTTCTAGGTGGTGACTGACATACATGGAATGCATGCTCCTGTCAACCCACAATAAAATGTAGTCTTCTTCATTGCAGGTAGGCTGTAAATTTCAATGCATAAAAGGACAGTTAGCTATTGGGGTTTTACGCCGTGCAGGTGACATCTCACGGCGGTGCATAAAACTTTTTTTTTTTTTAAAGAGTTGGAAAACCAGTCAGATATGCCACTTACGTACGACATTTTTTCTTCCACTACTAGTAACTCGTGTTCTAGACACTTAGCAAACACCACCAACCTCTTTTTCTACTTTAGTTTACCATTTCCTTGCTGATGTCTGAAGAGATTTTGTTGTTTTCCTGGCTCCCGTTCGGTTGGCCCGTTCATTTTTTTTCTTCTTCTGAGAAATGGTTATGCGTTACTACTGACGCTCGATGACTTGTCACAACTTATGCAAAAGTATCTTATTTCTGAGGAAACACAACATTTTATGCATAGAAACAGTCAGCTTACACACCTATTTCAGACAGTATATATCTTTTGTCAATTATCGATAACTTGAGCTTGTTTGCAATACGACTTGCCGTACGGCGGTTTTTTTCGGTGACCTCTAGTCTCAGGTCACGGCAGACGCAAGATAGCGGTATCTAAATGCGCAGAAAAGATGCGCGAAAGAGGTGTGTCCTACAACCTTAAGACAAGATGTAAATATAGCTTAAAAATGTCAGGCTAAAATGTCGCACAAGTCTTTAAAAGAAACGTATACAGACTCTCAAAAAGGGCAAATAAAAAAATATTTACATAGTCTATGAATGCTCAGATCTTGTCAGGTTATGGAGCAGGTGTGTGTGTGTGTGTGTGTGTCAATGAGTGTGTGAGTTATTTGTATCCGCCAGGTTACGTAATGTATCTCATATAAACCAATATGTGTGTGTTTAGCAAGTGTTACGATTTAGGACTTTATTATTGTTCAGAGTGCTTGTCGAGAGTGGAGCGACGGACGCCGAGACGTCAGTCACCAGGGACCTAATGCGAGGTCATCTCTCCACCTCTTCACTCAGGGAGTGAGCGACCGGTGCCGAGACACCCGGGTCACAGCGAGGACTGCGCTATACGGTACGAGTAACGAGGACGTCCACGGTACGAGAGGCAGGACGACTGGAGAGCGTACAACAAAGGACTGAACGTAACCGGGCGAGAACACCAAACAGGTTGGAGTGTGAGATACTACTACCTAGCCTGGCATTGATATTGTGTATATGCATGTGGTGTTGAAATGTTGGTAGTGGGGAATGTGTGGCGTAGATAGTTTGATAGTTGTGTGCGTTCTTTTATTTGTCAATTTTGTTATAAACGTTTTCGTTAAACAGAAAGCCCTTGTTGAGTTTTACCGCGTGAATGCGCCTGTCTGAGTCAGTGGCGGTGTATGCGTCTGTTGTGCGATAGTCTGTACGTGCGACTGTGAGTAAGTCTGCGTGCGTTACAGGCAGATATATACACAGAAAGATCCGAAACAAGCAGCAAAGTCTAAACTGCAGAGTGAAAGCTCTAAACCAAACCATCCCAAAGGCCGCCACAAAATCCATCCCCCGAGGTGCCAGAAAGTACTATATACCTTACTGACAGAAGAATATCAACAACTGGAGGTTAGCGTTTCAGAAGCCAGAGAAAGAGTTGAAGAAAGCCCCAGCAGTGAAAACAACATTGCACTGAAGGCAGCTAGAGCGAAACGGAGACAAGCCTACATACAAGAAGCTCGAAGAAACTGGCATAAGAAAACTGAGCAGCTGAAGCTGGACAAGGATGGCAACAAACTGTGCAAACTAGCACGTACCATGAATAATGAGACTAGCAACAGGAGCTCACCAATAGCACGAGGAGCTGCTGACCGGCAGGAAGGCAGCAAACCAGTTTATCAGCCAATATGAGGAGATCAGTAACCTCCAGGTTCCAGTAAACAGAGAGACGGCCTTCCAAAACTTCTGCCATTCATTACCGACATCATCAACACATCTCTAGAGAACGGCTCCGTCCCTGATATCTTCAAGTCCGCCATCGTCCGTCCTCTCCTCAAAAAACACAACCTCGACCCAAACGAACTCAAAAACTATTGCCCAGTCTCCAATCTCTCTTTCCTGTCCAAGCTACTTGAGAAGGTCGTTCTCAACCAGGTCAACCTCCACCTCGCCGACAACAACCTCCTCAGTCCCTTCCAGGTTGCCTATCGCAAACATCACAGCACTGAAACAGCCCTTCTACATATCTTAAACGACCTGCTTCTCTCCACCGACTCGGGCAACATCTCCCTTCTTACGCTACTCGACCTCTCTGCCGCCTTCGACACTATAGACCACTCTATCCTCCTCCACCGCTTTCACCACTCCTTTGGCATCACTGACTCTGCTCACTCCTGGTTTCTCTCCTACCTCTCCGACAGACAGCAGTCCGTCACCATCGACGGCGTCTCCTCCAACCCAGTCACGCTCTCCTGCGGAGTTCTACAGGGGTCCATCCTGGGCCCGGTCCTTTTCACACTCTACATCTCTCCCCTGTCCAACATCATCCAGTCTCACCACATACACCACCACCTCTACGCTGACGACTCACAACTACTAGACAAAGACAAACTCGACAACACTCAGTCACTACTGACTCGCACGGCTGACTGCTACGAAGACGTGAAAAACTGGATGACAGCAAACAAGCTTAAACTGAATGACGACAAAACGGAAGCCATGCTGGTAGGCACTCGCCAAAAACTTTCCCAGCTCCCTTCCTCTCTCCACCTTCAAATCGACAGCACCCCCATCTCCCTCTCTGACTCAGCCAAAAACCTCGGCGTTATCCTAGATTCCTCTCTTTCCATGACCAGCTTCGTCTCCGCCACGGCCCAGACATGCTACTTCCACCTCCGCCGCATCAGTCAGATCAGAAAATACCTCACTACCGAAGCTGCCACCAAACTTGCTGTCTCTCTCATCCTATCTCGCATCGACTACTGCAACTCTCTCCTTTCCGGCCTCCCTCACTCCACCACTTTCACTCTCCAGCGCGTCCAGAACAATGCTGCCCGCCTTGTCCTCAGAAAGAAAAAATCCGACCACATCACTCCCCTGCTCAAACTCCTTCACTGGCTTCCCATCCTCCAACGCATCCAATACAAGATTCTGTCTCTCTGCTACAAATCCCTGAACAACTGCGCTCCTGCCTATCTCTCAAACTTACTTCACTCCTACACTCCTCCCCGCTCCCTCCGCTCCGCCTCCGACCCTCTCCGCCTCCACATCCCCCGCACCAAACTCGGCACTTTCGGCCCCCGCTCCTTCTCAGTATACGGTCCATCCACCTGGAACACTTTCCCACTCTCTCTCCGTCAGAAACACTCTCCTCCTTCCAGTTTGTTCTCAAAACTCACCTCTTTCAACAGTTCTAGCAATATACCACCACACTCCCCACCCCACGCTGACTGTCGTAATGTATTTCACTATTTGTGGTACGTGAGTCGTTGTCTAAAGCGTGCGCATGCGTGCGCGAGTTGTGAGTGCGCGCTTAGAGTTATAATTATTATAAGATAAGCGCATTATAAATACCGTAATTATTATTATTATTATTATTATTATTATTATTATTATTATTATTAAAGGTCAGAGAGGCCCAGGACGCCTATGCAAGCAGCCGCGGGGAACTCATCAGCGATGAACGATCCTTTCAAAACAACACAACTGGAGGAAGCTATGTCCTCGCTAAAACTTCAGAAATCACCTGGCCCAGACAAGATAACAAATGAAATGTTGCTACACCTTGGACCAAAAGCAAAGAAGAAATTTCTCCAGCTCTTCAATGACAGCTGGAAAAAAGAGTTGTCCCACAGGTCTGGAAAGAGGCCATCATGGTGCCAGTCCACAAGAAAGGAAAGGACAAAAACAAAGCTAAGAGCTATCGATCCATCAGCCTCACAAGCTGCGTCGGCAAACTGATGGAGCGACTCATCAACACCACTCACGTGGCATCTTGAAAGCAAAAACCACATCAGCCCAGAACAAGCTGCCTTCAGACAGGGCAGATCCACCAGGTGACATACATCTCACAAGCCATTGAGGACGCTTTTCAAGACAAGCAACACAGCCTGGCTGTCTGGAGAGACCTTGAAAAAGCGTTCGACAAAGTCTGGAGAGATGGACTAAATCTGAAAATGCGCCATTGTGGAATTGCAGGAAAAATGTACCAGTGGATCAGCCAGTACCTCCATAACCGCAAGGCCATAATTGGTCATCACTACAGCACGAAGCGAGTCTTAAAGCAAGGCTTACCTCAAGGAGGAGTATTGTCACCAACTCTCTTTCTCATCTTAATCAAAGACTTGACGGAGAATGAAATGAAACTCTATGCCCACGCATAGGGTTCACACAGTAGGTTTAATATGGTACGGTTTTGTTAGCGGTTTGTTTTGTGCCGATGTTCCGTAGGGCACCTGGCCCGCGTGGAATCTTTAGGGAACTGTTGGCACGGAGAGTTTTTGGTGAGTTTAGGCGGACAGAGCTGTGGAAACGTTAGTGCGGGGCTATACTGTCAGTGTGGACAGACGTGTATGAGATACTTTAGCCCGTATTCCAAGACTCTGAAACCTAGAATTCAGGTATGTGTCTATATGTATTATTGATGGTTATTGCGTTGAAGATAGTATGAATTAATAGGAGTTGATTCGGTTGTGTAGTGTTGACCGGTTTAGTTCAGTTCTGTTGGTTTGGAACTCATTGAGGTAACCGGTGTTTTTCGTATACAGTTATTTACCGAGATGGATAACTAAGGAATGTGAGGTGTGTATGCCTAAGTCGTTATGAAGGCAGTACGTGGTTAAGTATGGTCTTTTCCAGCGTATGGGATAACGTACAGCGAGAGTGTTAGGTTATGGTCTTTTTCGAGGTGGTGACGGGATGTGGGGTGTTGCGAAGGTGGTTCGGGTTGTGGGGCATGTGTGTGTGAGTGAACGTGTGAGTTGTTTGTGTCGGCCGGGTTGCGTGGTGTGTCTCATGTTATCCAATGTTTTGTGTGTGTTTTTGGCGGGTGTTGCGATTTGGGACGTCAGTCACCAGGGACCTAATGCGAGATCATCTCTCCATCTCTTCACACAGGGAGTGAGCGACCGGTGCCGAGACACCCGGGTCACAGCGAAGACTGTGCTATACGGTACGAGTAACGAGGACGTCCACGGTACGAGAGACATGATGACTTGAGAGGTACAACAAGGGACTTGCACGCCTAGACGTGAAAAGGACGGGGATGTGGGGTGTTGCGAAGGTGGTTCGGGTTGTGGGGCATGTGTGTGTGAGTGAACGTGTGAGTTGTTTGTGTCGGCCGGGTTGCGTGGTGTCTCATGTTATCCAATGTGTGTGTGTGTTTGGCGGATGTTGCGATTTGGGACTTTATTATTGTTCAGAGTGCTTGTCGAGAGTGGAGCGACGGACGCCGAGACGTCAGTCACCAGGGATCTAATGTGAGGTCATCTCTCCATCTCTTCACTCAGGGAGTGAGAGACCGGTGCCGAGACACCCGGGTCACAGCGAAAACTGCGCTATACGGTACGAGTAACGAGGACGTCCAACGTACGAGAGACAGGACGACTCGAGAGGGTACAACAAGGGACTTGCACACCTAGACGTGAAAAGGACTGAACGTAACCGGGCGAGAACACCAAACAGGTTGGAGTGTGAGAGACTTCTACCTAGCCTGGCATTGATATTGTGTATGTGGATGTGATGTTGAGATGCTGGTAGTGGGGAAGGTGTGGTGTACATAGTTGTGAAAATCTTTTCAGCATTTCTTTTATTATTTGGTTATAAACGTCTTTGTTAGAAAGGAAGCCCGTGAGTTGTGTTTTGCCGCGTGGGTGCGCCCGTCTGGGTCAGTGGCGGTGTGTGCGTCTGTTGTGCGGGAGTTTGTACGTGCGACTGTGAGAAAGTCTGCGTGCGTTACATTGCCGAAGAATGTTCATGGGGCCATCTACGCGGACGACCTTGTCCTTTAGTTCAGTGAAGAACACATCACAACGGCAAACTACAGGCCCTCCTGATGATGGAAGCATGGACCAAATCAAGGCTGGTCAAAATCAATAAAAAGAAGACAACTACACTGTCTTTTCCCTCGTAAACCATCCCCACCCGGGTCTGCCCTGGGGGACTTGGGTGGGGTTAACTACTTTTTAGTTCCCAGGGTCACCCTGGTCAGCCCCACAGGGCCTACCCGGCACCGGCCTCCACGTGGCGTAGGTGGGTAGTCCGCTCAGTCCCTGACTGAGTGGGCTAGCAGACGGGTGCCATCTTTGTCCAGGATTAGGACTTGATGTCAGCAGATATGTTGTTCAGTCTTTTTACTGGTCCGGTTTTTAAGGAGCTGTGCTAACCTAGGTCGTACCATGTTGGATTGGTCCTTAAAAATACTCGTGACTTTTTGGTCCTTTGGATCCCAAGTGTTTGCCGTGCTTGGAGACCCGTGTCGGGGGAGAAGAGGATCCTGGTGGCTGAGGTTCCCTTTGGGCTGCGGCTCACTGGTGCCAACACTCCACTTCGGCCTTGACTTCTACCTAAACGGGAGGCTAGTCGTACCGGCCTAGTCAATCGGCTCTTGTCACGTTGAGCCCTATCCCACTGTTGACATGCGGGTTGATATACGGAGCACCATGCTATAGCTTCTGCTGCTGCTTAGGTGCTTTACGCCAGTATTCCCCTGCATTCAACAGTGTGATAGAAGGCGGTGGCTCAAACGGTTCAATCGGGCTTACCCCATTGAGTATATCTTTCGGGCAGTCTCCATTGTGCGTCGGCTGGAGACCCGCCGACATTTGCACTTTCCCTTGTTGGGTTCGGTGGCGGGCGGGGACCCCCGGGGGATGAATATCTCTACTATTATATTATGGATAAAACAAAAAAAACCAAACTTGCACAGAAGCGGCACATAGCCACAAACATTGAACATGACAGTGACTCGGACTGTGAGGAAGCGACGCATCAGGCGTCAACCGTATGGCCTCGCTTCCTCATTGTCCATAGCAAGGTGAAGGAGAAACCTGTTACCAAGCTACATCCTTTTCTGGTGGGGGAGACCCTCAGGAGCCGTGTTGGCAGGCCTGACGCCCAGCGCCTCAGGTCTGGTGACTTGCTGGTGGAGTGCCGTACCCGGGCACACTCCAGCGGGCTGCTGGGGTTCTCTTCCATTGGAGACACTCCGGTGGAGGTCACACCCCACAAGACTATGAATTCGTCAAGAGGCGTAATCAAAGATCAAGCTTTGGCAGAACTGTCAGAAGATGAACTTGTACGGAACCTTAAGTCTCAGGGGTGACTTACGTCAGGCGCTTCGCTTCCAAGCGAGGTGGTGGGGAGATCCGTCTCCCTACCATCATCCTGACGTTTGGCACCCCCACACCTCCTACTACCATCTGGGGAGGTTACTACTCCTTGAGAGTGAAAAAGTACGTCCCTCTCCCCCTCCGGTGCTTTAAGTGCCAAAAGTATGGCCATGGGCAGAAGACCTGCCGTCAGGCGGAGGCTTCATGCGCCCGTTGCACTAAGCCTGGACACTCTGCTGAGTCCTGCACAGCCACCCCCCTGTGTGTGAATTGCCAGGGGGCGCATATGGCTTCGGATAAGAAATGCCCTCGTTGGATATCCGAGTGCAAGATTCAGCAGGTGCGTGTGGAGAAGGGGCTGTCCTTTCTAGATGCCAAAAAACTGGTCGAAGGCTCTGGTGCAGCTGTGGCTGCCCCAACCTCTAACACCTCAGTATATACTTTCAGTGCAGCGGTGGCAGGCAAGTGCCCCACCAAAGACTTTTCATGTCAGACCCCAACTTCTTGGTTGGGGGCGGAGCCTCGGCTCATCTCGCCCCTGGAGAGTAACCCTCCTCCGGTGGTGAAGACGAGCCAGGGAACGCAGAAGGCGGACACTGCCGGTCCGGTTGTGCCGCCTTCTGTTGCCCCTAAGCCTCAGCCCCCACCCAAACCTGTTAGTCAGTCAACTCCAAAGGCTTCTGGCTCTGGTCAGCCTTCTAAGGCCGCTAACTCTAGCGGCAGGAACGCTGCCCAAGACCAGGGGTCTAAGAAATCTATGGGGCCGCTGTGCGCACGGGCCCAGAAGGGGAACACTGATGTCCCGCTTCAAAACAAATATGCTGCACTGGAGGAGCGGATGGAGGGAGTGGAAGTTGTCGTTGCTGATTTTGCGGCAGCTCCACCCCCTTCATCTCCGAAGATCCAGAGGAGGTCCGGGAGCCGGCCCCCCTCTGTTTCTTCAACTCCTTCCAAGGTAAAGGAAAAAGGGGGGAAAAACTCATCACCCCCAGATAAGACATAATCATGTACTCTATGCTTCAGTGGAATTGTCGTGGTTTTCAAGCTAACTTTGGGGAATTACGTCTTTTAGTCAAGTTCTATAACCCCTCAGTAATATCTCTTCAGGAGACTTACCTGAAGACTTCTGACCATGTATGAGAGGCGCTCGGGTGGAGCGGCTCTTCTCATTAGTAGCCAAATTTTATGTAGCCCCGTTAGCATCGACACCTGTCTTCAGGCTGTCGCAGCTCGGGTTACCTTGAAGAAGACCATAACCGTATGCAGTATTTACCTGCCACCATCACTGCGGGTCAGTAGCAATGATATTTTTAACTTAGTAGATCAACTGCCCCCTCCCTTTATTCTTATGGCGGATTTTAACGGTCACGCTCACCTTTGGGGCAGTGACCACTGTGATGGCAGAGGTCAGATGTTAGAAGATGTTTTTTCTCAACTTAACCTATGTGTCTTTAACGATGGCTCACCTACATCTCTAACTCAGGTTCAGGATCTAGTTCTGTTCTAGACCTCACTGTGTGTGATCCTTCTCTCATGCTGGACTTTGACTGGAAGGTTCACGACGACCTGTGTGGTAGTGACCACTTCCCAGTAGTTCTGTCATCGGTCAGCTGTGAGGAGGATTCGCCGGTGGGGTGCTGGAATCTCAAGAAAGCTAACTGGCCTCTGTTCGCCTCCCTCTGTCAGTCTCGTCTTACAGAGGAGGTGGTCATGTCAGCTGAAGAACCTGTTTCTTGTTTTACTTTGATTTTGTTGGACGTAGCAGGTGAAACCATTCCTAGAATTTCCACATCAGTCCCTCGGAAGCCGAGAGTACCATGGTTCAATGAAGAGTGCCGCAAGGCCCAAAAAATACGCAAATCTGCTCAGCGACGTGCTTTTCGTAATCCGTCGCAAGCAAATATTTTAACATTTAAAAGACAGCGGGCGAAAGCCCGTTACATTTTTAAACGCGAACGCCGTGCTTCCTGGAGACGCTTTGTCTCATCTTTATCTTCTAGGACTCCGTCCCAAAAAGTCTGGAAGGCTGTTCGAAGAATTAGGGGCAGGGGTGGCTCGGCTTCTGTCGGCCATCTTAGAGATGGTGCCAGTTTGGTCACAGATAAAAAGGCTGTGGCCAATTTGCTTGCCTCCACCATTGCCCATAATTCTTCAACAGAGCATTATTCACCTTTCTTCCAGAGAGAGAAGGAGAAGCGAGAATCTTGTGCTTGTGATTTTATATCAGATAACTCGGAAGACTATAATGCCCCCTTTACGTTTTCAGAATTGCAGCAAGCCATGCAGAAATGTACTGACTCTGCTGCTGGATTAGATACCATCCATTATCAGCTCCTAACTCATCTGCCTGAGGATTCACTCCTTGTACTTCTCAAGGCCTTTAACCATATCTGGATAACCGGTCGTTTTCCGCCATCTTGGCGCCAGGCTGTGGTTGTGCCAATCCCCAAGCCGGGTAAGGATCCTTCCGACCCGGGCAACTACCGGCCAATAGCTTTGACATCATGTTTATGTAAGACTATGGAACGCTTGGTCAACGCCCGACTGGTGTGGCATCTTGAGTCACGTGGTCTCATCACAGACCTCCAGTGCGGTTTCCGGCGCTTCCGTAGTACAACTGACCATTTAGTCCGCTTTGAGTCTTTTATCCGAGATGCTTTTGTCAACAAGCAGCATGTCTATGCAATTTTCTTTGATCTTGAGAAGGCATATGACACTACCTGGAAGTATGGTATAATGTCTGATTTGTCGGACATGGGTTTTAAAGGGCACCTGCCTGTTTTTATTCACAATTTTTTGTCTAACAGGTCGTTCCATGTCCGTGTGGGCTCCACCCTCTCCGACTCCTTTGAACAGGAGATGGGTGTCCCACAGGGCAGCATTCTATCTCCTGTTTTATTTAGCATTAAAATAAATAACATTGTAAAGGCCGTCAAGGATGATTCTGAATGCTCTTTGTTTGTGGACGACTTTGCTTTGTGTGCACGAGGTCGAGGACTTGCGTCCCTTGAGAGGCGCTTGCAGCTGTGCGTTGATCGCATTCAGGGGTGGGTATCTCTCGACGGATTCAAGTTCTCGCCCTCCAAGACAGTCTGTGTGCATTTTGCTAACCAGACGAAATTTTTCCCAAAACCTACCCTGAGCATTGCTGGAGTGCCAGTTCAGGTGGCCGAAGAGGCAAAGTTTCTGGGGGTCATCTTTGACAAAAGATTGACCTTCTGCAACCATGTTAACTACCTTAGAACCTCTTGTCGGAAGGCCCTCGACATTCTTCGTGTCGTTGGTCGTACTGACTGGGGTGCAGACCGCATTGTCTTACTTCGTCTGTACCGGGCCCTTGTTCGGTCCAAACTGGATTATGTCTCTGTGGTATATGGCTCGGCTTCAAAGTCTGTTCTACAGCGTCTGAACACAATTCACCATCAAGGTCTGCGCATATGTCTGGGAGCCTTCAGGACATCTCCAGTTCCTAGTCTGTATGCAGAGGCAGGGGAGCCTTCTCTCGGGCTCCGCCGCATCCGTCTCATGCTCAGCTACGTTCTGAAGCTGAAGGCCCATCCAGACAATCCTGCCTATGATTGTGTTTTTAACCCGTCGTTTGCAGAAATTTACGATGCCCATCCGGGAGCTGTCCGTCCAATTTCCTTCCGTGTCCGACCTCATCTGCATGCGGCCGGAGTGGACCTGGACAAAGTTTCGGAGTCTCTGCAACACGTCACTCCACCCTGGCTACTACCAGTTCCTGACACCTTGCTGGACTTGACCGCCCACAAGAAGGATTGTACTCCACCAGCCATATACCAACAGAGCCTCAATGAACTCCTTTCAATTTTTCCTGGCTATTGTCGTCTTTATACGGATGGGTCCAAGTCTGAGGATGGGATGCGGCTGCAGTGTCCTCTCGCCATCCGAAACGCCCATTTAAGCTCCGTCTCCCCGACCATTCCTCTGTATTTAGTGCAGAACTGCAGGCAATTCTGCTGGCACTCAAGCATGCCTATCAGTCTCGGGAAAGGAACTTCCTGATTCTGTCTTACTCTCTTTCTGCCCTGCAGGTCCTTCAGGGCGCGGGAACAGACCATCCACTGCTGGTGCAGATTAGAGAGCTTTACGCAGACTTGATGAAGGAATATTATGACATCATTTTTATTTGGGTCCCAGGCCATGTGGGCATCGAAGGCAACAGAATCGCAGATTCTGCTGCCAACAGTGCCCGCAGTGACCCTGTCCCTGACACACAGACTGTCTATAATGATTTTAAACCTGTGATTAGTGCGTACGTGGCCCGCGAGTGGCAGTCCGAGTGGGACAAAGAGGAAGGGAACAAGCTTCATGAAGCTCTTCCTAAGTTGTCTGACAGTCTACCTTTCCGCTGCGGCAGCCGCCGTGAGGAGACTGTCCTTGCTCGGCTCCACATCGGGCACACGTATGTTACGCACTCTTACTTACTTAAACAGGATGAGCGTCCATGGTGTTTTGCCTGTGATGAGCAGTTTTCTGTTCGACACTTTTTGCTGTATTGTGCTGACCTAATTGACACCAGATATAAACACTTTACAGCAGACTCCTTGAAGGTTTTGTTCCGGGATGTTCCCCCGGACAAAATCTTCAATTTCTTGCGAGCATGCAATATTTTTAACAAGATTTGAGCATTTATAGACTATATGAATCTTTTTTATTTGCCCTTTTTGAGAGTCTGTAGACATTTCTTTTAAAGACATGTACGACATTTTAGCTTGAGATTTTTAATCTATATTTACATCTTGTCTTAAGACCTTGCTTTTAGTCTGGCTGACCAGATTTTTACCCATCCCGCCGTGAGATGGCCTTAGTCGCCTGCTCGGCGTTAAACCCAAATAACTAACTAACCAGCCCCACAGGGTGGGTTTTCCTCTCTATTCTGGGGCATGTGTTTCTGCCTACCCTTGGTCCATTCACCTGTATTTTCCTTTTTTAAACTCTCCCTACTGTCTGCGCTGCCTGTAGCTCTTGATATTGGATGTGTGTTGCAAAATGGTCTTAGTTTTATTTAGGCCCCGTGTTGTAGGTTTATTTAACGTATTGGACCGGCTGGCGACATACATTCAATATTCTTCTTTTTTTCACAAGCAGTGCAGGCACGTCCTGAGAAAGTCTTGTTGCTGTCGGGACGTTAAGCAATGTACCATCAATCAATCAAACCCTCGTAAACCAAGTCTACAGTTTCAAGCTTAAGATCAACGGCCACACCCTTCAGGCTGAAGACTCCCAAACGTACCTCGGAGTGACCCTAGACCGCCGGATGACTTGGAGGAGCCACCTGAAGAAGACTCAGGCCAGAGCAAAACAACGACTTGGCTTGATGAAGAAACTCTCCGACACCCAGTGGGGCGCAGACCAAGAGGTACTGAAGCAGCTGTACATTGGAATAGTGCGACCAATCTTGGAATATGGCATGGCATCAAACTCCACAGCAGCCAAATCAAACACTGAAAAACTTGTCAGAGTCCAAAACCAAGCCATGAGCATGATGACAGGAGCCTTGAGAACGACCCCCATCAAGGAGCTCGAAACTACTACTGGACTTCAAACTTTAGAAGACCGCCAGAACATCAAGGTGTTGACACATGCAGCAAAGTTCAAGAGGCTGAAAGATCATCCCATTCACTCAAGAATGAGCAAGTCAACAAAGGGACGACTTAAACGAACCAGTTCCTTGCAGCAGAGCAGGATCCTTGAAAGAAGAGACCCCGATCACATGCCGCAACCCATCCCACCAACTCTGTCCACAACCCCTTGGGACAGGGCCAAGCTTCCAACTCTCCGAGACAGTATCCCAGGAGTGGGAAAGAAAGGCTCACAGCCTGACCATGAACGGAAATCACTCACCCTTGAGTTCATCCAGTCCAACTACCCACCGGAGCAGTGGACCCACGCATATACAGATGGGTCAGTCAACGATGCAACCAGAGACGGAGGGGTAGGAGTGTATGTGAAGTACAGAGAAGAGAGCGTCACACACGCAATAGCCACTGGAAAATACTCCACCAACTACAAAACGGAGGCTGAAGCCCTGAAAAAGCAGTAACAGAAATCAGCAATAACCTCCCAAAAGCACACCAGAATATTGTCATCTTCACAGGTGCCCTCTTTGTGCTCCAAGCCCTGCGGAACCCCAAGAAGGAACTAAATGAGCTCATCTCCGCTCTGTCTCGGCTAAACGCACAAGTAGACCTCACACTCCAGTGGATTCCTGCCCACTGTGGAGTCCACGGCAACGAAACAGCTGACCTACTTGCCAAAGAAGGAAGACAGCTGGATCAGGAAGACAAACAGGTCTCATACCAAGATGAAAAGACCATAATCAAGACCCTTACTAAAAGGAAATGGCTCCAGCAGCATTCCAATCACAACAAGATGGACAGCTACTACCATCTTCCCAGAGCAGACCAAGTCGTCCTGTTCAGTCTGCGGAAAGGACACAACAGGCTGAGAGCACATCTCTACAAAAAGATGAAAATTGGTCAGACGGAGATGTGCCCCTGTGACACTGCCCCAATGACTGCTGCCCACTTGCTCCATGACTGCTCACTTCAGGATGTTCTGAGATGTACCGCATGGTCGGACGAGACACCCTTGCGGCAGAAACTCTAGGGCGACCTTGTGGACCTGAAGAGGACAGCAACATTCACGAGGGCCACAGGCTGGATGTCTAGAGGAAGCGATCGAGGAAGAAGAAGAGAGGAGGGAAATGGATCAGAATAATAAGCTTAAAAATATGAAAAACTCTGAATGTTCCTGGCTGCTTCAGAACATGTGAGCCGGGCTCCCGAAACAGTACGCTAGCCGACTTTTGGATGAAATCAGCCTCATCTTGTTCATATAATTTCAGATCTTCAAATTGTAGCAAAAGCACTATCTGACAGGCCCGTATATAGTAAAGTCTCTTTTCAGTTCCATTAAGTCCTCCTCGGCATGCCGACATACATGATTAGTTAGTGCATAACCTGGCCGGCCTTAACGGCCACCGGAAACTGCCGCCAGCAATGATTGAAACACCGTAGTCCAATGCATGCCGGACAACTACAAGAAGCAATTTAAAGAACGTCACTGGTGAGCCCCCCGCAGCTTCGGGGGTTGATGAGATTCAGTCTTGGCCTGAAGCAGTATCAGCGTTTGGCTTTGTTTGATGGAACTCAGTAATGCCACCGAACACTGCTGACTATGATAGTCACAGTTCAGTGCGTTCATTGGCAATCAGTGAAGCTGGCCGGGTTTAACCGCCATCTGCCGTTTCGTATTGTTGGTCACTATGGTAGTTATAGTGTGTGTATGCGCGCGTGTGTGTGTGTGGGGGGGGGGGCGGGGGAGGGAGGGGGGATAGATGGGGTGGCGGACGGTAATATCAGTTTTGCTGAGACCCCGGTGGGCGTGGTCAAGGACTCAACTGCGTCAACTGAGTTGACTGAAGTCAGTCAGTGAGACTATCGTGTTAAATCGTTTCTATTGTGACTACGACAATGTATGGTCAGATTTGTTCTAGGTACAACAAGACGTTTATAGGAAGTCGGTTGGCCCAGATTAGAGTCCGTAATTTTTGTCATATTTCACTTGAACTTTTGCATATAGCTAGTTTGGATAAAGACATTGGATGAGTTCGTTAGCCAGCTTTGTATCCTTTCACCTTCTTTAGTAAAAAAATTTTTGGGAGAAAATAATTAAAACCGTAACAAACAAAAAAACTTCACTTCTAGAGAAAGTCAGTGCCGGTGACGTAAAAGAAGCAACTCCGTCACCACGCAGACACTGATACTCTAAATATGACGTAATTCTCTCTCTCTCTCTCTCTCTCTCTCTCTCTCTCTCTCTCTCTCTCTCTCTCTCTCTCTCTCTCTCTCTCTCTCTCTCTCTCTCTCTCTCTCTCTCTCTCTCTCTCTCTCTCTCTCCAGTAACTTAATACCTGAACGGACTACTTATATATATATATATATCATCATCATCATCATCATCAGTCCCTTGCCCGAACTGGGCGTTGGGGGGACTGAAAGGCAGCAGCAACAGACAGTGCTCTCCACTGAGTTCTATTTTGGGCGGTGGCAAGCAAGTCTGACATCTCGAGTTCGGTCCATTCTTTTATGTTTGCGACCCAACTCTTTCTCTGACGACCTCGCCGACGACTTCCTTCGAGAGTGCCTTGGAGGATAGTCTTGGACAAGGTGTTGTGTCGGGTCACGTGGCCAAACCAAGCAAGCTTGCGCCGTTTCACGGTTGCCAGAAGGGGTTCATGTGGGCCCACCAGGGAAGTGACGATGCTCCGTACATATTCGTTGGTCTTGTGCTCGCGGTACGAGATGCGGAGCAACTTCCTCAGGCACTTGTTCTCAAAGGCCTGGATTTTCTTTTCTGAGTCTGCAAGCAGTGTCCAAGTCTCACAGCCGTAGAGTAGAATAGACACTATGAGGGACTTGTAAAGCCTGTACTTGATGGTGAAGCTGATGGAGTTACTTCGCCATATCCTGTCCAGCCTGGCCATTGCGGATGTTGCTGTACCTATCCTGATACGGATCTCTGCTATGCAACTACCGTCTTTGGACAGGGTGGCTCCCAAGTATATATATATATATATATATATATATATATATATATATATATATATATATATATATATATATATATATATATATATATATATATATATATTATTCACTGTTATTGATATGTGTGCACATTATTTGCATTGCTTTTTTTTCAGTTTATTTCTTCATGTTTCGATTTATTGTGTTTCTCTTACTCTTTGCTATTAATGTTTCTTTTCTAACAGGACAGTTTGTAAGAGAGGCGTTTCGCCTAAAACTTTATCCTGTCAATCAAACGTTTCATCATCTCTCTCTCTCTCTCTACCCCCACCCGGGTCTGCCTTGGGGGACTTGGGTGGGGTTAGGTATTTTTTAGTTCCCAGGGTCACCCTGGTCAGCCCCACAGGGTGGGTTTTTCTCTCTATTCTGGGGCATGTGTTTCTGTCTACCCTTTGTCCAGTCACCTGTATTTGCCTTTTTAACACTCTCCCTACTGTCTGCACTGCCTGTAGCTCTTGATATTGGATGTGTGTTGCTAAATGGTCTTAGCTTTATTTAGGCCCCATGTGTTAGGTTTCTTTAACATATTTGACCGGCTGGCGACATACATTCAATGTTCTGTTTTTTTTTTTGTTTTTGTTTTTTTTTTTCACAAGCAGTGCAGGCACGTCCTGAGAAAGCCTTGCTGCTGTCGGGACTTTACGCAATGTACAATCAATCAATCAATCTCTCTCTCTCTCTCTCTCTCTCTCTCTCTCTCTCTCTCTCTCTCTCTCTCTCTCTCTCTCTCTCTCTCTCTCTCTCTCTCTCTCTCTCTCTCTCCCTCTCTCTCTCTCTCTCTCTCTCTCTCTCTCTCTCTCTCTCTCTCTCTCTCTCTCTCTCTCTCTCTCCATCCCTCTCATACGGAAAGACAGTCACTCAGTGCAGCACAAACCTTACCTCTCATTAATTATGAAATATGAATCTGACAATCTGGCAAACTGTTTAGTGTCCGACATTGAATATATAGTTTTTTAATCAAATAGCACTTTGGATTTAATTAGTGACATGAATTTTTTTTCTGTGAATGGTGACGATTATTATCTTCCTGCATTTTCCTTTCTTTCAAAACGGAGGAAATATACTCTTCTTGATATAGCGAAGGAGCCAGTGTGTGTATCGTATATTATACGGTCTCCGATCAGTGACTCATTTATTTCGCTTTTCAGAACGTAACCAACACATTATTTCATTTATTTCGCTTTTCAGAACGTAACCAACACATTATTTCCCCTACGTGGGATGTGACGCTAAGGAGCCGGTTTAGATATTTGTATATATCACACTACCAAAGGATCTCCGTGATGCAGTCGTTATCACCCTGTACAAGAACAAAGGTGAGAAGTCTGACTGTTCCAACTATCGGGGAATTACACTGCTGTCCATTGCTGGGAAAATCCTTGCAAGGCTGCTCCTGAATCGGCTGGTACCTGCCATCGCTGAAGACCAACTCCCAGAGGGCCAGTGTGGCTTCAGAGCAAACAGGAGCACCACCGATATGGTCTTTGTGCTGAGACAGCTACAGGAGAAGTGCCGCGAGCAGAACAAAGGGCTGTACGTAACGTTTGTCGACCTAACAAAAGCGTTCGACACTGTGAGCAGGCAAGGCATGTGGCAGATCCTGGAGCGACTTGGCTGTCCCCCAAAGTTCCTCAACATGATTGTCCAGCTACACGAGGACCAGCAAGGTCAGGTCAGACTCAACAATGACCTCTCAGAACCATTCCCCATTCTCAACGGCGTAAAGCAGGGCTGCGTGCTGGCACCGACCCTCTTCACCATCTTTTTTAGCATGATGTTGAAGCAGGCCACAGTGGACCTCGATGATGACGATGCAGTGTACATCAGGTATCGTCTCGATGGCAGCCTGTTCAACCTCAGACGACTGCAGGCCCACACGAAAACCCTAGACCAACTGATCCGTGAGCTGCTTTTTGCTGATGATGCTGCCCTCGTTGCACACACAGAGAGAGCCCTGCAGCGCATCACGTCCTGCTTCGCAGACGCTGCCCAGCTCTTTGGACTCGAGGTCAGTCTGAAAAAGACAGAGGTCCTCCATCAGCCGGCACCCAAGACAGTGTATCGCCCTCCTCACATCACCATCGGCGAGTCTGAACTAAAGTCAGTGCACCAGTTTACTTACCTTGGCTGCATTATCACGTCGGACGCCAAGCTGGACAAGGAGCTTGACAGCAGGCTAGCAAAAGCGAACAGCGCTTTCGGGCGACTTTTCAAGCGGGTGTGGCACAATCAACAGCTGAAAACAGGCACCAAGATCAGCGTGTACAGAGCTGTGGTCCTCACCACCCTGCTGTATGGTTCCGAGTCCTGGGCCCTCTACCGCAGCCAACTACGACTCCTCGAACGCTTCCACCAGCGCTGCCTGCGTACCATCCTGGGCATTCACTGGAGTGACTATGTCACCAATGTCGAGGTCCTTGAACAGGCTGAAACCGTGAGCATCGAGGCTTTGCTGCTGCGGACACAGCTCCGCTGGGCGGGGCATGTCTCCAGGATGGAGGATCATCGCCTACCAAAGATCACCCTGTTCGGCGAGCTTGCTACTGGACACCGTGACAGAGGGGCACCAAAGAAGAGATACAAAGACTGTCTCAAGAAGTCACTTAGTGCCTGCCAAATCGACCACCACCAGTGGTCTTCGCTTGCTGTGGACCGTGACACCTGGCGCTCCACTATTTACAAGGCAGCTGTCTCCTTTGAGGACTCTCGCAGAGCTAGCCTTAAGGACAAGCGGCTCAGGAGAAAGAACAGAGATGCCGCAACTCAGAACTCTGGCCATACCTTCCCCTGCAGCCACTGCGGTCGAACCTGCCTGTCCTGGATTGGCCTCCGCAGCCACGAACAAGCCTGCAGACGTCGTGGGCAACTCCTATAAAATCTTCGTTCGCGAAGTCCAGCCAAGAGAGAGATATCGCAGATACGGTATACGTTCAGTGACTCATTCGCCTACAGAACGTAACGACCTATTATTTCCCCTGCGTGGGGTGTGACGTTGTCTGCAGCGAAAGCGATAGACTGAGCTGAGTTTTCAGCACTGTAGTTTCTCCTGGGTTTTGTTTAACTTTGTTAGAGTTCAAAAGTTTTCATTTGTTCTTAATTGACTTTTGTAAACATTTTCCCCCCACGTGTTGCTTCATCATGCCTGCCTGTAGCCCACATGTACATCAGTGTTCGCTGAATTAGCATGATTTACGGATAGGGCACCTTAACGTTTATCATTTACAACAAAGTGCCCGACGCCACTGTTTTACTTTCACAACCCCAACCCTTTCATATAGGATTTACTGAGTCTAGACTCAGGGAACATATTAGTAACGCCTCGATCTCCATTCATAACTATGCTGTATTCCGTAGAGATGCATCATCCCCCGGTCATACCGGTATAGCTGTGTACATTCATAACTCTATCCGCCAGTACGTTACCCGCCGCATGGATTTAGAGTCTTGTCTCGTTGAAAGTTTATTTCTTGAACTGAAATGTGACAAATCTTCCCCCACACTAATTGGATTTATTTATCGCACCCCTTCAGCCACATTTTCATGGTATGATGATTTTGTCACCATGATGGATAAGGTGCAACAACGTCACAACAAAGATATACACCTTCTAGGCGATTTTAATATTGACCTGCTAAAGACTGGTAATGCGGCGTGGAATTGCACCACCTCATTATTTGGCCTACAGCAGATGGTTCGGTCTCCCACTAGAGTTTCTTTGTCATCGGCCACATTGATTGACCTATACTACTAATGCACCTTCTGTCACAAACGTCCACGTGCCGAATGTAGCCATTAGTGATCACTTTCCTACTTGTTTTAATCTTTCAGTTAAACGTGATAAACCCCAGCACAAACACCATACTACCATCACATACAGGTCTTACACAAAGTTCAACAAAGATGACTTTCTTCATGACCTCTCAATCACGCCCTTTCACCTTATTTATAACACTAATGATCCCAATGAAGCCCTCTCACTTTGGTACAAGCTATTTCTTTGGGTCCTCGATAAACATGCCCCACTAAGGACTAAACGCGTTAAACACCCTACCCTTCCGCCTTGGTTGTCAAAGGACATCATTCACGCAATGAAAATAAAGATGACTTAAAACGACAGAAAAAGTTTGAGGATTTAAGAAACAACCTAATCTTGTAAAATCCTTAGTTAGAAAAGCACAGAAAACGCTTGCGGAAAAAGTTACCGCAGAGGGTAAAGATACCCGAAGTGTCTGGAATGCAATCAATTTGTTTACAAAGAAGAGGAGTTCCATCAATGCTGCTACCTCTCCAGGCATAACTCCAGACGACTTCAATTCCCACTTTTTAAATATTGCTGAGTCCATTGTACAGTCTTTTTCCAGTGGCACTGATAGTTACAGTTGTTCTGATAAACTGCGCACACACTGTGAGTTTGCAACAGGTGCGTCATTCTCCATACCTCTTATGACAGTGTTTGAAGTAGGTAAATATATTTCTACTCTAACAAGTAAATCGTGTGGCCTGGATGGAATAAACAACATGGTACTGAAATTGTCCCTTCCATACACAGCTGACACCTTGACATTTATATTCAACCTTTCTATCAAGCAAGGTATTTTTCCAGATGCCATGAAAGATGCTAAAGTTGTCCCCATTCCCAAATGTACAGATCCCAAAAGTCCAAACGATTTCCGTCCTATTTCAGTGTTATCACTATTATCGAAGCCACTAGAAAGACACGTTCATAAGCACCTACTCCAATTCTTGGAGAATCACCGCCTCCTCGTATCTCTTCAGTCTGGTTTTAGACCTAAACACTCATGTCATACTGCCCTCGTTCACATTGTTGACTCTTGGCTCTCATCAATAAACAATTCCAAATTAAATGGTGCAGTTTTTCTGGACCTAACCAAAGCATTTGATTTAGTCGATCACAACATTCTTTTAAAGAAACTTTCAGTATATAAGCTTGATTCGAACTCTATAGCTTTTTTCTCCTCCTACCTCAGTAACCGCCGACAGAAGGTGTACTCAAACGGGTGGTATTCGAAAGAAGGTATAGTGATGCACGGAGTCCCCCAAGGATCTATCCTAGGGCCTCTTTTATTTTCTTTATTCATCAATGATCTACCTCTTTCCATCTCAAATCCTGAGGTTAAATGCAAACTCTTTGCTGACTATTCAACTCTGCATACATCAGACAAACGTGAAACGACGCTAAATTGTATCCTCCAGCAAAGTCTCGATGAAGTGTCAGATTGGTGTGCGCATAATCGCATGCTAATCAGTACTTCTAAAACCAAAAGCATGTTGATAACAACCCGCCAAAAGCGTCAGCTACATCCTGCCCCTCTGAAACTGTCACTTGGCAATAAACCTATCCAACAAGTATCCAGGCACCGCCTACTGGGAGTTGTAATTGACGACCAGCTGAACTGGTCGCCACATATCGACAGTTTGTGCAAAACCTTGTCCAGGAATGTATTTCTGCTATCTAAACTTAGACATATTCTTAGTACAAAGTGCTGTACATTGTTCTTTCACGCACACATTAAAAGCCACTGTGACTATGCGTCCTCTTTGTGGGACGAATGCAGTGAACTTCATTTTAAAAAACTAAACTCGCTGTATCGTCGTTCAGTTAAGTTAATTATTCCTAACCCTATTTCCACGGCTGAGAAAATAAAATCCCTTGACCTGCTTACACTGAAGGAACAACTCAAATTTAACAAATGCGTCCTCATGCACAAAATATTTCATTATCAAGCCCCGGAATATCTGCGCATGATATTTAACTTCAGCCCTCGGCATCAACAACATACGAGGAATGACTTGCTTCACTTACCCCGCCCACGGATAGATCTCTACAAGTCAAGCCTTCTATTTTCTGGTAGTTCTGTCTGGAACTCATTGCCATTAAACATTAAATCATTTTGCGATAAAACCCATTTTAAACGTGCATTGCACACTCACTTCCAATCAGCGTGACTTCACAGTTTGCTATATAAAAATAATTCTGCTGATAACACGTAAACGTCAAATATTTTTCTCTTTCTCCTTAAATTTGCTACCTGATCATCTATTGTCTTGTCGGTGTCACTATACGCTATTGATGCTGCTGATTCTATGACACTGTCTTAGATGAGTATAATATTAATGCTGTGCACGCGTTTCGTTCTCTTGCTTTTTGCATCGGAGGCAGTTACAAATTCTCCATTGTGTTTTTTTCCCGTAGTTTTTCTTCCTCTTCTTCTTCTTCTTCTTCTTATTATTATTATTATTGTTAGTATTTGCATGCTCTGTTTATTTTCCTGTTATGTTGTTTGTTTACAGGACAGCTTGTAAGACAGGCATTGAGTTGCCTAATAGCTTTATCCTGAATAAATAAAGATTCATCATCATCATCTCTCTCTCTCTCTCTCTCTCTCTCTCTCTCTCTCTCTCTCTCTCTCTCTCTCTCTCTCTCTCTCTCTCTCTCTCTGTCTCTCTCTCTCTCTGTCTCTCTCTCTCTCTCTCTCTCTCTCTCTCTCTCTCTCTTTCTCTCTCTCCCTCCCTCCCTCCCTCCCTCCTTGCCTCCCTCCTTCCCTCCCTCCCTCTCTCTCTCTCTCTCTCATCCAGCCAAAACGAAATCGATGGTAGTCGCCACGCGCCAAAAACAGCAGATAATGCCTCTATTACTTAACCTTTCACTTAAAGGTAGTCAGGTAGAACAGGTAAATGAACATCGAGTACTGGGGATTAAAATCGACAGTCAGCTAAAATGGCAAGCTCATACAGACGCCTTATGCAAAATAGTAGCCAAAAATCTCTTTATGTTATCAAAACTGAAATATTATACTGATTCAGATACCCGTAAACTATTTTATAACGCTCACATACGTTCTTATATCGATTACGCGTCATCGGTATGGGATGGGTGTAGTGAGGTCCATTTAAAGAGACTCAATTCCCTACACAGACGAGCGGCCAAAATAATCTGCCCTGATCAACACCTTAGCACTGAAGAAAAGCTCTCAAAAGCAGGTCTCCTGCCACTTCAAGATCATTTTAAATATAACAAAGCAATCTTTATGTTCAAAGTGTGGAAACGCAAAACACCTGAGTACATCTCCACTTTGTTCCGTAAGTCTGAGTCCAAGCTTGGAAACATCAGAAAGCTTTTCATAGTCCCAAAACCAAGGATCGATCTATATAAAACTAGCTTATCCTTCTCAGGGGCACTTATCTGGAATGCCCTTCCAGACCATGTAAAATCCGCCTCCTCGCTAGCCTGTTTTAAAAAGGGTCTCTTCAAATATTTTGTGGATCACTCGTAGGGATGACTCAACCACTTGTATTATATGTTTCTTTTTATGCTGGGTCCAATTTATTCCCAATTAAGTCTGTTATCCTTTTCAATTATCATTTGGACTACTTAGCTCTGTCTATGTGTGAAGGGGGGTGGGTGGGGTGGGGGGTGTCTGTGAGTCTATGAGTATGTCTGTCTATGTGAATAGTGTTGTCATCGCTTTGCAAGTATTATGTTTACTTATATGTATGTATATTTGTAGTTAGTCTTGTAGTTGTTAGCAACGGCAGGTTTGTAAAATGGCTGTGTCGATGACGATGTCAATGCCTAAACCGTTGTAAAATAAAGTTTCATTGATTCATTGATTCATTGATTCTCTCTCTCTCTCTCTCTCTCTCTCTCTCTCTCTCTCTCTCTCTCTCTCTCTCTCTCTCTCTCTCTCTCTCTCTCTCTCTCTCTCTCTCTCTCTCTCTCTCTCTCTCTCTCTCTCAGTTTGTCATATGAGTATTACTGCTGAGTGATAGCACGTGAACGTCAATTATTTTCGCTTTCTCCTTACATTTGCTGACTGATATTCTTTGTCTTGACGGTGTCGCTATACGCTCTTGATGCTGATGATTCTATGGCACTGTCTTAGATGTGTATACTATTAATGCTATGCACTCATTTATTTCCCTTGCTTTTTGTATTGGTGACAGTGAAAAATTCTCCAATGCCATTTTTTTTCTCCTTTCATTAATTTACCTTTTGTGTTTTTTTCCGTAGTTTGTCTTCCTCTTCTTCTTCTTCTTCTTTTTATTCTTCTTATTATTATTGTTATTATTTGTATGCTGTGTTTATTTTCCTGTTATGTTGTTTTGTTTAATGGACAGCTTGTAAGACAGGCATTGAGTTGCCTAATAGCTTTATCCTGAATTAAAAAAAGATTTATCATCTCTCTCTCTCTCTCTCTCTCTCTCTCTCTCTCTCTCTCTCTCTCTCTCTCTCTCTCTCTCTCTCTCTCTCTCTCTCTCTCTCTCCCTCTCCCTCTCCCTCTCGCTCTTTCTCACACATATGCGCGCATATCCAAGAGGCATAGATCTTAATCAGCCCGGAGGGCGCATGAACATTTATGCCTCTTGAGGATGTTTGGAGCGCGCGCATGCACTCACGCACACGCACACGCATACACACACATCGCGATATCGACGCGCTTTCAGAAGAGCATACAGTACTTAGTATAGCTTGTAGCTAGGTAAAGTCAACCTGATTTCACACAAATTATAGCAAGAATGCAATTGTACCGTGAAATTCTTGTTTTGTCACCATATTCCCAAGTCTTGAAGCAAAAGCTAATCTCATATCAAGTTAAATATAAAATTACGCAAAAACAAAAAATACGTCATGCCAAATGACGTTTGACAAACCAATGACGCGTGTGCACTGCACGCGCCCCTTCTAGAGTTCACTATGACGCATTTTCACATCTGCGAGGCTTTTTTCAGAAGGAAATATTTCAACATCAAATTCTGGTCAAAGACAAAAGGTAGAGACCCTTGACAGCAAAGACAGCTCTCATATAGAAGGGACTTTGTGCGTTATAGTTCATCCCATCTTGTTGTAAACTTAATGTACTGATGTTAAATACAGTTGTTTATACATTTTAATAAAATTGTAATGCTTTGACATGCTTATTGTTCCACGTGTAGGTGTGGTCACTGAAAAAAAAAATTAGCACCAGAATATGAAAAAGCTGCCACCAGACTAAAGCATGTTCTTAATTAAACGAACTTTAGTTCGCGAACTCTGATGATCTAGAGTTCACGATCTCGGGCGAACCAGGTTGGTTCTTAATTGGACGATCTAAAGATATGGCGAACCTAGTTCGAAGTAGTTCACGAACCTCGGCAAACCATAGTTCGCTGTCGGAAAAAGTTCGCCCAACGTGTTGAGCGATCCAAGGCGAATCTTTTCTCTGATTGGTCAAAACTTTTACCCTCTTCTGCGTTGGAGATAAGAAGATAGTCACCGATTCAAACAACTATGGTAGACGGCGATATTTCACTCGTGCGAAGAACAAGACCTATTTTTATTGATTTGTGGGAGGCGCAACGCTGTTTGTGGGATCCTACCGCTGCACCTACCGGGGCTCATTGGCGTGTGTGATTTTTGCAGACTGAGGGGACAGGCTTTAGGGATTGATACAAACGCACACACGCACATTGACGCGTTTTCAGGGGAGCATGCAGGTGTACTTAGTATATGATGTAGCTAGGTAAAGTCAACCTGATTTCACATACATTATAGCAAGACTGAAGTTGTACCATGAAATTCTAGCCGTTGTCACCATTTTATCAAGTTTGAAGTGAAAGGGAAACTCATATCACGTAAAATCTAAAATTACGTAAAAACATAAACAAAAATAAAACATTTCATGACAAATGACGTATTACAAACCAATGATGCCTATGCACTGTACCCCTTTTAGAGCTCACGGATGCTTTGGCAGATCTGCGAGGCTTTTTTAATAGGAGTATAAGTCTGTTACTATAAGTATGCAACACGTTGGCAGCATGGTAATATGTTGTAACTTTAGTCGACGCATAATAATGTTGAATCACCTTAGCTAGAAAGTTCTGTAGTGACGAAAAAACAACAAGTACGCAGACTTCAAAGAACAAAAATCAGGCCGGCATCATGGGAAGATGTAATAATTCCTGATTCTACATCATTGTCTTAGGCACGATGATGTAATCAGATAATATGCAACATGGCGACAAATGCGGTCATTCAATTCTGCTTGAAGTTTTCCCAAAAAGGATCGAAGACGAAGAGAAACGACGTGTAAAATGTACCTGGACGGTGACAATTCTTCTGTCTGATAATTATGAGACCGGCCTTGTGCAGGATTTTCGTCTGCTTTGTTACATCTGTGCAAGTGCAGAAAAAAAAATGAATCGTAAGCTTTCCTTTGTCATATCATGCAGCCATTCCCCACCATCCCACACACATACGTCACGCAGAAGCGGCGGGATTTAGTTCCAGAACGGTTGGATATTTTCCTACATCCCAGTCTCTGGAAATTTTCATGCTAAAATAAGTAGAGCGGTACTTTGAACCAGACCAAAACGGTGACTGTGCAGTGGAAATAAAATCGCAACAAAGAATGAAACACGCTTTGAAAAGACAGTTACAACACAGTTGCGCTGCAATTGTCATTTCTAAGCGTGTTTCATTCTGTCTTGGGATTTCCTTAGTAC
>BTPG01000001.1:89211032-89356473 GCA_036245525.1 Semisulcospira habei
CACACACGCGCACACACGCGCACACACGCACACGCACGCGCACACACGCGCACACACGCGCACACACGCGCACACACGCGCACACACGCACACACACGCGCACACACGCACGCGCACACACGCGCGCACACACACACACACACGCGCACACACGCGCACGCACGCGCACACACGCGCGCACACACACACACACGCGCGCACACATATGTACACACGCGCACACACACACATATGTACACACACGCATGTACAGACACACGGAAATACCTCGGACACACACAATAGCTCTCTCTCTTTCCACCTCACACAGAGAGAGGCCCGTCATAAAGACAGTAATCATAATACCTTTTACCCTTGCTGGTTTAGGTCTGTGCTTATGTCAACTGACAAACACTAGTAAATCTCTGCCCTTAACGCCACACACCACATGTCACAGTTGAGGTAAGGGACATATCTTTTTAAATGCAGCACGCTTATAGCTGAGAGGTGTCAGCTTAATACATCCCGTCGTCAACAAGTCATGCATTTGTGGAGTGACGCATGCGGGTAAACCCACCTGTGACTGAGACTTGAGAGCCCTCATACAAATCACTCAAGTACACAATCCACGCTAGTTAGCCTCAGGCTTTAAGAAAAAAGCCATTTATACCATTATTTCTGAGTCAATACCCTAAAAACATGGCTATAAGAAACATTGTTAGCGAGTGTGTTCATGTACTTGAAAAAAAAAAACATTTAAGCAGGTGTTAAAGTGACAAAAAGTAATTACAAAATAATGTTTAATTTGGTTTTATAAAAAAACAAATCACTCATTGTTTTAACAAAATCAAATAACATTTTTATTCTATTATCTATTGTAATTATTTGCACAATTTGTTATTTAATTTTGACAAAAAATGTACTTTAGTCAAGAATTAAAGCATAATTTAATTGAGCAAGGGAAGTAACTTTTTTTGTCTTGCTGAAATTTTTACACAATTACTTCCCTTGTATTAACTTGTACTCAGAAATTTTTGTTATTGAACATGGGTGATTCCTTCCTTTTTCTGGTGCTCAAGTTATGGGTAAAATTATCAAGTTACTGTCTATGTTACTGTCTTGGTGTTTCATTTGGCCCTCACTTGGCCAGGTTGTGATTTATAATTTACTGCAAAGCAAATAATCGCCAATACTGTGTCAGGTTTGTTTGCTTAAAAGGACAGGGTTATTGTACATGACATTACAATTGAAATCTGTGAAACATGTCATTTATAAGCCCACTGAGAGAGACACAATATTGGTCTGGGGTAAACTCAAAAACTATTGGCTACATTTTGCTGAATGGTACAAACGTATAAAGTTACTATTAATGTACTTCCTAGGAAACATGATTTTGCTTGATAACAATTTTTGTTTTTTGTTTTTAATTTTTTTAATTACATTATAAATGAACCAAGACGAACTCCTTCTATTAAATGATATCAATGCTGTAGAGAACAAAGACTTAGACTCAAAAAAACAGCGGCTTTTGTCTGTGATTGTCTCAGGCAAATCAAAGGCTTATCTGGGTAGACAATACATGACAGAGGATATTGAATCTCTAAGCTCTGATGAACTAATCAAGCTTCATTCTAAATATGAAAACCACATTGCCTCACTAATGACTCGTGATTTAAGTCGATCTCTTGTATGCCTATACACAAAAGCAGTGAGTCACTTTCTACCTGTGGATAGTGACAGTTTATCACATGACCTTGAAAGTAATCCTATTGTTTCAAGTTCAATTGGCAAATTAGCATGTGTCATGTTTTACAAGTTCGGAAATTACCTTGCTCCTGTCGTAACATTACTAGTTACTGGGAGCCATATTGATTTCTCAAAAATAAATTTTCTAGAGAAAGAAAAAGAAGGATCAAATGGACGAGAACAAGATGACTACACAACTGAACCCGGACCCTGTTTTGACACAGGTTCAAACTGTAACTAAGGCTAAAAGTCCAGGAAGGGTTGAGGCTGGAAAGAGAGTAACTGCATTGAACAAACAAAGAAAGTTAGAACTACTGCAAAAGGTACATGTAACTGACCCACCGTCAATAACATCATTGGTGTCACTACCGTCAGGACAGCCAGGATCAACACACCCTCATCAAAGTGAGAGACAAACAACTAAGTCTGACCCCCGCCCTGACCCTGACCCCGAACCTCAATCAACAAAATATATAATTGCCGGATTTGTTGTCGGATTTGGTTACGTAGCTTACCAATTATACAAAAAATACAAGCCGCACACTCGTACAGTGACCAAAAAATCAGACACTCCAAAAACAAAACCAGAAGTCGCCACATTACCAGTAACACCCAAAGCCGTTGACCCATTTTATATGCAGTAAATAAAAATATTATTTTAATTTTTCTTGCCTAAGAAATGAATGACTCAAAGAACATGATGAACCTTGTGTATCACTCTGCCGTAATCAGTGGATTAGCAGTAGCTTATTCTATGCTGGGGAAAAGTCTACTCAAAATGAAATCAGCAGACCTCAGTAGACTCGATTTTGAAGACAGCACTAAGCTAATTGTAGTTGTAACAGCGTCGATTGCGACAAAAGATTTTCTTGTCAAGCAGGGAATTATTCCCGAAAATGTTTCTATGTAAATAAAAATATTATGGCGACGATAGCTATTATGATAGGAGGTGCTATGGTTAATGCTCTGGCATTTAGTGGCTCTAATTATCTCTTTTCTGTTGTCGGGACGTTAAGCAATGTACAATCAATCAATCTTTTCAAAAATGGGTAGAGAAGAATCTGCAGAAGAATTAAAACGTCATAATGAAGCATCTGAAAAACTTGCTCAAGCCCAGCAAGATTATGAAAAGAATAGAATTGAGAAACTTGATTTCATCAATGAAAAACTCAGACTTGAAGGCCACGCACAACATACGTTTTCAAATACAGACGAAGCAATCCGTGAGTATTTTTTAGTCACGGGTGAAGACATGTCTATACCGAAACCAAAACTAAGTGACTACTATCAACCAAGCCCAGAACAAAGAAACGGGGAGATAATCTTTGTTCTAGTGGGAATGATATTTGTTTATTTTACTGGAGTTTTCATTGCTAGAAAAAATGGCAGCCGAAAATAAACTATCGAAAATATATTACTCTCCATCAGGCTATTGGAAAGGAGCAATAGCTATTCAGAAATTACATGCCGCTGTGGGCGGAGATATATCACTCAATCAGGTCAAACAATGGTTACAGAGACAAGCAATTTGGCAGATATATCTTCCTGCTCCAAGAAAGATAACAAGACCCCATTTTGAAAACACTACCCCCAATGACACACACCAAATGGACCTCCTGTTCTTACCACATGACACAATAAGAAAGAAACGATACAAGTATGCATTAACTGTCGTAGACATAGCTTCAAGGTACAAAGACGCTGAACCCATATCTGACAAAACTGCCAGTACAGTTGCTACTTCTTTAACAAAAATATATGGTCGAGGCCCTTTAAGATACCCCAGACTAGTGCAGGTTGATGATGGATCAGAATTCAAAGGTGCTGTTAATCAGTTATTTGCGAAGCATGGCGTACTGGTCAGACGTGGTATTCCAGGCGTGCACAGATCACAGGCAATTGTAGAAAATTTCAATAAACAGTTGTCAGAGAGACTTTTCAGTTACCAGTATTCTAAGGAACTCATGCATGACACCCGTAACACTGAGTGGGTAAAGAGATTACCACATGTGATAAAAGCAATGAATAATGAAGGACACCCTAAGCCTGCTGATGCTATTAAATTGAAAACAATTACAGAGCCAAAAACAGGACCAACCCCACCTCCAGACACAAGCTTGTTTACTAAACAGGTGAGATATTTATATCAGCCAGGGGAGGCTGAGAACAACGACAGATGCAGGGCAACAGACCCCATCTGGTCAACATCCGTACACAATATAAAAAAAATAATTCCCGGTCCAGACGCAACAATATATTACCTGTATGACCCTGCACCCCAGAGGGCATTTGTCAGAGAAGAACTACAGATTATTCCCCCAGACACCGTTACTCATTTCAGTAACTAAGTCGTCAATTAATTCATCAACCAGTTCATCACAAATGTCTTCAGATAACTTGAGTCTGTAATGTCCAGGTGCATAAGCTTTTTCCTTAGTGTGAAACACTCTTTTCGTGTCACCAACTGCAAGTGATTTCTTATGTGTTTGAATTATTTCAAGATTGTGTTTGTTTGATCTCAGTGACTTGTTTGGATAATCAGGCATTAATGCACCATCTAACACTTGCTTGTAATGTTCATGACGTATGTCTTTATTTTTTATCGCTGTTTTCTTGATACCTTTGGCTTTTGACTGACTACCTTTCTGGTGCAGTATAGAATACATTTTGGATCTCAGTCCAACATACTCAACTATAGGCACACCATTTAGTTCATCCTTAAACTTACCAGGCACTTTCTTGTTTTGTGTGCTAAACAGTGGATGATCTTTAGGATAGTCAGATGTGTCATACATGTGTAACTCTGTTTTCATGTCTTCGTAAAAGTCTTCAGTAGGCACGTCTATGATCATAGAGTCAGTGTCAGTGTATAGCAGACGACACTCAGGATATTTTGGTTTGAAGTAATCATAATAAAATTCAAGCATTAATAATTTTGACAACTCCAGAATTGCCATACCAATGAATACTGGCTTGTCCAGTTTAACAATCTTTTTTTTGAGTGACACTGCATACAATGATGAATGAAACTCTTTGTACCCTGTGTACTGTGGCTTGCCTGTAAGTTTAATTGCACCCAATTCAGTTGTAACAAGTCTCACATCTTTTCTGTGATGAGGATTTTCCATTGTCTTGCCAAAACAGGCATTGTTCATAAGCTTAAAGAAGTCTTTGTCAAATGCAGTGTTGCCGTCCCTGGCACGCAATGTTGTGTTCTTCATTATGTAATCTTTCATAAAAGCACTCTGATCAAATTGAATTCCTCTGTGAACTTTCTTTAGTACTAACCCGTGTCTGATGTAAAACTGCAACAAGCGGTAGTGACAAACATAATTGAATTTATCATTCAGATTAGGCACAAGTTTAGTGTCTTCTTTTTTTCCTGTCATACTCATTTTCTCAACAGCTAAGGGATAATCATTATGATAATCATGTAGATGGTGCGGGTACTCCAGGTCTACTTCAAAGATCCAACCCTTCGCGTCGTTTCGATCAAGATTTATAATATTGTTTGTTAACCCTGTTATGTCATACTGTGACAAATCATGCAGACAAAAGTTTTTCAAGGGCAATAATTCACACATCGCCCAGCCATACAAATTGTTAGCGTCCAAGTACGTAATGAATGACCTTGACCCCGGGCTTGAGGGGTCAAACCCCCGGTCAAGGTCACCATGACCGTCCAGATATTTATTGTTGGCTCTGGCATAGTTGTTTGAAGCAATACTAATGCCTCCCCTCAATCCGCGTTCTACCATTTCACCCATCGTACGATCAGACAACAGGTCTATAGATATCTTACTGGATTTCAAAAATGCATCCCACGTCATGCCAGGACTAGTTATGTAGCAGGCTGGGTCAAGTCTGTAGTGCAACAAACCCTTCTCACGGTAACTTTCAAATACGTCTGCTAGCAAGCAAACGTCAGCTTTCAAGTACTGATCGTGGTAGTCACCAATTGTCTGACACCCCAACTTCCCCCACGCATCAAGTGCATGCTGGTATTCAGAGTCAGAAATACCTTTTCCAGTTAGTGTAGAATAAAATTTCTCTTTTGGTGGCAGTCTTGTTTCCTCAAACACAACCCAGTGATCAATGTACTCATACGGATACACACCTTTCTTAATCAAGTCTGGCTCAAAATATTTACTTGTTATTGGATACTCAGTCAGTCCTTCTGCCAGACTAGCCAATCCTAAAGACAAATGTTGCATGGAGTCATAAAATGCTAATTTATCTAACCTAAAAGTCAAGTATTTCTCAGTTGTCTGGGCAATACAACTTATGTTTTTGTACGACTCGTCTACAGCCTGCATGATAATGTGTGAATCATATCCTTTGAGATTGTGGAAAAAGATTGGCAGTTTGTATGTCTTGGGATCTGTTTTTAATAATAAGTTACAATTGTTATGTGCAGCACCTCTGTAACGCCCAGTTATGTGATCGTGGTCACGAACTTTATCACCCCCTAAAGGCTGTTCACAAATCCAACACGTCACAGCTGTATCAAATTTCAGTTTGTCTTCTTCTGTCATCACCAAAGGCATCTGGCATGTTGTGAGATATTGTACTACCTGACTATACAGATGTCTCATTTCTGTTAAAAACAAACATGCTGCATTTTCACCCCTGTAGATAACAGGTTCTGAATGAAGACCGTCTGACCTAACAATAATGTATCCAAAAGAACACACCACTTGGTCACTCAGTTTTATAGTCTTTGGTAATGACTCTGGAACATGACCTTCATACGGAACAACCAGTGATTCAAAATCTGCGTACACTACAAACGACAGCTTTTGCTGATTCCCATAGTTCTTAAAATACACTTGACTACCAGGCTCTGGATACTTAAGTACAGTTTGAATGTCATCAGCTGACCTGCAGTGTAAAACATGTTTGTGTGCCACTGCAATAGAGGAAAACCTCTGTAAACATCTATTACAAAATTCCTGTTTGCCCTTGTGTTTTGTTGTATGATTATGAATTAGACGTGACATATTCCTAATAATTGTGTAGTGAAAGTTATTGTCATCTCCGATTAGCAACATGTCAACATGCTTATTTTCTGACTGACCATAGGTTGGTGCCAGTGCTGATACTCTAATGGGTTGTAACTTGTCAACAGACACATTATCCCACACAAACACATTTACAGATATGCCAGGATTTAATTTTTCAAACAAGTCTATGTCCTCTATTTTAACAGGGAACTCAATGCCACTAAAATCAAGTTCGTTTACAAATTTGATGTAGTTAGATACACGTTCAGGTTTTATTTTTACAAAGTGTAGTTTAGCAAGCACACACCACATGAAACAATAGTTGTCATTGTTCTGAATGTTAACAACAGCCTTTTTGTTTACTACTTCTGTTGGCAGTGGTAACCATGCTTTACCTAATATGGGATGATACCTAGACTGCTTTAGTTGTAGTTCATGTACATGTCCTTCGTGCCAACCAGACCCCTTCATTCTTGCACTGTCAATTGCCTGTAGAAAGTCTGGTAATAGTCTGTCTCTAAACACGTTTTCCAATTCTCTTCTTGTGTTAACAGTGTGTTGTCTTGTTGATATGTACGAAACAATCACCTCACCGTCGACCCTAGTGAATTCGATTTTCGCAACAACCTGAATCTTCACACTGCCTGTAAGAAGATTTTGTTGTATGACAGAAAAAGAGTTTTCTATTGATTCGTAAACATTATTAGTATTGGATATGGGTAAGTTTGTTGTGTGAAACACGTTTCTTAAACCAGATGAGCCAGGGTTTGATGGGCCAGGGCTTTGTGAATTGTCCGTCATTTTTATTTGACCGACAAAATAATAAATAAAAAATATTAACGTTAACTCTGCTGGCTCACCTTGTGTAATACCACTTTATTAACTGTAACACTGTCAATATAAACATTTAGTTTGCGCAGTTGTTTAAATATGCTATAACAAACTTCTCCTAACCAACCATAGTTGGTATCATCAACTTTAAAAGTAGGTGTCTTTAAATCAACTGTCATGCACTCCACATCTGGATGCTCATCGACGTAATCTAAAGTCACACTATATGTAACATATATTTCTGATGGTGCTGAAAGGCTTATGTAAGTCTGTTTGGGTGATGTTATTAAATCAGTAAAGTGTATAACATCTTTGAAAAGGTGTGTGAGATCAAGCACTTGTATGATTTGTCCGTCTGTCATTTTTATTAGACAAACAAATGTATAAATTAATTTACATCAATTTACTAACCCATACCCTGTGGGCTGATCTGTCTTTAAAATGAGCTTTAGATGCTTAGTTGATTTCAGTTTATTTTTTACATCATCACGTTCATGCTTATTTGGGATGACATCATTCTCTCTGAGACAGTCTTCAAAGCTGTCACGATCCTTACAGTAAAACAAACAGATAAACTTTAACTGTTCTCGAAAATCTTTCAGTACAGCATTATATTTCTGAGTGAGAATCCATACACTGACATTTGCGTGTCTGCCACTGAAGGCAAGTTCTGCTAGAGTGTTTCTCTTCTTGACAATGTCTTTCTCTGCAGAACAGTCATCAACAATAAACAAGGTTGGCTGTCCTTCAAATTGCTTGTAAAAATATTGTAGGTAGTCATTCAGTTTTTTCTCAGGGTCAACTAAGTATATGTTGTTGTCAGTCCAAATGAATAAACGGTTGTGATAAGCTTTGTTGTGTTTGATTGTAGGACAAAATATTACAATGTTTTCAAAGTGGTGGATGTATCTTGTTTGTAATAGGTTAAGAACAAATTCAGTTTTCCCACACCCTGTGGCGCCACAAAATAATCCACAGTGTGGGTCCAGTGTCATTAAGCTCAGGTTCATTTTAATACACAATATAATTTTAATATATGTGTCCACTTAGTCTGCTTTCTGCAATATTGAGTTGTGCGTCATATATCAGGTACAAATATATGTTAATGGCTGCAGCAGTTTCAACCTTCTTTTGTATCTGAATTGTAATCCCATCACTACCATTCTCGACAGTTCATCCTGACCCATGAAGATAATCGTCATCTGTACTACGAAGGTCTAGCCACAGTGCATACTTGTTTGTCAGGTATTGCCCGATCCTAACATCATACAGATGTAGATCTTTGCACGCAATGTTTGCTGGTTTATCTCTAATCCTTCCACCCGCAAAATACTTTGTGGTTTCGTCATAGTGTTGATAAGGTAACATTCCTGAAGCGTACACTTGATTAGGGCGGCCTTCGATTGTACAGGACAAATGTGTAATCTTAGGATTGTAGAATTTTTCTGAATCTCTTTTGTATGGACTCACCGGTTCAACAAACAACATAAGAATACCTTTCAGTGACCTGGCAGGCGTGTTCAAGTTTATGTTCCACATTGGGTCGCTTTTGTCTTTGGGTATTAAACTATGCCTAATCACACGGTCATAATAAATTGGAAGTCTTGACTGATACTGATTTTGAATGAGTCTGGCTAGTTCAGTATGTGTAACAATTTCATATTCCAAGGAAATGTTAGAGATCTTGTATGTTGCATCTGCGGCAGATGATTTAATGACTTTGGAGTAGTCATTGAAAGTTAGTTCAAAACTTAGACGGTCATTCAGTGCTCCTTGATAATAAGGCAAATGATCTGTGAGGATTTCAAACTCAAGTGGAATGTAAAATCTGGTTCCATATGTTTCTGCTATAATAACGTCATTGGCTGCTGACGTTGATTTATCTCCGGCATTGATTCGAAGTTTACCAACATTATCTGGCTGTATGCCTTGATAAATACGGTCCTCTCGTTCTTCTCTTGTGAGCCAAAGGTCTTTGTAACAGTAGAACACATCTGAGTCGTCAAGACTAAACACTTCCTGCCCTTCAAGTTTTACTTTAATAGTTCTAACAATTGCTCTGCCAAGATTGTCAACTAGAGTTCTGTTTACATCTGCGTCTGATGAAAGTTCAATATTAAATGCAAGGCGTGCAGTGCCAGGAACAATAACGTCACTGGGTCCTAGGTTTGGAAACTTGACTGTAAGTGTTTGGTTCTGGTCTATGGTACTTGGATTGTTTGTGATGACGATTGATTGTCTTATGCCCTTAACACCCAGGGGCTCACGTAGTTTTCTGTATGGGTCTAACTTTGATCCGTAAGACTGTGTCATTTTTATTATGCACAATAAAAAATAATAAATTAATAAAACAATGGCAGCAGGAGGATTTAATCATGAAGATTTTGAAATGGATGACACGTATGATTTTGGTAATACAACAGATATGACAGATATGACTGGTACAAGAAATATTTACAGTTTACGTCACGAACTTTTAGAAACCAAAGTGAACTCATTTTATGATCATGTTGGTGGCCGCCCAGACAACGTAGATCCTAATCAGTTTGAACTTGATGGCAAGGGTCATTTATATTTAAATACTGTTGACAAAGGAAAAGTACTATTGACTAACAAAAAAGACCCTAGTAGGTTTAGGGCTTTAAGTACAATAAAAAATGAAGGTGGTGTTGGTGCCTTGCGTCAACTTGGTATTGGTGGGTCTCCTGTCACGCCAAGACTGGCTAGTGTTCTTCACGACACGCAAACAAAGTTGCCAACAGGGCAAGAAATTGAAATGGCACCAGTAACAAGCCTACCAGAAATAGCAAACACAGTGATACAAGAAACTTCATTTACTGAAGGGCAATTAAATGACGCTATGAAAACAATAAACGACCCACCTTTGTCAATGAGGGAGATTATGGGATTGGATAAATCACTGCAGACGATAAGAGGTGAGATGGTTAATAATCTTGCCAAACTGGGAGAGCTTGATAAACACATAGAACGTGAAAAAGAGAAACTGGCTACAGCAGACAATGGAAATCTTGACACAGAAATGAAAGAAAGAATACAGCACAGATTAAATGATTTGCAGATAGAAAGATCAGGACGGTTAGAAACAATTAGTATTGGAAGACAAAAACTAAAATCACAGGTCAACAGAATTAGAGAAACTATTCAGAAAATACTTCACGAAGACACTACTCTGGCTGAGAGACTAAAAACACTTTTCAGAGAACAGGGTATCACAATTGCTAGTTTAATTACAGCTCTTGGATTTATTATCAGTACTGTTGTGTTAGCTGTCTCCGGTGCTGGGGTTAGTGGGGGTGCACCACCAACCCTGGGCCCACCAACCCCGGGCCCCCCGGCTCCCACAGATCCAAAAGATTTACAGTCATGGGTAAAGAAACAGTTGTCTCACATATCAGACTTGCTTAAAAAATTGGCTGTGAAAGCAGTGGATGATTTGCCTGGCATAATTGGCTCTGTTGTCAGTTGGCTGATTAGTACAGCGGCAAAGGCAGTAGGGTTTATGGCAGAACATGTGTGGGTCTTTTTGGTTACAGTAGGAGGGTTGATGGTGGGTTATTTAATGAAACAGATAAAGAAGTAATACTCCTAATCCAGTGAGGCCTATTACCAATGCAGTTCTTTCCGACTCATGTGTGTCAGGGGTTGACTGTACTGGTTGTATGAGTGTCGGTGTGGGGGCCGGGGCCGGGGCCGGGGCCGGGGGTGTTACCATCTGTAATGATTTTAACGGTTGTACATGTGTGGTTGTGGCACCCAAGTTTACAGATTGATTGAGACCGAGTTTTTGACCAACACCTGCAACAATGATTTCATTGTTATAATTTGTGATTGTCCCCATTTGGAGTTGAAGATCAGATGGTAACATGTATAACCCAGTGCCAACTACAAAGTCAACTTTTGATCTGGCATATCTTAAAACGTCTTGGTAGCGCTGTATGCTTGATGGGAGATCAACCACTGAATTAATTGAATCTTCAAGATTTGCAAGAAACTGTTTTTGTGCTTCAAATTTTCCACTTCCATTCAAAATGTTTGATTTTGTTAGTGATTGTGCACCTAGTAAACACCAGACATATGTTCTGATAGACTCATTGACGCGCTCGACTCCCGCTTGAGTAAACCCGTCAGATTTATCTAAGACAAATGTGGTCCAGGCGTTAGACTGCTTCTGCTCTATTGATCCTATCCAGACTTGTGATTTTGATGAGAATGAAGTGTACCCAGGGTAGTAATCTTGAGGGTATTGTCTGTGGCTCATAGCATAATACAATGTACCCATGCCGTTGTGATCATCAAGTTTTTGTGTAAAGTCATACTTGGGGCTGATGTTAAATTCATTACAGATGCGTTCAAACGCTTTCATATCCATGGGGTTGTTATACCTGTTGAAACTGGATTCAGTGGGCAGTGGTGTATGAAGTTCTGACAGTATACATCTAAGCTGGTAATAAACATGGAAACGATACACAGATCTAATCAGTTTGTTTGAGTGATTCAAATGGTCTGTAAAAGAAACACCACAGCCAGTAGTAGAACATAGAATGGCAAAGTTGAGTTGGTTTTGAAACATCTGTAGTGGACTTGAAGACCACTTTCTTGCAGTAGAGTCATCTGTTATTGGAGGGTTTAGGTAATGGTCAAACGGATTCGGTACTTTGACTTGAAATAGATCTTGTTCAGACACAGCTATGTCGAGTTGATTTAGTTGAATTATTTTCTGTTCATAAGTAGGTGCAACATTATATTTGGCATCCATATTAAATTGAAATGCGTTTGTTGTGGTAATGGTTGGTGATTTAAATTCCATCCTTTTTTATATGAGATAATAAAAATATTTATTACCTTAACAAATCTTGACACAAGCAAACCAGTGTGGTTAACTAATGGGATTGATAATCGGGATGGTAGCAAGGCTGCAGCTATCCATGAAATGTTCTATACAGTAAAATGGTTTAATATAGAAGATGATATATATAATAAAGTAATTTTTGGTGGTAAGACTGAAGCTTTACCGCCTGGGTATTATGACTTTTGTACTATAGCTGAATGGTTTCAAAGTAATTTTAAAATTAAAGCAACTTTAAATCCAGCTAACCTACTTGTTACATTAGAATCTCCGACACAAGATTGGCTAAAGATCTCAGATAGATTTGCATATTTACTTGGATTTTATACTGACGAAGATTGGTATAGATCAGATGATTTAGGTGAATTTAAGTTTGGTATTATAACAATGAAGACCAAAAAACTAAAAATAACTGGAAAACGCCCTGTCAATTTGTCAGTACACAGAGTGCTAAATGTTTATTTGAAAGAACTAAACACATCTGAGAATGTTCACAATGGAAAGCCTTCAACTTTGTTGAGATGTTTACCAACTGGAACTGCTCCGTATTGTGAAAGTGTAGTTGTTAGATTTCCTAATTTGCAGTTTAAGAAATTAGGTTCTAGTTTCTTTGAGTCACTGAGTATATCTGTAACTAATCAGGATGACAAACCAGTTCTTATGCATGATTTTAGTGTTGTGTTGGAAATTAAATAATTTTATTTTTGTTTATAAAAAATGAGTGGTGGTCCAAAGTTGAGAATCATACCAGTTGCATGTCCAGTAACAGAATTGAAAGATTTGGCAGACGTACAGGATTTTGAGAAGGAGGGGGATGTTGGAGAAATATATGGTTTTGAACTTGATTCAAATGGCATGTACAAGAGGAAAGTAATTGTTGACATGAAAGACGGTGAAAAACAGATTCCTAAACTTGGTCAGCTACGTGATGTTACTGTACCTACTCCACCTGTAAATAATTCGCCCTACAACTTAATACATGTGGGAAATAAGTGGGTGGTTTCACCTGTACCTGTTCCACCACCCACAATTGACTGGGACATAAAGTTGCAATTTATTAGTCCTTATGTATACACTGATGACGAAGGTGCCTTAGTGTTTAGGAAGGTTGTTAATTCTGGGCCGCTTATTGTAAGTCTTGTTCCAAGCTTTGCCCCAGACAACAATAGCAGAGAAAAACTGAAAGTTGAAAATTATGAGAGACGGCGGTATCTTCTTACAACTAGAAAGGGTAGATCAGATACTTCTGTTGTGTTTATGCCAGCAAGCTTAGTCATGGCTAGAGAAGCGGCAATAGTATTTGAAATTATCATGAAATCAGTAACTACTGCTAAAGAGGCTCAAATTGCACAGGGAATTAAACTTACATGGGACGAAACAGTAACAGAATCATCAAAGGTCTTTATTGCTATTACAAAAAATAATGATGTTATTAATGTTTCGAGCAGTGTTCCAGCTGTCAAGGTGGTGGTCGACAAAACAACTTTTGTTCGTCTAACTTACATAAACCTTGAACACATTGATCTTGTTGCATTTTATTATGCCAGCAAATTGTATACTTTTGAAGAGTTGCAAAATGTAATTGCTGATTAAATAAAAAAAATATTTGTCAATAAAAAAAATGGTAAACTTCTATCCGCAACTACCAACGCTTGATCCGACTGAAACAAATGTGACGACTAAAACAACACTTGCGCCTGATCCACATATGCCAATTGCTTCAGATAAAACATTACAGGCAGACGCATTCAGATTAAATAATATTACAGAAGCTTTGAAATATTTGGAGAGTGAGGAGGCGAAATACTCACGGTGCAAAAGACGGTATAAGACCGTTTTTAATTCTGTTCAAAACACTTCTATGGCTATTGGTGCAGTTTCAGCTTCATGTTCTGTAGGGGGTATTGTTCTGTTCGCCACAGGAATTGGGAGTTTGGCTGGAATAGCAGTTGAGGGTGTTAGCGTTGCTACATGCCTGGCTTGCTTTGGTTTGGAAGCCTTGAACAAGAGGTTTCACACGAAATTACAGAAACATGAAGCATTGAGTACGCTTGCTGGTGCAAAGCTGAGCAGTATGAAACTTATTATCAGTAAGGCATTAAACGATAATTTTATTGATGATGAAGAATTTAAGCGAGTCCAGGATGATTTAAATAATTACAAGAAACAGAAATCTGAAATACAGAATAAAATGCGTAGTCAATCTCCCGTCAATGTTGAAGAACTGAAGGCCAGTTTTTTAGCAGAGGGAAAAAGGATAGGGGTACAGGAAACCACAGAAAAACTACACAATCTTTTAAACAAATAAAAATCAGATTTGGTAATCAATCAATATTTTTGTCATATGCTTCGCAGAGAGATGACATGTCATTTACACCACTTGTGCCTGATTATTTAACCCCATCAGCACCACCACCTGAGTATTACTGAGAAAAAAAAGTTTTTTTATTGTCCTTGTATCTTGATAAATCTGTCTCAGTGTCTTGGGACTTGAGTCAAGTTGTTGTAAGAACTTAGGGTAAGTACTTGTAAGAACTTAGGGTAAGTACTTGTAAGAACTTATGGTAAGTAATTAATAAGTTCTTATGGCAACACACTTAAAGGTTACCTCTGCAGGTTCCTAAAAGTTAGTTGCAACTTGTTAATAAGTATTAAGTTTCACTTGGCATCACTTGATCAGGTAAATGATTAGGTGTTGACAGAGACAATAGTTATAGAGATAAAACAATAGAGTCCCGATAGATAATCAGATCAATAGAGCCGCATCAGTCATGCTCATCACTTTTTTAAAATCAAAGGGTTGATTTAGAATTAACGGGGGGGTGAAATTGGGGTCAAAAATATGATATTAAAAAATGATGTAAATTAATGACTGATGCGGCTCTATTGAATTCACTGTCTATCGGGACTCTATTGTTTTATCTCTTGGCCGCGAAATCAAACAACGGGGGTGGGGTGGGGGGAGGGGGGGAGAGAGAGGGGGATGGGGGGTGGGGTGGAGAGAACGCGTGAAAACCCTCGCCAAAATATCCAACGGGGGTGGGGGGAGGGGGTGGGGGGGGGGGAGGGGTCCAAACTTCACAACAACAAAAAACACTTTGTTATAGCACTTTACAGAATTTTGGGACATTATTTTGTGCTAGGCGTTTCGAGACCAGGATGAAATGACGTTATGATTTTAGTCTGTGTAATTTATTCCTGCTGTAACCCTTTAGCTGTGGGTAGCGCTTTTTATCGAGATGCTACCTATAGGAGTCTTGGCAACAAAACGCGTCCGACAGTTAAAGG
The DNA here is from genome assembly GCA_036245525.1 of Semisulcospira habei. Lineage (NCBI taxonomy): Eukaryota > Metazoa > Mollusca > Gastropoda > Semisulcospiridae > Semisulcospira > Semisulcospira habei. Next base: position 89,226,747 of record BTPG01000001.1, read on the forward strand.
GTAAAGATTCTTTCAACTCCGACTTCTCATCAATACTGCATTAGTTTGAGTCTGCTTCTATGCTATGAGTGCAGATCACATGGAGCTGGTTTTGCTTTCCACGCTCTAATACTGCTTTAACCCTCTTAACCCCACGGCCGCATTTCCATAGTAGGAGATGGATTGATCATGATAATTCAAGGGTAGTGCTCAGATGAGCTTGGCGTCTGAAACCGCCAAGCTCATCTGGCACTACTCTTGAATTAACGTGATCAAGCCATCTCCTGCTGCAGGGTCCTGGGGCGAAATGAGTTAATGCTGCATGAATACTGACCCTTGACTAATGAGCGGAGCGCCCCACGTGATTAACGGATCTTCCGTGTTGCACGTGGGCTTCTGCGACGTTTAGAAACCCAAGACTAAAGACCCCGCTCGGGTGTTTTGTGTGGATGCCTCGGTGGCGGGATCGGTAGGTTTGCCGATACGCCGTTGAAATGGGCTAGAAAGTTTCGGTCCAGGCAGGTGTGTGGATTCATCCCCGCCCAGTCGGAAAAAAATGTAGATTAATTTATTATTGAAAACTGAGGCGCCCGTCAGGTCAAGTATTTTGTGTGTGTGTGTGTGTGTGTGTGTGTGTGTGTGTGTGTGTGTGTGTGTGTGTGTGTGTGTGTGTGTGTGAATTTTAGCTATCGCTCTGGGCTGCTACGCACCAAAACGCACACGCACGAATGGATTATGTCAGGATATAGCTATTAGGCAATACGATTACTGTCTTAGAGAGAGAGAGAGAGAGAGAGAGAGAGAGAGAGAGAGAGAGAGAGAGAGAGAGAGAGAGAGAGAGAGCTGAACTGAAACTTTATTTTTTAAGGATGAAGACAGTAGGCACGCAGGCTTTTTACACGTCTGTCCTTAATAACATTTTACTACTAAACACAACAACAGAAAAGGTAGCCAGACAAAATAAAATAAAAAGAAGAGTTGTTGTTGATGATGATGATGATGATAATAATTATTAAAATAACCAGAAGTATTTCGCAAACGCATACACACATGAACACATAAACAGAGAGAGAGAGAGTATTTAATACTAAAACATACATTTTAAAGCAACTTTTTGCGACCGTTATAACTGAGTCCAAAACATTTCTCAGTCTATCATTACTAACGAGAAAGAGGCGGAGATCCTCATCAAACACTGCGAACGCAGGGTCACTCACGAGGGTCTATGCCTGTGCCGGGGCAGCTTGAGAAGTACAGAAGCGAACTCCCTCCACCTTGAATATGCATAAATCCCGCCCAGGAAAATCTATGCCTGTTTGACACAGGCGCGAACTCGCTTCGTCTGCAAGATGTAGAAATTCTGATGAGCCCGCGCGCTTGCGCGGGCTCATCAGTATTTCTCAGTGTATCTTGCAGATTGTCAGTACAGGAACTGTTTGCCCAGCGCGGCATTGCTCGGGCCGGCTCATCAGTCAGAATTTCTACATCTTGCATACTGTACAAAGACTGTTTTCCAGAACTGCGCGGGCTGATCAGAATTTCTACATCTTGCAGATAGCACACATGAAGGACTGTTTCGCAGAGGCGCGTGACAGTCTATCCGGCCGACTATTGAGCGCCTGCGTGCGTGGCAAGGAGGGCCGTTCAGTCCTGCGGCAGAGAGATCAATTAGACTCTGCGCCACTTCGCAGACAGCGAGACAGAGAAAGACTGAGCTGACTGAGAACTGTACACACACACACTGCTCAATCACTCGCTAGCTGGCTGCTTTCCTGACGCCAAAACCTGGGTCGGACCGCAGCGGTGTTACTTTTCGCGCTGCCGTTCTCATTGTAGAGGTTGTCTGATCAGGACACGCAAAACCTGCCCTCTGCCCATCTCTTGTTACTATACCATCTGACTCAGGCCCGTTCTTATTAATAAGCCGCGTCAGTTATTACTGTCCGGGTTTGCTCGACTGATATTCGCTGCGCGCGACACATTTGGAATTGTTATTTGGGATATTGTTATTTTGGGAAATTGAAAAAGTCATTTCAACTGTTGTGAGCGTGTAGCAAAGTGCTTTCAAGTAAGGTTTTGTTGTTTCGTGTGAAATGTTGAGGAGCTGATTTTGTGATTCTTCGTTTCTGTGGATTTCTAAAAGTTTGCGAGACGATTACTCAGTGTTACTGATGCTGAATTTTTTTCAAGGTAAGTCGAAAGATTGTAATTTTTGGGTAGCTAATTATTTCGAAATTGTGTTTGGTTAACCCTTTCGTTATCGGTAGTGCTTTTTGTCGCGATGAAATCTCATGCAGGAATCATGGTGACACTAAAGCGCTACCAACAGCCAAAATGTTTGAAATTATGTTTCGGGCAGACCGGCAATGATCATATCTGAATACAGTCTGCTGCACTTGAAGGGCGAGTTCACTGACTTTTTTTTCTCAGTTAGCTGGGGTCGCGCCGGTGTTTTCAGTTTTGCGTGCGTGTATACGCACAGGGTCCGGTAAAAGTGTATATTATACACACAAAATACGTGAAGTTAATCTAAAGAGAAAAAAAGACAATAACATAAGACGACAAGGGTGACTGAAAAAGTTACAAAAATCACTTGTTCAGAAAGATTGGCATGAAAAAAATGGCATTTTATTGTCTCCACCGCGTTCTAACATTTGCAGCCTGTGGTCCACTATTTAACCTTTTAAATCCTGATGAACCCGGCAAAATGAGATAAATTTGACCATGATAATTCAAGGGTGGTGCCAGAACAGCTTGGCGCCTGTAGGCGCCAAGCTGTCGTGGCACCAGCTTTGAACTATCATGGTCAACCTATCTCCTGAACTATAATGTAGCTTTCATAGGACAACTCAGGCAAATCTAAAAATAACCATCCTCATGATTTAATGGGTTAACAGCTAATCGCACAAATGCTTAAGGCCTCCCTAAAACGGAAAATTGTCGGAGCGGTGCCCTCTGAACACCGGCGCCGGCTGTACTATAGCGACGGGCGTCCAGGTGCAGCCGCTTTGACCGTTGTTTTATGCCGGTTGCCTAGATTGGAGATCATTTCCCCTTCGACGGTAATTTGTTTCTGTTGTTAACTTGTATTTTCATGTACTAGCTTTAGTCAAGTAGGAACTTAACAAAAGAGCATATACTAGTGTGTTCAGGACACATAGGGCTGTCTTAGCATTCTGTTTTTGTCCCGCATGGAGGTTCGAGTCGGGATGAGGCCATTGGCGCCGGCCATTAGATGCCCTGGCAACGGGTTTCACGCGTCCCGAGTCATTGTCCACTTTTTTGTAGCCCTGTTATTTTAATAAATTATTTGTCGAATGAGCGAGCGATTGAATGTGAGCAGCCCCTTCGGTGGCAAGACAATTTTTAATCAATCCAGACCAAAAAGGTGACTGCCAAGCGTGTAATATGCAAAGAAGTACCCAACGGAGAAAGAAACACGCTTAGAAAAGACGGGTACAACACAATTTATTAATATTTCGGGTAAATACCCTTTGTCAAAATAGACAAACAAACAAACATAGAGATTAGCCGCTACTTATCTTCAATGGCAGAAGGAATGTGGCAACTGAAGGAGGTGACGTAAAATAAAAGAAAAGAAAAGGAAGAACAAAAGTGCGGAAAAAGTAAAAATGACGTCAACGAAAAATCGCGTAAGAGAGAGACTCGGAAAGAACCTGAACACGAGAGACAAGAGTGTGTGCAAGCACGTGCAGGAGCGAGCGAAAGAAAAGGCGTGTAGATGAGGCCAGAGAAAGAGAGAGAGAGAGAGAGAGAGAGAGAGAGAGAGAGAGAGAGAGAGAGAGAGAGAGAGAGAGAGAGAGAAAGAGAGAGAGAGAGAGAGAGAAAGAGAGAGAGAGAGAGAGAGAGAGAGAGAGAGAGAGAGAGAGAGAGAGAGAGAGCGAGACGGAGAGAGAGAAAGAGAGAGAGAACGAATGGGGAGTACCCTTGGGCACGAAGTAGGCTGAGTGTCTAAGACACAAAGCCTGCTAAACACCAACCCGAAGGCAAACTTTATATCACCTTCAAGTTGAGGACTACCTCGGGGAAAAACGGGAGGACCCCGGGAAAAAAACCCCAGCATTTAGCACGGTACACAACAAGTAATAAGTCATGAAAACAAAGCAAAGAATCAAAATCAGTAAGAGAATATTGGTATAAGTGGAAAGTAGGTAGTTGTGAAACCGTCTTCAAGGGTAACTCAAAAAATAAGGGGGAGAGAGAGAGAGAGAGAGAGAGAGAGAGGGAGATGGGGGCGGGGGGGGGGGGAGAAGGGGGGAAGGAGTAAGAAAAAAAAAAAAAAAAAAAAAAAAAAAAAAAAAAAAGGGAGGGGGGGGGGGGGGGGGCGGAAGACAATCAGCCAGAGCCACCAACCCCACCCAACGGGCACCCACCAGCCCACAGAAAAACACACAGGTACGCAACAAGACGACCACATACATCCCCAAGGGATGCACACGATCGCCCCGCCCCAAAACCGCGTATCAAACCGTGAGCCGGAGACCCGGTGCCCGACAGGGAAGGGCAAGGGATCCAACTAAACGTTCTGCCAGCGCTGAGAAAGTCCCCAAGGGAAATGTACATATCAACCAGCGCCAACATCACGTAACTGATTAGTGAGTAGTAAATCAGTGAGGTAAAGTAGCAGACACAAGCAAGGTAAACAATGTTAATCTTTCATATTCATCCCGAGTGGCGCCACAGTGCCCAGTTTATTAATCAGAAATTTTTCACGGTCTTTCCTGGCCCAGACATTACTGGCTTGCATAAGCCAGAGGCCTTTAACTCGAATGTCTGAGACGGAGTGGTCGGCCTGATTGAAATGTCGTCCGACCGGTCTGTTGTATTGGTACTTGACAGACTGAAGATGTTCTTTGAAACGGTCGTTGATGGTTCTTTCCGTCTCTCCAACATAGAGTTGGCCGCATTTAACACAGGAGATGACATAAATCACGTTGGTGGTTTGACACGTGAAGTATCTGTCTATGTTGAATTTGTAACGTGGACCATTGACCACGGTGGAAGGGCAAATAAAAGGACACGTCTTGCAATTAGGAACATTGCACGGAGTGGAGCCGGAGGCTCTGGTGGTATGACGAGGCTTGAGAGTAGAGCGAACAAGCATGTCCCGCAAATTAATATCCCTCTTAAAAGCTACCAACGGAGGTTCAGAAAAGATAGCAGCAGATTCTTGACTGGATGACAAAAGACCCCAGTTAGAAAGAAGGATTTTACGCACCGGATTGGTGTGGGGATGGTAGATCATGGTTACGATAGGTCTGTCACTATCAGCGGTAGGTTTAGTCTGCAGTGTACTCGCGCGACTAAGTTTTTGAACCGTTTGGAGAGATCCTTGAACAACAGTATGTGGGTAGTGTCTGTCGATGAAAAATCCAGCCATTTCTTTGGATTGAACATCAAAATCTGATTCTTCGGAACATATTCTTTTTAGCCGAAGAAACTGGGAATAAGGGATGCTGTTTTTAGTTTTGGGGTTGTGAGAAGATCGGTAATAAGGGATGCTGTTTTTAGTTTTGGGGTTGTGAGAAGATCGGTAATAAGGGATGCTGTTTTTAGTTTTGGGGTTGTGAGAAGATCGGTAAACACAAACCTACCGACTCACATTCCTACCTCGACTGCGGAATGTTGAAAACTTCAATACATTACAAACCTACCGACTCACATTCCTACCTCGACTGCGGAATGTTGAAAACTTCAATACATTACAAACCTACCGACTCACATTCCTACCTCGACTGCGGAATGTTGAAAACTTCAATACATTACAAACCTACCGACTCACATTCCTACCTCGACTGCGGAATGTTGAAAACTTCAATACATTACAACCTACCGACTCACATTCCTACCTCGACTGCGGAATGTTGAAAACTTCAATACATTACAAACCTACCGACTCACATTCCTACCTCGACTGCGGAATGTTGAAAACTTCAATACATTACAAACCTACCGACTCACATTCCTACCTCGACTGCGGAATGTTGAAAACTTCAATACATTACAAACCTACCGACTCACATTCCTACCTCGACTGCGGAATGTTGAAAACTTCAATACATTACAAACCTACCGACTCACATTCCTACCTCGACTGCGGAATGTTGAAAACTTCAATACATTACAAACCTACCGACTCACATTCCTACCTCGACTGCGGAATGTTGAAAACTTCAATACATTACAAACCTACCGACTCACATTCCTACCTCGACTGCGGAATGTTGAAAACTTCAATACATTACAAACCTACCGACTCACATTCCTACCTCGACTGCGGAATGTTGAAAACTTCAATACATTACAAACCTACCGACTCACATTCCTACCTCGACTGCGGAATGTTGAAAACTTCAATACATTACAAACCTACCGACTCACATTCCTACCTCGACTGCGGAATGTTGAAAACTTCAATACATTACAAACCTACCGACTCACATTCCTACCTCGACTGCGGAATGTTGAAAACTTCAATACATTACAAACCTACCGACTCACATTCCTACCTCGACTGCGGAATGTTGAAAACTTCAATACATTACAAACCTACCGACTCACATTCCTACCTCGACTGCGGAATGTTGAAAACTTCAATACATTACAAACCTACCGACTCACATTCCTACCTCGACTGCGGAATGTTGAAAACTTCAATACATTACAAACCTACCGACTCACATTCCTACCTCGACTGCGGAATGTTGAAAACTTCAATACATTACAAACCTACCGACTCACATTCCTACCTCGACTGCGGAATGTTGAAAACTTCAATACATTACAAACCTACCGACTCACATTCCTACCTCGACTGCGGAATGTTGAAAACTTCAATACATTACAAACCTACCGACTCACATTCCTACCTCGACTGCGGAATGTTGAAAACTTCAATACATTACAAACCTACCGACTCACATTCCTACCTCGACTGCGGAATGTTGAAAACTTCAATACATTACAAACCTACCGACTCACATTCCTACCTCGACTGCGGAATGTTGAAAACTTCAATACATTACAAACCTACCGACTCACATTCCTACCTCGACTGCGGAATGTTGAAAACTTCAATACATTACAAACCTACCGACTCACATTCCTACCTCGACTGCGGAATGTTGAAAACTTCAATACATTACAAACCTACCGACTCACATTCCTACCTCGACTGCGGAATGTTGAAAACTTCAATACATTACAAACCTACCGACTCACATTCCTACCTCGACTGCGGAATGTTGAAAACTTCAATACATTACAAACCTACCGACTCACATTCCTACCTCGACTGCGGAATGTTGAAAACTTCAATACATTACAAACCTACCGACTCACATTCCTACCTCGACTGCGGAATGTTGAAAACTTCAATACATTACAAACCTACCGACTCACATTCCTACCTCGACTGCGGAATGTTGAAAACTTCAATACATTACAAACCTACCGACTCACATTCCTACCTCGACTGCGGAATGTTGAAAACTTCAATACATTACAAACCTACCGACTCACATTCCTACCTCGACTGCGGAATGTTGAAAACTTCAATACATTACAAACCTACCGACTCACATTCCTACCTCGACTGCGGAATGTTGAAAACTTCAATACATTACAAACCTACCGACTCACATTCCTACCTCGACTGCGGAATGTTGAAAACTTCAATACATTACAAACCTACCGACTCACATTCCTACCTCGACTGCGGAATGTTGAAAACTTCAATACATTACAAACCTACCGACTCACATTCCTACCTCGACTGCGGAATGTTGAAAACTTCAATACATTACAAACCTACCGACTCACATTCCTACCTCGACTGCGGAATGTTGAAAACTTCAATACATTACAAACCTACCGACTCACATTCCTACCTCGACTGCGGAATGTTGAAAACTTCAATACATTACAAACCTACCGACTCACATTCCTACCTCGACTGCGGAATGTTGAAAACTTCAATACATTACAAACCTACCGACTCACATTCCTACCTCGACTGCGGAATGTTGAAAACTTCAATACATTACAAACCTACCGACTCACATTCCTACCTCGACTGCGGAATGTTGAAAACTTCAATACATTACAAACCTACCGACTCACATTCCTACCTCGACTGCGGAATGTTGAAAACTTCAATACATTACAAACCTACCGACTCACATTCCTACCTCGACTGCGGAATGTTGAAAACTTCAATACATTACAAACCTACCGACTCACATTCCTACCTCGACTGCGGAATGTTGAAAACTTCAATACATTACAAACCTACCGACTCACATTCCTACCTCGACTGCGGAATGTTGAAAACTTCAATACATTACAAACCTACCGACTCACATTCCTACCTCGACTGCGGAATGTTGAAAACTTCAATACATTACAAACCTACCGACTCACATTCCTACCTCGACTGCGGAATGTTGAAAACTTCAATACATTACAAACCTACCGACTCACATTCCTACCTCGACTGCGGAATGTTGAAAACTTCAATACATTACAAACCTACCGACTCACATTCCTACCTCGACTGCGGAATGTTGAAAACTTCAATACATTACAAACCTACCGACTCACATTCCTACCTCGACTGCGGAATGTTGAAAACTTCAATACATTACAAACCTACCGACTCACATTCCTACCTCGACTGCGGAATGTTGAAAACTTCAATACATTACAAACCTACCGACTCACATTCCTACCTCGACTGCGGAATGTTGAAAACTTCAATACATTACAAACCTACCGACTCACATTCCTACCTCGACTGCGGAATGTTGAAAACTTCAATACATTACAAACCTACCGACTCACATTCCTACCTCGACTGCGGAATGTTGAAAACTTCAATACATTACAAACCTACCGACTCACATTCCTACCTCGACTGCGGAATGTTGAAAACTTCAATACATTACAAACCTACCGACTCACATTCCTACCTCGACTGCGGAATGTTGAAAACTTCAATACATTACAAACCTACCGACTCACATTCCTACCTCGACTGCGGAATGTTGAAAACTTCAATACATTACAAACCTACCGACTCACATTCCTACCTCGACTGCGGAATGTTGAAAACTTCAATACATTACAAACCTACCGACTCACATTCCTACCTCGACTGCGGAATGTTGAAAACTTCAATACATTACAAACCTACCGACTCACATTCCTACCTCGACTGCGGAATGTTGAAAACTTCAATACATTACAAACCTACCGACTCACATTCCTACCTCGACTGCGGAATGTTGAAAACTTCAATACATTACAAACCTACCGACTCACATTCCTACCTCGACTGCGGAATGTTGAAAACTTCAATACATTACAAACCTACCGACTCACATTCCTACCTCGACTGCGGAATGTTGAAAACTTCAATACATTACAAACCTACCGACTCACATTCCTACCTCGACTGCGGAATGTTGAAAACTTCAATACATTACAAACCTACCGACTCACATTCCTACCTCGACTGCGGAATGTTGAAAACTTCAATACATTACAAACCTACCGACTCACATTCCTACCTCGACTGCGGAATGTTGAAAACTTCAATACATTACAAACCTACCGACTCACATTCCTACCTCGACTGCGGAATGTTGAAAACTTCAATACATTACAAACCTACCGACTCACATTCCTACCTCGACTGCGGAATGTTGAAAACTTCAATACATTACAAACCTACCGACTCACATTCCTACCTCGACTGCGGAATGTTGAAAACTTCAATACATTACAAACCTACCGACTCACATTCCTACCTCGACTGCGGAATGTTGAAAACTTCAATACATTACAAACCTACCGACTCACATTCCTACCTCGACTGCGGAATGTTGAAAACTTCAATACATTACAAACCTACCGACTCACATTCCTACCTCGACTGCGGAATGTTGAAAACTTCAATACATTACAAACCTACCGACTCACATTCCTACCTCGACTGCGGAATGTTGAAAACTTCAATACATTACAAACCTACCGACTCACATTCCTACCTCGACTGCGGAATGTTGAAAACTTCAATACATTACAAACCTACCGACTCACATTCCTACCTCGACTGCGGAATGTTGAAAACTTCAATACATTACAAACCTACCGACTCACATTCCTACCTCGACTGCGGAATGTTGAAAACTTCAATACATTACAAACCTACCGACTCACATTCCTACCTCGACTGCGGAATGTTGAAAACTTCAATACATTACAAACCTACCGACTCACATTCCTACCTCGACTGCGGAATGTTGAAAACTTCAATACATTACAAACCTACCGACTCACATTCCTACCTCGACTGCGGAATGTTGAAAACTTCAATACATTACAAACCTACCGACTCACATTCCTACCTCGACTGCGGAATGTTGAAAACTTCAATACATTACAAACCTACCGACTCACATTCCTACCTCGACTGCGGAATGTTGAAAACTTCAATACATTACAAACCTACCGACTCACATTCCTACCTCGACTGCGGAATGTTGAAAACTTCAATACATTACAAACCTACCGACTCACATTCCTACCTCGACTGCGGAATGTTGAAAACTTCAATACATTACAAACCTACCGACTCACATTCCTACCTCGACTGCGGAATGTTGAAAACTTCAATACATTACAAACCTACCGACTCACATTCCTACCTCGACTGCGGAATGTTGAAAACTTCAATACATTACAAACCTACCGACTCACATTCCTACCTCGACTGCGGAATGTTGAAAACTTCAATACATTACAAACCTACCGACTCACATTCCTACCTCGACTGCGGAATGTTGAAAACTTCAATACATTACAAACCTACCGACTCACATTCCTACCTCGACTGCGGAATGTTGAAAACTTCAATACATTACAAACCTACCGACTCACATTCCTACCTCGACTGCGGAATGTTGAAAACTTCAATACATTACAAACCTACCGACTCACATTCCTACCTCGACTGCGGAATGTTGAAAACTTCAATACATTACAAACCTACCGACTCACATTCCTACCTCGACTGCGGAATGTTGAAAACTTCAATACATTACAAACCTACCGACTCACATTCCTACCTCGACTGCGGAATGTTGAAAACTTCAATACATTACAAACCTACCGACTCACATTCCTACCTCGACTGCGGAATGTTGAAAACTTCAATACATTACAAACCTACCGACTCACATTCCTACCTCGACTACCGATCTTCTCACAACCCCAAAACTAAAAACAGCATTCCTTATTCCCAGTTTCTTCGGCTAAAAAGAATATGTTCCGAAGAATCAGATTTTGATGTTCAATCCAAAGAAATGGCTGGATTTTTCATCGACAGACACTACCCACATACTGTTGTTCAAGGATCTCTCCAAACGGTTCAAAAACTTAGTCGCGCGAGTACACTGCAGACTAAACCTACCGCTGATAGTGACAGACCTATCGTAACCATGATCTACCATCCCCACACCAATCCGGTGCGTAAAATCCTTCTTTCTAACTGGGGTCTTTTGTCATCCAGTCAAGAATCTGCTGCTATCTTTTCTGAACCTCCGTTGGTAGCTTTCAAGAGGGATATTAATTTGCGGGACATGCTTGTTCGCTCTACTCTCAAGCCTCGTCATACCACCAGAGCCTCCGGCTCCACTCCGTGCAATGTTCCTAATTGCAAGACGTGTCCTTTTATTTGCCCTTCCACCGTGGTCAATGGTCCACGTTACAAATTCAACATAGACAGATACTTCACGTGTCAAACCACCAACGTGATTTATGTCATCTCCTGTGTTAAATGCGGCCAACTCTATGTTGGAGAGACGGAAAGAACCATCAACGACCGTTTCAAAGAACATCTTCAGTCTGTCAAGTACCAATACAACAGACCGGTCGGACGACATTTCAATCAGGCCGACCACTCCGTCTCAGACATTCGAGTTAAAGGCCTCTGGCTTATGCAAGCCAGTAATGTCTGGGCCAGGAAAGACCGTGAAAAATTTCTGATTAATAAACTGGGCACTGTGGCGCCACTCGGGATGAATATGAAAGATTAACATTGTTTACCTTGCTTGTGTCTGCTACTTTACCTCACTGATTTACTACTCACTAATCAGTTACGTGATGTTGGCGCTGGTTGATATGTACATTTCCCTTGGGGACTTTCTCAGCGCTGGCAGAACGTTTAGTTGGATCCCTTGCCCTTCCCTGTCGGGCACCGGGTCTCCGGCTCACGGTTTGATACGCGGTTTTGGGGCGGGGCGATCGTGTGCATCCCTTGGGGATGTATGTGGTCGTCTTGTTGCGTACCTGTGTGTTTTTCTGTGGGCTGGTGGGTGCCCGTTGGGTGGGGTTGGTGGCTCTGGCTGATTGTCTTCCGCCCCCCCCCCCCCCCTCCCTTTTTTTTTTTTTTTTTTTTTTTTTTTCTTACTCCTTCCCCCCTTCTCCCCCCCCCCCCCCGCCCCCATCTCCCTCTCTCTCTCTCTCTCTCTCTCTCTCTCTCTCTCTCTCTCCCCCTTATTTTTTGAGTTACCCTTGAAGACGGTTTCACAACTACCTACTTTCCACTTATACCAATATTCTCTTACTGATTTTGATTCTTTGCTTTGTTTTCATGACTTATTACTTGTTGTGTACCGTGCTAAATGCTGGGGTTTTTTTTCCCGGGGTCCTCCCGTTTTTCCCCGAGGTAGTCCTCAACTTGAAGGTGATATAAAGTTTGCCTTCGGGTTGGTGTTTAGCAGGCTTTGTGTCTTAGACACTCAGCCTACTTCGTGCCCAAGGGTACTCCCCATTCGTTCTCTCTCTCTTTCTCTCTCTCCGTCTCGCGCTCTCTCTCTCTCTCTCTCTCTCTCTCTCTCTCTCTCTCTCTCTCTCTCTCTCTCTCTCTCTCTCTCTCTTTCTCTCTCTCTCTCTCTCTCTTTCTCTCTCTCTCTCTCTCTCTCTCTCTCTCTCTCTCTCTCTCTCTCTCTCTCTCTCTCTCTCTCTCTCTCTCTCTCTCTCTCTTTCTCTGGCCTCATCTACACGCCTTTTCTTTCGCTCGCTCCTGCACGTGCTTGCACACACTCTTGTCTCTCGTGTTCAGGTTCTTTCCGAGTCTCTCTCTTACGCGATTTTTCGTTGACGTCATTTTTACTTTTTCCGCACTTTTGTTCTTCCTTTTCTTTTCTTTTATTTTACGTCACCTCCTTCAGTTGCCACATTCCTTCTGCCATTGAAGATAAGTAGCGGCTAATCTCTATGTTTGTTTGTTTGTCTATTTTGACAAAGGGTATTTACCCGAAATATTAATAAATTGTGTTGTACCCGTCTTTTCTAAGCGTGTTTCTTTCTCCGTTGGGTACTTCTTTTCTTTTTAAGACAATTTTTGTTGTGTATGATTTTCTATCACTGCAACAAGAAAGTCATCTTGAAGCCTTGAATCTTGACCCCTATCATATCAGCGGCCATTTATTTGTTTGTTTGTTCAATGGTTCTTTGAGGTTCTTTCGTTCGTTCCTTCATAAATTCGTGTTTTCACCCAAGTTAACTCATTCCAGACGTGCCGCCTCCGGATACGCGGCTTATCCGGAGGCGGCCGGTCTCGAGTGACGAATTAAACCATGGGGCTCAAACGATCGGCCCAAGATAAAACTGACAGTAGAAAAATATGCATTTATTCTACTGATCTATTACTCAATTACCTAATCAGCTCCGCCATTTTGGCCCCCACCCGGGTCTACCCTGGGGGACTTGGGTGGGGTTAACTACTTTTGGGTTCCCAGGGTCACCCTGGTCAGCCCCACAGGGTGGGTTTTCCCTTCTATTCTGGGGCATGTGTTTCTGTCTACCCTTGGTCCATTCACCTGTATTTTCCTTTTTTAAACTCTCCCTACTGTCTGCGCTGCCTGTAGCTCTTGATGTTGGATGTGTGTTGCTAAATGGTCCTAGCTTTATTTAGGCCCGATGTCGTAGGTTTATTTAACGTATTGGACCGGCTGGCGACATACATTCAATATTCTGTTTAGTTTTTTTTTTCCACAAGCAGTGCAGGCACGTCCTGAGAAAGTCTTGTTGCTGTCGGGACGTTAAGCAATGTACAATCAATCAATCAATCCGCCATTTGGCCGCTTTCATCACGTTTAACGCATTCGAGACGTGCAGCATCCGGAAACGCGGGGTATCCGGACGCAGTGCGTCTCGAATGAGTTAAAGGAGCGTGGTGTCTGAAACAATTTTTATTGCTTCCTTTTACAGCTTTTAATCTAAGTAAAAGGCAGCGGGGCGGGGTTTTGTGAGGTATGAGGGGGCAATTTCCACTATGTGTTTTCATAAATTGCAAGAAATTACATTTTGTCCATTTAGGTTTTCACCCGATTGCCTCCACAACTTGCATTATTTAAAAACACACTAGCGCGCCGGCGCGCACGCAAGCACGCACGCACATATGCACACGCATAAGCACGCACACTGACACACGCATAACTGCATACACACACGCGCACGCTCAGACGCAGGCGCACACACAAACACACGCATGCACGCATATGCATAGGTACACTCGCGCACAAACACGTGATAAAGCACACACACATGCGCGCACGCACATGAACATACACTGGCAAACACACGTACACGCACGCATACGCACGCACACGCACGCACTTACACATTTCTTTATATGATAACGTATATTGTCATTTGTATTAAGCCATTCCGCCCTGACGCACTACAGCAGGAGATGGGTCGACCTTGATAATTCAAGGGTAGTGCTAGATTAGCCTGGCATTGTCCTTGAATTATCATGGTCGATCCATCTCCTGCAACTGGTGCATAGTCGTTAGATGACGCCTCCAAAATTTGGGAAATACGGCCGTCGGGCTGTATGAGTTAACAATCGACAATGATAATTCAAGGGTGGTTCCAGATTAGCTTGGCGCCTATCGGCGCCTAGCTAATCTGGCACTGCCATTGAATTATCATGGTCGATCCATATCCTGCAACTGGTGCACAGTCATGAGATGACGCCTCCAAAATTTGGGAAATACGGCCGTTGGGCTGTATGAGTTAACAATCGACCATGATAATTCAAGGGTGGTTCCAGATTAGCTTGGCGCCTATCGGCGCCTAGCTAATCTGGCACTGCCATTGAATTATCATGGTCGATCCATCTCCTGCAACTGGTGCACAGTCATGAGATGACGCCTCCAAAATTTGGGAAATACTGCCGTCGGGCTGAATGGGTTAACAATTTGCAGCCTAGACCTATTATTTATGACAACTACTAACTCTGATATTTCCGCCTTGCAGCAGCTTCTCTTGCGGTGTGACCCCTTCCAAACCAGTGGGCGCAAGGCGTGTTTCTAATCCCTGTGTTAATTCAGTGGGGGGGGGGGGGGGGGGGATTAAAAAAAGAAAAACACGTGCAAAGAACGCGGTTACAAGCCGGTGTCGGTAAGAAACATAGATCCTCATGAGCCCCCGCAAATGCGGGGGCTCATGAGGATCTATGTCTCAGTCTTGCAGTTGGATCGTGTTCACTTTTTTCCGACAGTGTAGGTGTTGATAAATAATGCTGTTGTATGTAAACGGGATTTTAAAAAAAAAAAGTGTATTGTGCGGTGCAGTTGCGTGCGGTTTGAAAGCAAACCAATGTATTTAACTCGTTCAACCCGACACACGTATTTTTTCAAATTTTGGAGGTGTCATCTAATGACTATGCACCAGTTGCAGGAGATGGATCGACCATGATAATTCAAGGGCAGTGCCAGATTAGCTTGGCGCCGACAGGCGCCAAGCTAATCTGGCACTACCCTTGAATTATCATGGTCGACCCATCTCCTGCTGCAGTGCTGAATGGGTTAATCATTCAAAGCTCTCACCTGGCAGCCGTGAGATTAACTGGGAAAGAAGCTGTCTATGTTTCATCCGTGTAAGGCTGGAGCCAGATCATTGATTCGCAGTTCATAGTACATCAGGTGTGCACCAGTATTGATGGATAAATCATGCTAGTTCTGGGGTAGTAGCCAGTGATTTTGTTAGCGACCTTCCGATGGAGGGAGGGAGGGGATCGGATTAGATTAGGTTGCTTTGGGATCTTACTTACTTACTTACGCCTGTCAACCCTCCCAGGGTATAGGCCGTCGACGAGAGACCTCCAGCAACTCCTGTCCTGTGCTTCTCCTTCGATTTTACTCCAGGTGGTTCCCAGTCTCTTGATGTCTGCTTGGAGGTCTCGACGCCAGGTCTTTCTCGGCCTACCTCTTTTCCTCTTTCCCTGGGGTTTCCATGACAATGCCTGCCTAGTGATACTGGAAGCTGGCTTTCTCAGACTGTGACCAATCCATCCCCATCTTCTTCGCCCAATTTCATTCTCTGCTTTTATCTGCTCTGTTCTCTCCCAGAGTCTGACGTTGCTGATCTTCTCTGGCCAGTGGATTTTCAAGATTCTTCTAAGGCAACTGTTTATGAAGATTTGTACTCTGTTGACTGTGGTTTTTGTCAATCTCCAAGTCTCTGCTCCATATAGGAGGACTGCATTTACGTTGGAGTTGAAAATCCGGACTTTGGTGTGTTGTGACAGCTCTCTGGAACTCCACACTTTTTTTCAGCTGGAGAAAGGCTGCTCTGGCTTTACCGATTCGTGCTCCGACATCTGCATCAGTGCTGCCTTTTTTGTCTATGATCCTCCCGAGATAGGTGAAGGACTCCACATCCTCCAACGGGGTGCCAGCAAGCAAGACTGGTTCTTCCCTGGTTGCGTTCATTGTCTTTCTTTTCTGTTTGTGGATGGCGAGGCCCACTTGAGACGAGATGTCAGCAAGCCTCGTGGTCTTGTCCTGCATTTGTTGATGAGTGTGGTACAGTAAAGCAAAGTCGTCTGCAAAATCAAGGTCGTCAAGCTGTGTCCACAGTGTCCAAATTATTCAACTTCGTCTGTCTCTGTGCAAACACCCCTGCCTGACACCGGTTCTGACCTGGAGCTCCCTGGTGAACTGCCCTTCGTGGATCACGCGACATGTCATGCCATCGTAGCTGCTCTTGATCAGGCAGACGAGCTTTGCGGGTACACCGTAGTATCGTAGGAGTTTCCACAGAGTCTCTCGGTCCACGCTGTCAAATGTTTTCTCGTAATCCACAAAGTTGACGTACAGCGGGGAGCTCCACTCCAGAGACTGTTCCACGATGATGCGGAGAATGGCGATCTGGTATGTACATGATCGGTTTTTCCTGAATCCTGCTTGCTGGTCTCTCAGCTGGGGGCCAACGGAGCTCTTCATTCTCTCCAGGATGATCTTGTTGAAGACCTTTCCTGGTACTGACAGCAAGGTGATTCCTCTGTAGTTGAAACACTTGCTGTCGCCTTTCTTGGGAAGCTTGATTAGGTACCCCTCCTTCCAGTCAGTCGGCATCACCTCCTCTTTCCAGATCTTTCCAAACAGTGGGTACAGCAGCTCTACTGTTGTCTCTAGGTCTTCTTTCAGAGACTCCGCTGGGATGCCACCTGGCTCTGCTGCTTTGCCGTTCTTCAAAAATGCCACTGCCCTTCTTTTCTCTTCCCGGCTGGGTCTGTCACAGCTGATGGGTTGGTCGGTCTCTGCTGGCTGGATGTCTGCGGGGTCGGGTGGGCTGGGTCTGTTCAGTAACTCTTCAAAATACTCGGACCATCTGTCGAGTTGGTCTGCTCTGTCTGCAATAGGCTTGCCTTCTTTGTCTTTTACTGCTCTTTCTGTATCGCCATACTTGCCCGACAATCTTCTGGTAATGTAGAGCTGTTTCATGTTGCCACTGCCTGCTGCCTTTTCTGCCTCTGCTGCCAGGCTGTCTGTGTAGGCCCTCTTGTCTGCCCTGGTACTCCTCTTCACCTCGCGGTTGGCTTCCGAGTATTCCTCCTGTGCTCTTGCTTTGGCTACTCTCGTGCGACTGTTGTTGACACCTGCTTCCTTCTGCTTCCTCACTTCTATCTTTTTCAAGGTCTGTGCCGACAGCCAGTCCTTGTGATGGTGTTTCCTGAACCCTACAGTGTCTTTGCAGGTTGAGTTCAGCGCCTCTCTGCCTTCCACTGCTGCTCTGTGGTGACCGCCTCCTCTTCATTTACTAGCTCCTGTAGCGCTTGAAACCGGTTGGACAGCACCAGTTTGAACTCTTCTCTCACTCCAGTCTCTCTCATTATAGCGCTGTCGTCTTGTTGTCTCTGTGCGGCTTTTCTTTACCTTGAGCTTTATTCTTAAGGTAAGCAGATGGTGGTCTGAGGCGACATCTGCTCTCCTCCTCACTCGAACATCTTGAAGGGATCTTCTAAATTACGTGCTAATGCAGATTATGGTCTATTTGGTTCTCTGTAGTATGGTCAGGTGAGATCCAAGTTGCTTTGTGTATTCTTCTGTGTGAGAAGATGCTGCCTCTAATGACAGGTCTGTTTAGAGCACAAAAGTCTACAAATCTGTCCCCGTTCTCACTCATCTCCCCTAGTCCCTGTCTCCCCATCACCTCTTCGTATGCGGTGGTGTCCTCCCCAATTTTGGCATTAAAATCGCCCATGACGATAGTGATGTCTCGCTCCGCACATTTTTCCACAGCACTCTGGAGTCGGTCGTACAACTCTTGTTTCTCTTCCTCGTCACTGTCATTAGTGGGCGCATAACACTGGATGACGTTCAGCTTGATCTTTTTCTTGATTCTAAAGGCTCTCTGTGCCACTGGTGACAGCAAGACCTTCTGTATGGGGGGCATTCTCCTCTTCATGACCTGAATACAGAATCATCTCCCCACTTAACAGCCTTTTCTGGCCAGACTGCGTCCATCTATCTATCTATCTATCTATCTATCTATCTATCTATCTATCTATCTATCTATCTCTATCTCTATCTCTGTCTGTCTGTCTGTCTGTCTGTCTGTCTGTCTGTCTGTCTGTCTGTCTGTCTGTCTGTCTGTCTGTCTGTCTGTCTGTCCGTCTGTCTCTCTCTCTCTCTCTCTCTCTCTCTCTCTCTATCTCTATCTCTATCTCTATCTCTCTCTCTCTATCTCTCTCTCTCTCTCTCTCTCTCTCTCTCTATCTCTATCTCTATCTCTCTCTCTCTCTCTCTCTCTCTCTCTCTCTCTCTCTCTCTCTCTCTCTCTCTCTCTCTCTCTCTCTCTCTCTCCCCTATCTCTCTCTCCTATCTCTCTCTCCTATCTCTCTAATCTCCCGCAGTCTTGCCGACCGTTGGGGCACCACTGATGACTTGGCAACCAGCTCCCTCCATTCCTCTCTGTTCTCTGCCATTCTTAGCGTATCGCGCAGCTTCAGTCCTGTCCACTCTGAGATATTGTCCTCTCATCTTTTCCTCTGTCTTCCTCTCCTTCGTCTTCCTTGCACAGTGCCTTGCACAATTGTTTTGGCAAGCCCTGCTGAACGCGTGACATGCCCATACCACTTCAGTTTGCGTTTATTCACAATGGCTAATAGATCTTCATATGACCCGATGGCTTGCCTGATTCTGCTTCCCACTTTCACGTTTGTGACGTGATCTCTGTATGAAATGCCAAGCAGCATTCGAAAACATCTCATTTCAGTGGCTTGTATCCTCCTTTCAAGGTCTGCTGTAAGGGTCCATGACTCGCAGGCATACAAAAACACTGAGATGACTAAGGAGCGCATCAGTCTGATCTTGGAGCAGAGTGTGATGTTTCTGTCCTTCCATATGGTCTTCAATCTTGTCAGTGCTGTTGTTGTCTGCGCAATCCTGGACAGTATTTCTGGTTTTGATCCCTCATCTGTCACAATGGCTCCTAAGTATTTGAATTTATTAACGGTTTCCAGTTTTTGGCTTCCAATCTTGATTTCAGTGCCAATGCCACTGGTGTTATTGGTCATCAGTTTGGTCTTCTCTGCACTGATTTCCATCCCGTACGCAATGGCTGTACTGTCCAGCTTTTCCACCAGCTGAGCTAGTTCCTTCTCTGTTCCAGCGTCCATCTGGCTTCACTGATACCTAACAGGGAAAGGTTGTACTTTTGTATTTCCGCTGCTATTTGAGCGGCCTTGCCGCTATGGTACATGGTCTTGACATTCCATGTGCTCGTGGTTGTGTCCCTGGATAGAGAGAGGCGGCTCGGTCCTGTGGCTTCCGAAGACTTCCGGCTTTCACCACAGGACGTCATAAATCTTCTGGCAGAAGAACCTTTCTCCTCCAGGAAAGAAATTGCTGTTTGTCTTTTCGTCGGCGTTTTTGTAGCTATTTCCTTACTTGCAGGGTAGGGAAACTAACCCCACGCCCAACCCCCTTACTAGGAGGACCAGGGGTTTTCTGTCGGGGTCACCTTCCCTTAGACGTGAGGAACCCCCTATCCACCACCCAGAGGACGCGCCTCAACGCCATATGGTCCCAGTGCGAGATGCTTTGAGATCAATGGATGGATAAATTGTGGGCTGGATTGGATTGATTTCGATTGATTCATTCATACCATTCCATTCCATTTCATTTCAGTTCAGTTCAATTTAATTCCATTCCATTCGCTAATTACCTACCTGCCAGAAAGACTTTAACACTTCGACATTTAGAATCAGACTCAATAGTTCAAGGGTATTGCCCTATTAGCTTGGCGCCTGACAAGGCGCCGAGCTAATCGGGCACTACCCTTGAGCTATCATGGTCGCTCCATTTACCCCAACTTGCTGTGCAATTGAAAGGGACGCATCAGCAACGATTAAGTTTAAATAGAGAGCTTTCTCGGAATCCCGACCGCTCTTCAATGTTGATGACAGACGCTAACACGGTTCTTGCATTAACAATTTGAATTAACCCACGTAGCCGCAAGGCCGCATCCTTTCCCAAATTTGGGAGGTGTCACCAAGCGACTATGTGCTGTTGGGCGTCGGGGCTAAATGGGTTAAATGTAAACTGTGAAGCCCACGAGAGAAAAATACGGTGGAAATGTAGGCCGGCTATTGCAAGCATAATTATTAACTCATTCAGCCTCGACACACGACAGCAAGACATGGATCGAGCATGATAGTTCAAGGGTGGTGCCAGAATAGCTTGGCGCCCATAGGCGCCATGCTATTCTGGCACCACCCTTGAACTGTCATGCTCGATCTCAGTCTCTAGAATTGTAATACAGTCCTTCAGAGGGCGACTTCAAAATTGGGGGATTTCGGTCCTGGTGTAGAATGAGTTAAACTAATAGCTGTGTTGTTTACGTTTCCTTTTAGTGGCAGCAAAGCTTTAGCGCGTAATACATGAGTTCTTGCAGTGGCAGTAGCCTGACAATGCAGGTGCAGATTGGATCTCTCCGGAAGCCGGTGCAACTGCATCTATTTATCTATTTATTTATGGAATCTGCCACGGCGCTTTTATTCGGTGGCTTATTTGCTTGACGCATTAATGTTGCATCGCTTGTCTGGTTCGCAGGAAGATAATCTACGAGTTCTTTTAGGCTCACGTAAATTGCAGGTGAGAGAGAGAGAGAGAGAGAGCGAGAGAGAGAGAGAGAGAGAGAGAGAGAGAGAGAGAGAGAGAGAGAGAGAGAGGGAGGGAGAGATTAAAATGCTGTAAACTGAAACTGTATCATGTTTTACATGGATAAATATAGTAGTAGCTTCATTTCAGTCATGTCTGTCCCACGCAATACGCACACATTTTGAGGACACACACAGAGAAAAAAATAGCGAGAGAGAAAGAGAAAGACACTGAGAGGGAAAGAGAGAGATCTTGTATTCCACTTGATAGATGCGTCTCATACGCTTCCGTGTTGGGTTCACAGACTCCGACCATTTTTTCAGACACCTTTATATACTGACGAGCAAAACACTGCAGTGTTTCCGATAATTCCTAAAAATATAACTTTTTTGTTGTTGTTGCTCGTCAGTATGATATGATTCTAGCTGAGACATTGTGCTCAACCGAGTATATAACAAATTCACTCTGTACAGCGGAAGATTCGTTGTCAGTTTGATTGTTCAAGGCAGTGCTAGAGTGGCTTTTCGACTGAAAAGGCGCCAGGATAATCTGGCACCACCCAGGAACTTTCATGGCCGGACGATCCATCTCCCTCATCAGGTACTCAGTGTTTACTTTCGCTGAATAATTGGGGCCATTTCCCGCTTCATCAGTAAGAGGTTCACTCGGCGGCCGCCATGCGGGGAGGGTCTTTGCGGCCTTCCGATACAGTGTTGAACGTCAGCGCCCGAAGACTGAACCAGTTCAGTTGCCCTGGATGTGTGATTCACGTGTGCGCACTCGATGTGTGTGGGTGTGGGTGTGGGTGTGTGTGTATGTGTGTGTGTGTGTGTGTGTGTGTGTGTGTGTGTGTGTGTGTGTGTGTGTGTGTGTGAGTATGTACATCCCGTGAACCGGGGACACACACGGGTTATACACCCACGAACCGGGGACCTCCAGTAACCGGGGACGTCCCCGGTTCCAGACGATTTGAGTTATCATTTGCGACGTATATTATGACTCAAAACAATGTTACTGGTGAAATATGAGCAAAATCTGACGAGGTCCCCGTTTCGTATGGTTACAACCCATGGTGTGTGTATCTGGATACACACTTTTATAGGATTATACACACGGGTCCCCGGTTCGTATGGTTACACCCCATGCTCAAATACATGGATCTGATAGAAGATATTTTGCTTTCAACCTCTTCAGCACATAGATCTATGTTCATTTGTTACAAATATATTAGTACTGGGCTGTGAAGTTGAAAACAATGGGCTTTTAAGATGATGAAACTTTGTACACACACGTCCCCAGTTTGTAGGGATACAATCAGACGTCCCCGGTTTGTATGGATGTAGCCGATGATTAAAAACAGATAAACTGTTATGAACTTTGCTAAAATCATTTTATAACATGCATCTATGTTGGTATTTAAGCATGATAAATGTGTCTTGGAACTGATTACCATTCAAAAGATGCTGCCATTCACGTGTCCCCGGTTCGTATGAATACAACCAGCTCGTGTGTGTCCCCGGTTCGTATGAATACAACCAGCTCGTGTGTGTCCCCAGTTCGTATGGATGCAACCAGCTTGTGTGTGTCCCCGGTTCGTATGAATACAACCAGCTCGTGTGTGTCCCCAGTTCGTATGGATGCAACCAGCTTGTGTGTGTCCCCGGTTCGTATGAATACAACCAGCTCGTGTGTGTCCCCAGTTCGTATGGATGCAACCAGCTCGTGTGTGTCCCCAGTTCGTATGAATACAACCAGCTTGTGTGTGTCCCCGGTTCGTATAAATACAACCAGCTCGTGTGTGTCCTCGGTTCGTATGTATGCAACCAGCTCGTGTGTGTCAGCAGTTGGTATGGATCGAGCCAGCTCGTGTGTGTGTTCATATGAACGCAAGCAGCTAATGTGTGTTCTCTTGTTATGAACTAATTAATCTGTACATCAATGGAGAGAAGATTCCAAAAGTAACAAGAAATGGTCTTAAACAATACAGTGCTGTATCAACGCAAACGTAGACGGTTCTGAGTCACAACAAGCAAACAAATGAGAGGTAATAAAACTGCAGACAGACTGGCAATGAAAAGATCCGCAATAACTCAAGTGCATAGAACACTGTCCTATGCACGCGGTGATATGGCCTTAGTCACCTGCTCGGCTTAAATCCAAACAAATAACTGAACTGTCCTATGCAAAAGAAAAACTGTCAAAACAGCCCAGCAGAAAACAAAGTAGCTGTCCTTTCAAAGCGTTCTTCTTTCTTCTTTTGGGTTATTCTCTGCATTGTAAACGCTTGACAGTTACCTTGTTGGTCTGGATTAAAGTAGCCGCATGAACATTCCATCTACAGCAAAACAGTTACAAATGTACCATTTGTTGATCACACCCGAGCCCGTAGGGTCGTCTTCCGACTATTCACAGGGTATAACAAAGTGAACTGCCATCTCCACAAGAAGTTCGGAATCGGCCAGTCAGATCAGTGCCTGTGCAAATCTGGTAGCTTGACAACAGAACATATGCTTTAAGCTATTCTTCCATAACAAAAATCGGACACGAATTCGATCCGAATCCAAAGCGGGTCCAAATCAGAAACGTTTGTGCCAGTCCTTATCTTTATGTGTTTCCATATGCCTGTTAGGGAAATAAATTCGCATCTAACTTCGATCAAAGATGACGCAATTGTGAAAGAAAATTGCATTGCGAATGGGTTCGAATGGTATTCGTATTGGATTCGTGCTTACGAAACTGTAGCTTAAAGTTACGCTTCCATAAACACGAATCCGATACGAATTCGATCTGAATACGATTCGGGTCCGAAACAAAAAGGTTCGTGCAAGTCCTAATCATGTTTGTGTGTTTTTATATGCCCAATGTATCCGACTTCGAACGATAAAGAAGCAATTTTTAAGAAAAATTGCATCACCGTAATGGGTTCGCGTATTCGTATCGGATTGGTGCTTACGGAACCGTAGCTTAAGACCTGCCCCATGCTCGCAACCCTCAGATGAAGGTACTGGTTGGTGGCAGCATTCAAAGAGGAGACTGTGTTGTCTTCAATGCAGAGGAAGAAAAATAATAGCCTGTATCAACCACCTTTTCAGCGATGGTTTAGAACCGTAATACATAGTGCAGTAAATGTTGAACAAATATAGTAAGGAAGTCGAGTGGATGGTACTTAAAAACTTCTGAAATTTCTACACTGGAGTTACATTTTCAAGTCTTCCTTCATTTACTTGTATGATTTGCAGGGTTTCACACTTTCACTCTTTTAACCATTTTGATCTGATTGGTACGTAAAACTTTCACAATGACCACCCTAATTCTTTTGGAAAAAAACAGCAACATTTTATTTTATCCCATGAATCTAGTTATGCTCAGACGTTTGGTTTGCAAGATCCACGCATGTAAAGTTATCCAACCAAAATCGACCGCCATATCTCCATCTGTTAACATTGTGCATTCCAGACAACTTGATTACCATGTCTTTAACTCCCAATGTGAAGCTTTTCATGCTGAAGGTAGTGTTTTCTGTACACTGTTCAGGTTTTGCATCCATGACAGCGCCGCCCTCAAGATCATCTTAGTCGCGTGCTCACTATAAAACTAATAACTAACTAACTAACTGAAGTTTCAGCTTTGTTGGCAGCATGATGTTGTGTTGGTACAACATATTAGCACGAAGTTGACATGGCGCATGACTGGCCTTGCTGATTCATACTGCAATCCCATTGTGCAGGGAACTACCTTAAGCGATAACTCTGCCCAGTTGTTTGTATTTAAGTAATTTGCTTGGATACGTCACAAGTGCCTCACAAGCTACTGTGTGGTGTACTTAGTAAGTACAAAATGACCCAACGTTGCGCCCAGAACAGGTCCGATTGTTGCTTGATTACAAACAAAGCTGCCTAGAATCATGAGAAAGTTTGGAGTTAAAACCATGGCATGTATACGTACGTAATCACTTAGCCATGCACGAACAGTTGGATTCCTTAGCCATTTGATCCTGAGGGCATCAAACTGACAGCCCATGATAAAATATTGCATACAGTACAAGACATTTCACATACCTAAGCACAATGTTTCGCATTAATGCTTACTAGTGATTAAAAAAGAGCTTTCTCCATTTCCTTGACCTCAATTCCGGCCGCCATCAAATGTTGTTGGACACGTAACATTTAAATTCGTTTGGGTGAATGTCAAAGAGGATTAAAACGGAATTATAAGCTGGACTGTCGTGACAGTCTTTCACGTTAAGAGCATAGCTGAGCGTGAGGCAGACCCGGCAGAGCTCCAGAGATGGTTTTCTAACCTTAGCGTACAAGCTATGGATTGGAGACATCCCGAAAGCTCTAAGACAAGCCTGAAGACACTATTTAAGAATCGCATCTGAAACTGTAAGAGTAAACATTGCTGCAGATACATAAAATATAGATCAATAGTCTAGTCTTGATCAGAACTAGGACCAAAATGGACAGAGAAGGGCTGTTTTCCCTGGCGATCGATCGATCGACCGACCGACCGACCGACCGACCGACCGACCGACCGACCGACCGACCGACCGACCGACCGACCGACCGACCGACCGATCCGACCGACCGACCGACCGACCGACCGACCGACCGACCGACCGACCGACCGACCGACCGACCGACCGACCGACCGACCGACCGACCGACCGACCGACCGACCGACCGACCGACCGACCGACCGACCGACCGACCGACCGACCGACCGACCGACCGACCGAACCGACCGACCGACCGACCGACCGACCGACCGACCGACCGACCCGACCGACCGACCGACCGACCCGACCGACCGACCGACCGACCGACCGACCGACCGACCGACCGACCGACCGACCGACCGACCGACCGACCGACCGACCGACCGACCGACCGACCGACCGACCGACCGACCGACCGACCGACCGACCGACCGACCGACCGACCGACCGACCGACCGACCGACCGACCGACCGACCGACCGACCGACCGACCGACCGACCGACCGACCGACCGACCAATAAATAATCCAGACCAAAAAGGTGACTGCCAAGCGTGTCAAATGCAAAGAAGTACCCAACGGAGAAAGAAACACGCTTAGAAAAGGCGGGTACAACACAATTTATTAATATTTCGGGTAAATACCCTTTGTCAAAATAGACAAACAAACAAACAAAGAGATTAGCCGCTACTTATCTGTATTTGCAGAAGGAATGTGGCCACATATTTGCATATTTGCGCATGCGCGTTTGTTGTTAGCTATGGAATGTGTGGCTGGCTCTAATGGTGTCAGTAGAACGTTCTTGGATTATGTATTAGCCAGAGGGATTTACCAATTACGGTGGCCATCGTCCGACATGGGGAGATTCAGGTAATTGATTGATACTATTTAACAAATCAGTACCTCTTACTTTGCGAGTTACTATTTATGTCCCCCTTGCACATGTAGTCATCCACGTCCTGAGAAAGTCTTGTTGCTGTCGGGACGTTAAGCAATGTACAATCATTAAACATGTAGTCATCAAGGAAACTTTGCGATACCATCCTCATTGCCATACCATTCTCAAAGGCAGCCATCCGGTAATAAGCTGGTGACTGTGGGAAAGTGGGCAAGTGTTCAATCTCTGCTGATCTGGTGCCCCGCCCAGTCCCTCAGCTAGGCACAAAGCTTCATGTTCACAGGGGCTTACAGGAGCCGATACTGCTTTTTGTGCGATACTATCCTCATTGTATCGTCGGGCAAGGCAGTCATCTAAGTACAAGTATGCAATTGTGGACACGTCCACTGAGGCAATTGCAATTATCAATCAGAAATCTAGAAGTCCACTGTGCCCCTTCCGGCGGCGGTGTTAGCGGATGACGGCCGGGTGTAACTCGTGGGGAGGTAACAGAAGTCCAGTTTACCGTCCCTACTCACGCTAATGAGCGTATGAGGGACAAATCGTGGGGAGGTGGCGGGGGCGGGGAGTTATATCATCCGTTGCTCGGATCAGGGCCCATGATAAAGTCCTTTGATGTTTAGTAACGGGCTGCTAATCCGGTAATCCCATTACGACTGAATGCAGCCGCATAGCGGATCGCCAGCCACTCTCAAAGTGCGGTCTTTGTCTTTTGTGGTGAGTGTTAGTGGTCATGCACCACTGCCCATCAGAGCATCATTATAATCATCGAGACCTGCATTGTCACCAGACAGATGTGTGAAATGTGCTGGTTTTGTTGACGTTGTATTCTGAAGGCCCTAATCCTTCAGTAGTCGTCGTCCCGTGTATACGTCGTTCGAGACCACGACTCCGCTTATTTGATCTACATCAGTTTTCTCACATGAGGATATTGGGTATATAGTGCAGTATTATGGTATTATTCACACGGTGTATCAGTGTAGTGGTTAGCCGGTTGCACTGTTCCTTATAAGGAATAGATGATTTGGGAGAATGTTCATCTCGACATCGTCTCCTCTCATCACCTTCAAGTCACAGCCTTGTCTACGCCACGCTTCCACGCTGCGCTTGTCTACGCCGCGCTTCTTTGCTGAGTTCTCACCATACACAGCCGACGGCCATATTGCTTTCTACGCTCAAGCCACGCCGGTCCTGTCTTCGTCGCTGCTTCACATACACTTAGACAGCTGAACTTTTATACTGCTAAGTCCTTTTTAGGACCGCCTTTTTAAGGACTGACTCAGGTGGCATTGGTAGTTTCTATTGTCGTGACTTGGTCAAGTAACTTGGTTTTTTTTAGTGATTTTTTAGCTTGTGTTGTACACTAGCACTGGCCCGAGGAAAGTACACCTACATGGACTTTCTTATCGGGACCATATCTTCCTCTGACTCCGACCAGGGATCTGATTCCGTGGCGGTCTCTGAAGGTATTTGGGATACTCCAACTAGAAAAAGAAAAAAGAAAAATAAGAAGAGAGAGAAGAGAGCTAGGGCCGATGATGGTTTAACTTCGCCGCGATCACATGCAAACACTACTTTTAATATAGACGGAGCTAGCCCGTCTGTTACATCCCCAAGCGGAGTCCCATTAGGGGACTCCGTACGGGGAGAGCATAGGGCTTTCATTTCCCCTCCCCTATCCCCGGACATTGCACGTGCCTCTGGCACAGCCCGGGGAGAGCGTAGGTCAGATTCCCCTGCCCTAACTTCTTGTGAAAATGGACTGGGGGGAGTGACTGTCGAAGCGGAGAAATCGTCTCCTCTGCGCCAGATACCCCCCCCCCCCCCTGACCATCAAAATTCTCCTACTAAAACAGTTACTATGGATTGTCAGCCCCTTCTCATCGTTGATGAGCCTGTTGTCAACGATGGGATGGAGGACGAGGACACACTATCTAAAACACCCTTCCAAACTGTTAAGAACAAGAAAACATTTAAACAACGCAATAAACTTAATGTATCTGCTTTAGGAAGGGACGGTGCCGGCGCCACCACTGAGGTGTGGTGTACTTACCCGGTGAGGGTGCGTGACTTGGGAACGGGGACTTCTTGTCTCCGTGATCATGGCACGCATCAGCCTCACCTCTGTGAGGGGGCCGGTGTCGCCCACTCTGAAATTACTTTACGTACAATAGGCAGGGACGTGTGGATAGTCTCTTGTCCAAACATGCGTTCGCAAAAACTTCTAGCCTCGAGAAGTGTCCTCGGCGGGGCAAATGTTGAGTGTACCATCCCCACCCCTAGGGTGGTGGGGGTGGCCCACGGCATTCCCTTGACTGAGGATCTTAATCAGATGAAAAAATCTCTTGCTGACCAGGGATATGTTATAGAAGTTGTTAGACTTGCTAACATAGATGGAACCAACTCGAGAGCGATTAAAATAGATTTTCATGGCTTAACTAAACTCCCCCCAAGAGTCAAAATTGGGGTCCATCATTTGCAGATCGAGCCGTATGCCCCTCCTGTTATGCGTTGTACTAAATGCTGCAGGTTGGGTCATACGACACGATCTTGCAAATCTAAACAAACAGTATGCGTGCGCTGCGGCGGGCGGGATCATGCTCGCTCTACCTGTAGTGAAACAACTAGTCCTAAATGTGTTAACTGTGGCGGCGCTCATAGCGCCGCATATCAAAAGTGTCCTCAGATTATTCTAATCCGGGAAGCTAACCGGATTAGGAATGAAAATTATATTCCGTTTAGTGAGGCCATGAGGAGAGCCCAGATCAAGACCCAAAATAAAGAGAACGTTCCATTTGTTCAGGCATCTTTGCCGAAAGACCTGGATCCCGCTGCGTGGACCCAGGTCTCTACGCAAACAAAAAAGAATGTGAATTCTACAGTCCTAGTTTCTGATCAAAGTTCCAGACAGAACAAAACTCAAACTACTAAGAATTTAACCTATAGAGATGCACTGATGCAGGATAAAGCTATAGTAATTGATCAATCTCCTTCACTTCCACCGCCTCCCTCTCCGTTGGCGGTGGATGATTCACCTTCTGCTTGTAGGACCCTCCATTTTGGTGAGGCTCGACAAGATGGTGATGGCCCTGGGCTGAAGTCTTTCATGCTTGGGGACATCCAAAGAGTGACTTATTCAGGCAATTTCAGGAGGTAGCGTGAAGGGGATCATGATGGCCATGCTACAGCTTAATCAGCTTATCATGACCGTCCTGGTTCCCCTGATGGCGAATCCTGAGATACAATGACTAAATGATAGAAAGATTCCGGAGGTTTTTTTGGATATGATTCGGCCGCCATGATGGGTATGTTTAACAGTGAAAGCCTCAGGTTCCTACAATGGAATTGTAGGGCCATTAATAGTAATATTCATTTTTTAAATGAATATTTGAGTGCGGAATGCCCACATATTGTGTGCTTACAATCTTTATTTATAGTTAGAGATAAATTACCTATTATCAGTGGATATTATTATCCTCCTATTGTTGAATCTGATAAAAAACCTAATGATAAAATTTATACAGCAACTTATATTAGGGTAGGGATTGTTCATCAAGTTAAAAAAACACCCGTTCCCCTACATGAAACTCATCCTATTTATAGTAATTGTATTCAAATTGATACTTCTTCAAATAAAGTTATAAATTTAATAAACGTATATGCTCCTAGATCAGTTTCCCCAACTGGACTGGAGTGGATGCTGTCCCTGCCGGGTGATGGCTGGATGGTTATGGGGGACCTTAACATCCATCACCCGATGTGGTACACTAAATCTCTGGAAACTCATGTCATAGCACATAAACAGGCGGAGGATATTGTTTCTTCTGATTTGTGTGTTTTGAATAATGGAGGATTTACTAGAGTTCCTGATAGGAAAGATCAGTGCCCATCAGCGGTCGATCTGTCTTTGATATCTTCTGGTCTATTTCTTGACGCTACCTGGATGTTGGGGGATGACACTATGGGGAGTGATCATCTCCCGATATCCTTGGAACTGAATTGTAAAATTCGAATGACTAATGGCTTTTCTCAGTCAAAAGGTAAATTCTTGTACAATAAGGCAAATTGGCCATTGTTTCAGGAAAAATTTACTCAGAATTTATTTAATATTGATGCATCTAGTGTAGAAACATTTAATGATACCTTTACGAAGGCTATAATCGACTCTGCTGAAATTGCCATTCCGCGTAGTAAGGGAGCCCCTCCTGGGAAACCAACTAATCCCTGGTGGAATGAAGAGTGTGATAGAGCGGTTAGAGTCAAAAGGAAAGAATACAATAAATGGAAAAAGAACAAAAAGTATGGATCACCATGTGGCAATGAAGTCAGCGAATGTCCAATGTAATAAAGTTATTGCCTTAGCCAAGCTGCAATTTTTAGATCAACAAATCTGTAAGGAAATTAAAACTCCTACAGATATGGCTAAGGCCTGGAAAATTGTCAAAAAATTAAAAAATAGGTATAACCCTTCCCCAGGTCCATTAATAAATAATGGAGTAACCTATGTCACTGAACAGGATAAAGCTGAATTATTAGCTGAAACTTTTGCTTCTGTTAGCTCTACGGAGTGTCTTCATCCGATAGCTAAAGACTATAGAGCAACAGAAGAGAGTAAACCTGAATTTAGAAACAACTCTTCCCCTCATGTAGGGGATTCTTTACCGATAAACCTTCCTCTGACTATGGAAGAATTAGAAATCGTCCTGTCCCAGATAAGTACAGCTAAAATTACACCAGGGCAGGACGAAATAACTTATATAATAAAAAATCTTCCCTTTGTTGGGAAAAATTCAATGTTGACTCTCTTTAATCGTTGTTATGCTGAGGGATTGTTACCTGTGTGAATAAAATGGTGCTCGACATCGCACACCAAACAACGCGTTCAGGAGCCTGTTTATTCTGGCTTGGCCGTATACACAATGTTTCATGACACAGGTCTAGATTTTGTTTTAGTCACTCTTTCCATTGCGTATTTCGAGCACATTTTTGCTTGCAATAAGCTAGGTACTGCTCTCGTCAGCGGACCCACCTAACCACAGTGGTGCTTAACACCAAACTTTTCTTTTTGTTGTGACCGTTCTGTGGATTTCTATTCGTTGGTGTCACTTTTTGTTTTTCAGTTCATTGCGTTGGACGAAGGGGGGGAGGGGGGGGGGGGGTTGTGTGCGACTCGCACTGTTTTTCGTTGTTTTTGTTGGGCAGTGTTAGGTTATCCCTGCCTGTGTTTTACGTTGCGTGTTGGCGTGTTTGCCATGGTGCAGCGTCCGCATATACTTTCGTATGTTTGCCGGACCCAGAAGGTCCTGTCGTTCCATCAAGGCTTCAAAATTTTGCCTGTTTCTCGCTGGTGTGTTGAGCTGTTCATTTTGTATTGTTTCTCAGGGTGGTTTGTTGGCCACCTCTTAGCGCTGTGGTTGTGCGCTGAACTGGTTATTACGCGCGGCCGTTTGCTGCTTTTATGTCCCCCGCGCGCCTGGCCTCGTGTGAGTCATCATTGAAGACTGTTGTCGGTGCGCGTTTGATCTCTGCGAGTGGTTGGTACCGCGTTAGCTCTGATTCCTCTGCTACTCAGGCCCGTTTGCGCGTGCTCCGTCTTCGCATTAATTTTTTATTATGCGTCCATTTTTTGGTGTCCCACGCTTTTGTTGCGACATTTGTGTGTCTTCGGTGGGGAAGTCAGTCTTGTATTACTGTCCGTTTGTTAACGTGTTGTTTCATACTGTTCATTGCGTTATCTCTGCGTCATTTGTTTTTCAGATTTACCTGTTCCTCATTTGTTATGAGTCTGTTTCTAGGCCATGTTTGTTGATTTTTCTTCCTTTCTGCGCGGCGCGTGGTCAGTTACGGTTCCTTGCGTTGTATACTTTTGTTTTTCTGATTCTCCTGTCCCTCATTTGTCAAGAGTTTGTTCCTAAACCGTTATTTGGCGCGTTCGGAGGGTCTTGCCGTTCTGTTCAGGCATCCATCTCTCGTTTGTTGGTTTTGGGATTGTGCGTTGTTTATCCGGTGTTTATGGGTCGATTTCAGTCATCCCATGCCTCGGTTCAGGTCCGTGCGACCCCCGGTCTTTTGGCATGTGCCGCTGGCCCCGCGTTGTTTACACGTTTGTTTTCGGCAGTGTGATCATCTGTTCTCAGTGTTGAGTTTTGATCAGGTGATCTGGTCTCCCAGCCTCATTTGGCTTTTTCCGATGTTGCGGATTCTGGCCTAGGATTATTGTTTTCCCTCGTGTTTCGGAGGTTTCTTTGGTCGGCTTGTTTGCCTTTGCGCTGTGGTTTTGCGCTGGCGGGTATTTTTCTGGTGAGATTTGGTTAGAGAGAAGAAATAAGAAGGAAGAAGAAGGGGGAAACAGAAAAAGGAGGGGGGGGGGAGGGGCACGCTACGCATGCACATGCTATTGTTGGTTGTTCTCACATTCACGGGTTTGAGTCAGGATATTGAGTCACTTCCAAAGACTGTACCCTCCTTGTGTTATTGCATAATCTTTGGTCATCGGGTGTTTGAGCGGTCCCAGGCGCGCCAACTGGTAGCATGTTCACGTTGCCAGTTCAAAGTTGGGCTTGAGATAGTACATGCGTGTACGTCAACATTTTCAGCGCCCGTTATTTCACACGTTTGTTGGTTTTCTTTTTTTTTTTTTTTTTTTTTTCAGAAGTGCTGTCCAGGGCTTGTTTGGCCCTTGTCGTGTTCAGTTATCTCGTTTGTTTCATTTGTTGGTGAGGAAGAAATTGTTAGACCTGTGTCACTAATGAAGGTGTGACCAATCCAGGAGGCCCGTTGTCTTTGCTTTTTTTCCCCATAAGTTGCAGTCATTCGTGGTGCGACTCATTACACAAATCTGTTTGGGGTTTTCCCCTTCCTTTCGCTATAGCTTTGTTGTTCCTTTTCGTATCGTTTCTTCGGACGGCTTGTTTGCTGTTGATTTAGTTCTGTGGGCGGGCGCTGAGATGGCCTGTGGGCGGCTGCGGTTATGTCAGCCCCGTTTTGTGATCGCTCGTCGGTCGGTGTGCATGAATCAGGCGCGATCAGTTTTAATTCTGGCATAGTATGCCCTTGCTGTTGTCCAGTTCTTTGTCTAAGCTACGTACACTGGCCTCACGGCCGTCTGGCATCAAACCAGCTCCCGTTTTGTAGCCTGATGATTATTCTTCCCCAAAGTGGGTCCCGCGTTGTTAGGCGTTTTTGTTTCGGGCGGTGTACCCATTGGTACTTACTACCAGTTTAAAAGTGAGGTCAAGGCTTGTTTTCGCCTTGTGTTGGTTTTTTTTTTGGTTGTTTGTTTTTTCTTTGTTGGTGAGAAAGTTATTCTTGTGTGACTAGACCTGTGCCACTCGTGAAAGTGTGACCAAGCCAGGCAGTCTCGTTGTGTAGTTGTTGGTGGATCAGCACGAGGGCCCCGGTTCGTATGGATACAACCCATGAAAACACATGCCAATAAAACAGGTATTTATGGACTTACAGAGACACTGATATAACAGTTAGCATTGCTTATGAATCGGCTTTCCAATGTTAAAAGCGCGATGCTCGGAAAGCATTATTTCATAGGGTCCCCGGTTCGTATGGATACAACCACGTCCCCGGTTCACGGGGTTTACATGCCTGTGTGTGTGTGTGTGTGTGTGTGTGTGTGAACTCGCCAAAATATCGGAAGACGAGGGTGGGGAGGGGGGAGAGGGGAGGAGGAGGGTGGGGGGGGGGAAGGACAAGCACCCCTATAAGGGACTCTGTTATAGCATTATAGAATCAGTTTTGAGTGGGAGGGGCGGCGGTCCGGAACCGGCCCTGAACCCTCCACCTCCACAGTTCCGCCCCTGCATTAAGTCGATCGCCATGGCTTGTGCTCCTCATAGTCTTCAAACCTCCCCACCCCCCATCCCCCACCCGGCCTACATCTCCCGTACCTACAATACCGTGAGGTGACAGGTACTTTCTTTTTCAGTTTACACCCCTTCTTCTTGGCTGCTTTTGAGCGGAAAAGCTCCTAAAAGTTCTACTTTAATGGAGTCTGGTTTAAACACTGCTGTCAACTGAATATCTTTTCAATAATTCGCTTTGACTTAGAGTAAACACGGCAGAAAACAATGGATGCACAGCAGCAGAGTCCGCAGTGGCCTCAGTCTTTCACGGCACACTACTAAAGGGTTTAACGTCCAACTCTAGAAAGAGGTCCGGGATAGTACTTCCGGCCACAGCTAGAATTTCGCGCGTGTGGTGCGTTTCCTCCCTTGTATTCTGATTCAGTTGAGCTAGTTACGCGGGGGCGGCCGCGCGCATTGACGCGGTGGCGCAGCACTGAA
The DNA here is from genome assembly GCA_036245525.1 of Semisulcospira habei. NCBI lineage: Eukaryota > Metazoa > Mollusca > Gastropoda > Semisulcospiridae > Semisulcospira > Semisulcospira habei. The sequence goes on from BTPG01000001.1 coordinate 89,261,900, forward strand.
TTTGCATTTAGTCAAAGCACCACTCGTCAGGCCCCTATGGAAAATCTGTATCACACACATGTGATACAACTTGGTTGTGTCACACATGTGTGACTGATACAGCCCTGCGGCTTCGGCCGTGGATGCCGCCAAGTGTGCACAAAACTGTCGGGTAAATAGACTGTGGGAAATCAGGGTATTTACCCGACCACATCAATAGTAATGCACCTTCGTGTTTGTGTATGTATGTTTCTCCTGCCTACTTCCTAAGTTCCGGAGAAAGACATGGGTTATAAGCGAGACCTGATGCATCCTTTTAGGGATGTAGATGATCGTCTTGTTCTATACCTGCGTATTTCTCTGTGGGCTGGCGAATGGGTGCCTAATAGGCGGGGGCAGGGGATCTAACCGTTTGTCTGTCCAGCGCTGAGTGATTCCCCTTGGTTTGTGTATGTAAGTTTAGTACCACAGTACCACAGTAACGCGAACGACAGCAACGCGGCGTGACTTTATGGCTCGCGTGTACCGCTATATGACTTGTAGAACTTTGCAGATGTACCTAGCCGGCATAATCATGTTTTTCTGTGATGCTGCAGTAGAATGCCGGAGTGATGCAATTCGTAGTGCGGGAGGCATGGATTGTCATGAGCCCCTGCAGGGGCTCATGAGAATCCTAGCTTCTCGCATTCCCAAGCTACCCGTGAGAATCTGTTTCTTGAAGTCTTGGCAGAGATGGGACTGCTGATGAATTTGACCAAACACCTCAAGGCCAATGGTGGTGTTGTTGTTTTTTTTGTTTTTGTTTTTTTTTGTTGTTGTTGTTTTCCACAACCTTCACACACATGATTCTTTCCCTACATTATTCACATACACATGATCTGTGTTTACTGAAACAAAAACTGAATAGTGTCTTCTAATGTAGGTGAGGCTTGTATCTTTGGAATATATATATATATATATATATATATATATATATATATATATATTAATAGAACGTGGACATGGGAGAGGAAGGGGTGGGGGCAAGGGAGGTAGGAGCTTTATGAGGACTGCGTTGTGTCCCAAGCACGAAATTTCAACCGTAACGAATTTATGAACAGACAACCCAAAATAAAAACCCGAAAACAAACCAAGAAAATGTATCACAATATGAGGCGCTAAATGTTACGAATCACAAGAACAAAAAGTGCAGCAGTCTGACGGGTCATGATGTGGTCACCTATTCTACCCACCCACCCTTACCCCAGCCATCCTTTTCAGATAATCCATGTACGTGATCCTAAACCCTAAAATGTTCCCGAGCGTGTTGTAACTTGTAAGTCTGCATACATTTACGTCTGACTAAGTATAATGTCACCTCATCAACTCCAGTGGTCGTGTTCAAGTCTCTGAAAACGTGGAACACCCGCGCAACACCTCGCCGTTTGAGGAGCTTATTTTACAACAGAAGCCAGTAAGAGGCTTAGATCCGCATGAGTCCCCGCGGATGCGGGGGCTCATGAGGATCTATGCCTCTTGCATTTGGGTCGCGTTTTATGTGCCTTCGTCAGAGAAACGGCTGAATCCGAATAAAAGGATGTCTCGTCTCGTCCTTTGACCGTGGATTTCATGCTGAGTGGCTTCCAGCCAAGGGAAAAGACTAGATTGCTGTACCGGAACAGTTCAAGCAGTACAATCTGCCACTGCCTTTTACTCTCACGAGGCAATGCTGCCACCGGATTAGGGACATTAGGGAGCCAGGTTTTGTAGACTTGACAGGGCTGACAACGACGCCAAAAGGTACTCTGCTGGTTTGGAATCAGGTTCATTGTCAGGAAATGAGACGATTGACCCCCCGTGCGTTTGTGCATGGCAGACGTGCAGCTAGTGGACGATGGTGTCCTTCAAGGGTCTGGGGTCAGTTGCATGAGTGAGCTTAGTCCTGCGCCAGCCATTAAGCATGGTGCTCCGCTGTAGCAGAGCACATTGCTTTTTGGCTGGCGCAGCACTGAGCTCACTCATGCAGCTATCCCCAGATCAATTTGGGGATAATTGGGACGGACATTTGCAGAAACTGGACAGAAGGGAACTTCTACTAGTTAGTTCGGGGTTTAACGTCCACGGCACCGGAGTGATAATGGGCAACCCTAGCGGGCGGGTTTATGGGGGGAAGGGGGGGGGGCAGTAACACGGACAACGGCTGTTACTTATGGAGCACGACCTGAACACTGATCAATTCGGCCACACTGCAAACTGTGCCACTTTGTTGTTGTTTCTTGATTTTTAACGTCTCTCGCCACAACGAGGTGATGGAGACAGGTGCCACTTTCATTCGCCAGGGCCTTACAACGGCCATGATGTCTGAACAAGCCCACCGTTTTGCCTGGACTGAAACTTCTACCGTGCACTAGCTTTCAGTGGTATGCTTCAATCTCCTTAGTCCCTGCGGCTGATGCCTCTTGTGGGCAAACAGCTCTGCCCTCAATCCCATTCTCAGTCTGAGCTGTCCCTCCGGGCCGTGTGATCAGCGTACAAGTGGCCATCGAGGGTTCTCTAGCCCTCTGCACTCCCCCGTAATGACCGCTAAGACTGCTTAGCCCATTTAGCCCCAACGCCCTACAGCGGGAGATGGATCGACCGTGATCATTCAAGGGCAGGCGCCAAGCCCATCTCATGCACCTGTTACTCGTGAGGGTAACACCTCCAAAATGTGAGAAATGCGGCTGTGGGGTTTGGACTGTCAACACCATTTTTGGATTCTACTTATCATTTTGGCACTGTTGCATGACCTCGCGACTTTGTAAAACAGGTGTGGGGGGAAAAGGGAGGGTCTTCGGTTAAAATCACGACACGCGGTCGGGTGTTGGGGGCCGGGTGGGGTGCGGGGTGGGATGTGTGACCCCGGCGTAACGGTATATCATTCTCTTTTACAGGTATAATATGCGCTCGTTCGTTTGTTAACTTCGTTATCTTCGTTTCTTCCTTCGTTTCGGTTCGTTCGTTCGTTCGTTCATTCATTTGTTCATTCATTCGTTCGTTTCGTTTCGTTCGTTCGTTTCGGTGTACGTTCGTTCGTTTCCTTGCTCATTTGTTTGGTGAAAACATTGCACGAAGGTTCCAATATTAGTTTTTCCTGATTTTTGACGAATGAAACCAGATCATAGCGAATCCTTGACAGCAGCCTCCCTCCCCCCCCCCTCCCCACTCTCCCAGACCTCCTCCCCCCCACCCCTGACCTCCCTTCCCCCCACTCTCCCTGACCTCCTCCCCCCCCCGACCGACCCCCCTCCCCCCCCCACACACACTCTCCTTGACCTCCCCCCCCCCCCTCCAATCTTCCTTCCCTCCACTGTAACCCATTTAAGCCCAAGGCCGCATTTTGGATGTGTCACATAACACCTATCTACCGGTTGCTGGAGACGGCTTGACCATGGTAATTTATGGGTAGTGTCAGATTAGCTTGGCGCTCGGTATTAAGTGTCCTAGGGTCGACGTCAGCCTCAGGACATTTTGCTAACTAGGGAACATTGCGTTTTTATTGTGTTCGCGTGCAACCTCGTAAGTGACATTTTGGCGCGTAATAATTGTTTGATGCGGTTGCCTTCTTTCATTTTTTCCCCATTGTCTAACGAAATCTAGAACCTGTAGCTCTGCAGAAAGAATGCCTCAGACCACATAAAAATATAAACAGACGTAACACAGAATCACCGTCGATTTGTGACTCTTGATTGTCAACTTGATTCTAAATGAGTGATAGTTTCTGTCAGATTGCATGCAATCAGCTCCAGCGCTTTGCGTTTAGCTGCTAAGTGAAAGTCGAAGAGATTTACAAAATCAGTGGCAAAAGACAGTAAGTCCATTTTTGCCATAATCGCGATTTTCATTGTAAGACAACGAAAGCCTCGCTTTTGACAAATTGGACTTGATGTCTTTTGTCTTCACAGGGCAGAGACTGTCAGGCCACTGGAATAATACAATCGAGCGAATTTGGCGTATGCCGCATTCTCATTATCGCTTTTATTTCCTGCTGTTTCTTTTCTTCATAAAAGCAAATGACAGTCCTTACAGGCATTCAGTAAGCGCCTTTGTGTGACTTTAACCCTTTGGGTGTCGGTAGCGGTCATTGTCGCGATGATTCCTGTAGGACAAAAACCGCTACCGACACGCAAAGGGTTAACTAACGAAGTTTAGTGTTGTGTTCACAGAGCAGTTTACTTTAACGCGATTAAAAAAAAAATCAAAATTACCATAACTTTTGCGTTAGAATGTTATCTGAAGGAAATTGAAGGCTACAAAAATGTAGAAAATGTCCCTGAATTTATCCCAGTGTCCTAGAATTGCTTGTAAAGTTTGGGCTTTTAAAAATGAAATGTTTTGCCAATTTCCTACAAGTGATTTGCTTCCGCCCACTACAGAGCGAGAATATTTTCCATCTGCAAGAACAATAAGATCCTCATGAGCCGCCGCGTCCGCGGGGGCTGATAAGGATCTACTGCTCTTACTGACAGGCCTCTTAGTCGCGGTGTTTGCTGCAGTTTTTTTTTTTTTTTTAAGACTCGCAAATGGGTCCTTAGATACAAGGGTTGAGGAGGCGGAATGCCTTGTCTTTGTAAATGTGTGCATACATTCCTTCGCTAAGAAAGGTTGCTCGGTGTTCGTCCATCACACTCACAGACTCCTTACTAAGTAATGTGGGGTTTTTTTCTGTTTGCAGTCCATTGCGCTGCTTAGGATTCAGAATTCAAGTTTGTCAGCCCGCTTCCACAACTGCGTGTGACACTTAGCGGTGGAGAAGAAACTTAAAAGGTTCGTTATATGAACGAGGTTATTTCCCTTCCCTGCCGCCCCAACCTCTCCCTGTCCCCCTCTCCTCCCTCCACTCCCCCTCCCCCGCCCCCCCCCCCCCCCCCCCCCCCCCCACGGCCCCCCTCCCTACCCCCGGGTAGTGGTGAGCACCTTGCTATTTACTACTATACCCGTGTTAACCCTTTATCTGTCGGCAGCGGTTAGCCCATTCAGCCCGACGCACGTATTTCCCAAAATTTAGAGGCGTCATCTTACGACTATGCACCTGTTGCAGGAGATGGATCGACCATGATAATTCAAGGCTATCCTTGAATTATCATGGTCGACCCATCTCCTGCTGTAGTGCGTCAGGGCTGAATGGGTTAATAAAGTAATTACCTACTAAGAAAAAAGATCAACCAATGTTATGTTACGTCTTCCATCTTAATATGCAAACAGAGCCAGTGTCTGCCAGCAAGCGTCATAGATGTGCTGGTCTGGGACTGAGGACCGTACGGCCCAAGGTGTTAAGTTCAAAATCACGGTTCAGGGGCCAGTTGTCTGACCGAGCTTAGTCTTGCGCCAGCCACTGCAGCGGAGCACCTTGCTTAGTGGCTGGCGCAGGACTGAGCTCGCTCAGGCAACTGGCCCCAACACTGCAATCGTGTTTGATTTGCAGTAAATGGAACCCAGATTTGTGTCTATTTTGCAGTCATTTGATCCGGGATTTGCGGTAAATAGATCTCTCTCTCTCTGTGCAATCTTCGATTCGCAGACGACATTGACCTCATGGCAGGCAGCAATAGTGAGCTCCAAAACCTGACAGACAAACTTTCAAGTAGCGCAGGGTCTTATGGCATGGAGATCAGTACGGATAAAAGCAAAGTGATGATCAACACCACAAGCGACAGCAGCAGCAACATTCACATGAACGGCCAGAAGCTAGAAGAGGTCAATAGCTTCAAGTACTTGGGAGCCACCCTGTCCAAAGACGGTAGTTGCATAGCAGAGATCCGTATCAGGATAGGTACAGCAACATCCGCAATGGCCAGGCTGGACAGGATATGGCGAAGTAACTCCATCAGCTTCACCATCAAGTACAGGCTTTACAAGTCCCTCGTAGTGTCTATTCTACTCTACGGCTGTGAGACTTGGACACTGCTTGCAGACTCAGAAAAGAAAATCCAGGCCTTTGAGAACAAGTGCCTGAGGAAGTTGCTCCGCATCTCGTACCGCGAGCACAAGACCAACGAATATGTACGGAGCATCGTCACTTCCCTGGTGGGCCCACATGAACCCCTTCTGGCAACCGTGAAACGGCGCAAGCTTGCTTGGTTTGGCCACGTGACCCGACACAACACCTTGTCCAAGACTATCCTCCAAGGCACTCTCGAAGGAAGTCGTCGGCGAGGTCGTCAGAGAAAGAGTTGGGTCGCAAACATAAAAGAATGGACCGAACTCGAGATGCCAGACTTGCTTGCCACCGCCCAAAATAGAACTCAGTGGAGAGCACTGTCTGTTGCTGCTGCCTTTCAGTCCCCCCAACGCCCAGTTCGGGCAAGGGACTGATGATGATGATGATGATGAGATCTCTCGTTAAGCGTTTGGAAGTAAAACTTGAAACCTCACTCCATCCCACTTTCTGTTCCGTTTCATTTCGGATTTTACAGCGCGGAAACGCCGCTTAAGTCCGAATGGATTTTGCTTCGTATTTGCAATAAGTGGACGAATAATCATGTGGAATAGGATAAGGCATAAGAAATAGGTATGTAATCTTTATCACACGATTTAGAATTGTTAGGGAATTTACCGTAGGCGTTAGTAGACGAAAAATTATCACTTCGCCAAACGATGATTATAGAAATCTTCTTACCTGTAGTCGCGAAATGTCAACGATGGCTTATTTCTGAGTCAGGAATTGTTCACAATGGTTTTCAATAGCAATCGGCTTAACTCATTCTACCCCAAGACCGAAATCCTTAAATTTTGCCGTTGTCCTCTGAAGACTGCATTGCAATGCGGGACACAGATTGACCATGATAGTTCAAGGGTGATGCCAGAATAGCTTGGCGCCCATAGGCGCCAAGCTATTCTGGCATAACCCTTGAACTATCATGGTCGATCCTTCTCTTGCTGTGGTGTGTCTGGGGTAGAATGAGTTAATGATAAGTAACCCGTTCAGAGCCGAAAAACTTTGAAGACCACTCAACTGCAAGAGGTATAGATCCTCATTGGCTTCCGCTGTTGCGGGGGCTGATGAGGATCTATGCCTCTTGTTGACACCACTTTGAATCCACGTTCCTTGGACAGCTGGGGTATTTTGGTGTTGAATTCACAAAGATTGCTGAAACACAGCCTTCGTCAACCGATATTGCACGGGTTGAAGTCTTTTCTTGTTCTATCCAACCCGCACTCACAGCATTTAACCCCGTCACTGCCAGTGCAATCAAACTGTGTTCCTTCAGTCTTCGTTAATTCAGCGCCAGAATCAGTCCCCAACCGCGCCATGAACATGAATTCAAAGTGGTCAGCAAGAGGCATAGATCCTCATGAGCCCCCGCGAATGCGGGGGCTCATGAGGATCTATGCCTCTTGCAGTTGGAGCGGGTTCATTCTTTTCCCGACAGTGGAGGGGTTAATGAAATCGCCGGCTTACCCTGCTGTACGCATACATGTGTTGCAAATTGAGTTCCTAAAACTGTAAATTGATGAATGTTCATTTGAAATCTGGCGGAGGCCAAGTGTTATCATCAGATTTGTAAAACAATAGGCCACTCAATTCAAACAATAGACGACTCAATTCAAACAATAGACGACTCAATTTTTGCTGAAAAGTATAACGTTTACTGCGACAAACATTTTGTCTTTCATACTAAGAAGACAGTGTTTCACAAATTACAAATTTCGTTACTGAATCTTTTGATAATGTATACTTATAGCAAATTGCATGTGGGTTGCGATATCCGAAATTTTGTTGTAAACGGGGTATTTGTACACGGGGGAAAGTGGTTGTGCTTATGTGAAAGTGTTGTTCCGATGATTGTTTGATATATCCGACCTCCTTAATAAGCGAAGAGCATGTCACATCGCTGTCGATGATAGCAAATGGTGTTTCTAAAACCTGTATTAATTCTGCCTCTGCCGTCCAAGGAACGTGGATACAAAGTGCGGTCAGCAAGAGGCATAGATCCTCATGAGCCCCCGCAACTGCGGGGGCTCATGTGGATCTATGTATCTTGAAGCTGGATGTTGATCGGTGTGTTCCGGCAATGAAACGGTTAACAACGAGAAAGCTAACTGGCCAGTGCAGCTCATTTGCTCCTCGTCCGTTTGATGAGACATGGGTTTGCATTAGAAATGGGTTTGCATTCACTTCCATGAAGTCAAACGAAACGTGAGCTGAACCTGTGAAAATGATGCCGCTTTCAAAATTGAAACGTCCTCATCGGCATTCTCGCATTACAGACAGTCATTTGAAACGGAATGATAATAAACGTCAGACGAAGTGTACGGAAAACCTCTTTTCCCCCAGACGCGTCTTTTCCGCCGAAGGGTATTGTCAGTAGCTGTCAAGGGGTTATATCATTCGAGACGTGCCGCCTGTGGATACGCAGCTTTAAGAGTTACAGCTGACATCTTTGTTCTATGTGACAAGCGTCGAGAATTAAAGAAAAAGAAATCAGAGGTAGAAGGAGCTAAACAATACAGGGAAATTAACCAGGATATCAAGAAAAGCATGAAAAAGGCAAAGAATAAGTGGATTATCAGTGTAAACACGTAGAAGTAAATCTGAACAAAAATAATAGCAAAAAAGCACACCAGCTGGTAAAAGACCTGACCAGTGTAAAACAAGGACGCTCCTCTATCATTCAAGATAGGGAAGGGAACTGTCTTACGGAAGACCAAGACATACTGAAGAGATGGACAGAGTACTGCTCAGATTTGTACAACCACCGAGCTACAGTGGACCCAGGCATACTTGTCAACCCACCCGTGACCAACAATGGCAACTATCCCATCCTCCCTTAAGAAGTAGAGGCTGCAGTGAAGTCGCTGAAAAAAAGGGAAGGCAGCAGGAGCAGACAACATCCCTGCAGAGCTAGTCCAAGAAGGGGGAGAAGACATGATAAGCGCCTTACTAACAATCTGCAATAAGATCTGGCAGTCAGGGGATTGGCCCACACCATGGACCCAATCACTTATAATAACTCTCCCCCAAAAAGGCAACTTACATCAATGCCAGAATTATCGCACGATCAGTCTTATATGCCACACAAGCAAAGTCATGTTAAAGATCCTGCTGAACAGGCTGAAGCCATAGGCAGAGGAAATCATAGCTGAGGAACAGGCAGGCTTCAGACCAGGGCACAGCACAACTGAGCAGTTCTTCAACCTAAGAGTTCTATGTGAGAGGTACCTACAGCACCAGCAAGATCTCTATCATGTCTTTGTGGATTTTAAGAAAGCGTTTGACAGGGTCTGGACTGCAGCCCTTTGGTCCACAATGAAGCTATACAACATTAATGCCAACCTGATCAAAGTCGTAGCAAACATTTACAACAAGGCCACTAACGCAGTCTGCTTCAATGGCAAAATAGGAAACTGTTTTAGAACTACAGTCGGAGTCAGACAAGGGTGCTTGCTCTCATCTACTCTTTTCAACATCTTCCTGGAAAGAATTATGACCGACGCTCTGAAAGATCATGAAGGGTCTGTCAGTATTGGAGGCAGAACAATCACGAACTTGCGCTTTGCGGACGACATTGATGGCCTTGCAGGAACAGAGAAGGAACTAGCTCAGCTGGTGGAAAAGCTGGGCTCAATTTCATGTCGGGCCTGTAAATGGTCTAAAAGGCATTTAAACCTTGACGGGCATTTAACTCCCCAAAATCTGCTTTCATGAAACACTTAACTGCCCGATTGAAGGTCCGTAACAGCCCATAAGTTAACGTACCCCACCCCCTCCTGTAAGTGCCCTTAGAGGCCGGTAACTCTCGTTTCCAAAATGGCAGCGATCATTGCAATATGTGCTAGGCGTCAAAGACTGAGGAGGAGGGATCGCGTTTTCCGCGACAGAACAAATCCGTTAGATATATACGACGATGTAAAGTTGTATAAAAAGTTTCGTTTTCGTCGGCAAGAAATCCTTGCTATTGTGGACGACGTGGAACCCGACATCGAGGTGGCAAACCGGAACGGTTCAATGCCGGCAGCAATGCAGATAACTGTACTGAATAGAGAGTTGTGTATTTTATTCTTCTATATATATGCACATGAAGTTTCTCCATCACCACTCGTTCTTTGTGTGTATTTTTTCGATATCTACATCGTATAAAAGAAACAAGAAACAGTTGAAGGGTATTAACTCAATCGAGGAAAACAGCATTTGTGTGTGTGTTGACAGATATATAAAATCTGATTCTTAGACTGCATAAGTGCATGAGTTCAGGATTGTGATTAGCCACTCTTTGACAAATAAAATAAAGTCAACCCCCTACCATTTCACTAAGTTTGAGAAAGTGATGGACTAACCGCAAGAAGCAAAGTTTGTAACTGAGTATTTGAAGCAATGGTGTGCCATATAAAATGAGCCAGATACTTATTCGTATTGATCAACAGAAGAAAAGAACAATATGTTTTTTCGGCACAACTATTCATGTTAGGAAGTGATAGTGTACATTACAAAGTAAGAGCATTATTATGTTTTTAAACCTAAATCCACACTTTTTTTACTCTATTATATCAATTCCAGGTGCTTTTGGCCCTTCTTTTTACGCAACGGGGACCTTTTGCTGTTTAGTAGTACGTTTTCTCGCGCCGGAATCAGCTTGACGGAAATTGCAGAAACGCATCATGCGCATGCGCTGAGAGGGAATCCTCCAAGATTTCATGTCAAGGTCAATCGGCTATAAATAGAGAGGCTTTTTTCTATCGGCCCTGCTATCAGCCCGTCATGAAAGCCTCACGCGTACGACAAGTTACAGGCTTGCAGCAAACAGGCATTTGGGGTTAAACTGCCCCTTAAGTTGAAAGCCCGACATGAAATCGAGCCCTGGACAGTACAGCCATTGCGTACGGGATGGAAATCAGTGCAGAGAAGACCAAACTGATGACCAATAACACCAGTGGCATTGGCACTGATATCTTGATTGGAAGCCAAAAACTGGAAACCGTTAATAAGTTCAAATACTTAGGAGCCATTGTGACAGATGAGGGATCAAAACCAGAAATATTGTCCATGATTGCACAGACATCAACAGCACTGACAAGATTGAAGACCATTTGGAAGGACAGAAACATCACACTCTGCTCTAAGATCAAACTGATGCGCTCCTTAGTCATCTTAGTGTTTTTGTATACCTGCGAGGCATGGACCCTCACAGCAGACCTTGAAAGGAGGATACAAGCCACTGAAATGAGATGTTTTCGAAGGCTGCTTGGCATTTCATACAGAGATCACGTCACAAACGTGGAAGTGGGAAGAAGAATCAGGCAAGCCATCGGGTCATATGAAGACCTATTAGCCATTGTGAAAAAAAAAACCCGCAAACTGAAGTGGTATGGGCATGTCACGCGTTCAGCAGGGCTTGCCAAAACAATCCTGCGAGGCACTGTGCAAGGAGGTCGAAGGAGAGGAAGACAGAGGAAAAGATGGGAGGACAATATCAGAGTGGACAGGACTGAAGCTGCGCGATACGCTAAGAATGGCAGAGAACAGAGAGGAATGGAGAGAGCTGGTTGCCAAGTCATCAGTGGTGCCCCAACGGTCGGCAAGACTACGGGATATAGATACATAGATCCGGAGGCGGCACGTCTCGAATGACTTTTCTTTTAAAAAGCTGTCGGCTCGAAAATCAAAACGTTATCGGGGGTAGTATGCGTGAGACGGGATCCTTTGGCAAGGCCTAAGCCAGAAGTCATGTGGCGTCGCAACGACACAGTCAAAAGTGCGGCGGATACCACACACCCGTATCATCACACCATAATTGAGACAGCCTTGTAACACGTGCGAGTTATAGTAAATACGTTTTGACTCCATTTGAGTTGGTCTTAGCGACCTTTCGGGCGAGAGTAGCTATATTCATCCTTTGCGTGACAGATCGTCTGATGGTCGATTAGCACTCGATTGCACCGGAACTGCCTCCGAACTGTTATGGTCGTTCAGTCCTTCGCGACTAACACGTGGATGCTTGTAGCCGACAGATGTAGAAGTTGAGAGGTTTTGCGCTTTGTCATTTTGTCACGTTAACTCGCGTTTCCGGAGGCGCCACGTCTCGAATGAGTTAAGGTCATAAGGCTTTTAGAAGCCAGAGAAATACTAAGTCATTAATTGGGTTAACTTATTGCGCCTACACCCACATAATTATGCACGCACAAGAGGGTCAACTCGTTCACTGCCAGTGGAGGCGGATTTGTCTTTTTGAAATTATTGTAAATTCAACGCCCAAAATCCGCAACCGTTCAGGGAGCATAGAAACAAAGTGGTTACAGCAAGAGGCATAGATCTTCATGAGCCCCCGCAACTGCGGGGGCTCATGTTGGTCTATACCGCTTGCACATGGGTGGCGTTCGATTGTTATCGGCAGCGAAGAGGTTAATTTCTAACACGAACACGGATGCACGTGAAGCAATCAGAAGTCTCAATCCCCCTCCTGCCACAGCAGCCTGAAGCATGTAGGATTTATGGTTTTTGGACGTGGGTAAAAGGCAGCAAGTCCATTTTTGTGAAAAGCGAGATTTTCATTGTGTTACAGTGAAAATCTGGCTTTTCACTAAAATGGACTTGCTGTCTTGTGCCTTCACAGGGAAGTGCCAGCCTCTCAGGGAATTTGACACGATCCAATATTACACAGTAATTGGCAGTCCGTCGAGGAAATCGGCTAATGGCAAGCAAAAAAAAAAAAGCAGGTAGATTTTTATGGTCAGTAATTGAGTCTTCGTTTAGCTGATGGTATGAAAGAGCTTTCACCTCGCATCGTGTCGGGATGGCGGGGCCGGGAGGGGGGGGGGGGGCGCATATAGACAGACTTTTGTACGTGAGACAATTCTCGTTGAACGTGCAAAGCATTGTAGTAGTAGTCATCATCATCATCATTAACCCATATCACACTGCGGCTAAAAGCGTCAGATTTGTATACTGCCATATGCAAGCTACATTACAGTACTTACAGATAAGGATATGGACCAGTGGCTTTAGTTTAAGGGTGGTGCCAGAATAGCTTGGCGCCTAAAGGCGCCAAGCTATTCTGTCACTACCCTTGAACTATTTTAGTCAAACTTATTTCACACACTGGTGTATTCCGAATGATATGGGTTAACAACAACATTAAGTGCACACATGCATAGCAGTTGATTATTTGTTAGTGACAACTTTACAAATAACTAGACAGAAAAGCGGTTCGTAATCAAACAAAATCCGCTGCCAGTTCATCAGGATTTCTGACCACATCTCTTACTCCGTCCCTGGCTGTACCTCTGTAAAAAAAAAAAAAAAAAAAAAAAAAAAAAAAAAAAAAAAAAAAAAGCGTATATGCTCATGAGCCCCTGCATCAACAGGGGCTCACACGCATCTGTGTCATTTGCTGACTCTAGCTGTATCGCACGGGGAGGATGTGGCCAGGGTTTCAGCAAACGGCTGTGGCTCTATTGGTAACGACTCCATATTTTAATTGGCGAAAACACAGTAATGCAGTAAACAACATGGTCAGCGACCTTACTTCGTGCTCGTCTTAACTCCTTCACTGCCGAGGAATTTTTTTTTTAGTACGGTCCAACTGCAAGAGACATAGATCCTCATCAGCCCCCGCGACCACAAGCCTACACCGTCCAAAAAGCATGGATATATTGTTTTATTTGGTGGTGAACATGGACATATTGGATTTTTGTTACTATTTGTTTACCCACTAATTATCTTACTAAGGTAGATTTTAATTATGCAGCTTATGTAATAATGTGTAATAATGTACTGCGACGGTTATATAATAAGCAGCGAGGGTTAGGATTAGGTTGAAATACGCGCATTATATATGCGTGTGTAGAGGTGGGTGTGAATGTGTAAGTGCCCCTCGGTTTAGTTCATAAAAGATGTTTATGTGTAAGATGTTTAAAAGTTATGTGTACATATTTTGTAGTGTATACTTATGTCCATTTGGAATTTGTAGCTGTGTAAGTGCAGGGAGAAAATTGTTCATAATTATTTTATACTGTTTTCATGTCTTGTTTGTACTATTTGTTATAAATGTACCACAAACGAATTTCTCTTTTCGAGATAATAAAGTACTCTTATTCTTATGGATGCAAATTGGTCTCAGCAGGAGGCATATATCCTCTTGTGTAACTACTCCCCCAGTAACTTAACGTCTTCAGCGCGGGCCCACTGCGGCCGTCCTGGGCCCGAGGATCTTTGTTTACATGGTCGCCTTCTCACGGAGCGGTATCGTTATCGGCAGAATTTATTACTCAAACTTGTACTTTTCCACAGAGATCATTTCTGTAGGCATATCTTGAATGACAGGAGGCTTGTGAATATATCAGTCTCGATATTGACCAGTTTACGAGACTGAAAAAAGCAAAAATGTAATCGCGATTGAAATCTAGAAGGGTTCTTTTTTTGTTTGGAGGATCGGGAAGGAGGGGTGGGAGATTGCGGGGGGGGGGGGGGTGTCTTCTCTCTGCTTCTGCGTTCCCAGAATGTTGTCTGTAGATGATTCACCTCGAAATCGGTAAATTATGCGTTGAAAGGTCAGTCATATGTCAGTTCTGTCCCAGACAGTTATTTCTGCGGGTTGTTTATGTGTAGAGTATCCCCAATTTTGCAGAAGTTTGAATAGTTTGAGTTTGTTATATGTGTGTCAAGTTTACTGTCAGCAGTTATGAAACTATGTACCCACTCCATAAAGTTTGTCCTTCTTTGACACATGTATTGATATTTTGTATAACAAGCAAATTAATATTCATGAATTTTTTAAATATATTTCCCTTCCCATAATCCCTTGCGCGCCAAGATTCGATTTTGATGATACGCACATTTTTCAAAAAGGAAACGCGAAATATTTTCATACGGCAACATTAACAAGCTTCTTATATGTAGTAGTAAAGAAATACTTTTTAGTGTGTACGAACGCTCGAAATTTACATCCTATACACAAACACGAACGACTGAGAACAGACGCCAGGAAATGTGCGAGTCGATGAACTGACTAATGAAATTGATGAGATGTCATCTGTCGATATCGGCAACCCGTGAAAATAACTAAATAAACAAACCTGCTGGCATTTTCCGCAATTATGCGTGATCTAGTAACAAGTAGAATTTACTCAGTAACACGCACAGTTATACAAAGCACTGGATGTGCTAATAGTCAGACGAAATCTACGCGTTGAGTCGACAGCGATATGCAGTCGTCTGCCATTCATGTGTTTTGTCTGAAATCAGCCGCAAAATGAATGTTTTGTTTTATTTTGGACTGGGTACATAAATTATATTGAGCTACATTTTGCTTGATATAGTGCCGATAACCGACAGATGTGATTATTTGACCCGAAAAAAAATGTCCTCGTCTCACGACTCGGACACTTTGATTCGGGTCTCGTAATCACATCTGCCTGTTATCGGCACTATGTACCCACTCCATAAAGTTTTCCCTTCTTTGACACATGTATTGATATATTGTATAACAAGCAAATTAATATTCATGAGCTTGCTAGGTATACTTTCCTTCCCAAAATCCCTTGCGGCCAAGAAGACTCGATCTTGCTGATACTTGGATTTTCAAAACGGAAACACGAAATATGCTCACACTGCAACATTAACGCGCTCCTTATGTGTTGTAGTAATGACATACTTCTTAGTGTGTATGAATGCTCGAAATGTATATCATAATTTATACACCTACACGATCGGAGAAAAGACGCCAGGAAAATTGCGAGTCGGACTGGACTGACAAGTGAAATTGACGAGGTGTCAACTGGCGATCGACAACCTGAGAAAGGAACAAAATAAACCAAACCTGCTGGCATGTTCCGCAATTATGCGTGATCTAGTTACAAGTAGAATTTACTCGGCAACACGCACGGTTATACAAAGCACTGTTATACGTTACTCCTAGTCAATCGAAATCTACGCGCAGAGTCGACAGCGATGGGCGGCCGTCTGCCATTCATGTGTTTTGTCTGAACACCGCAATCAGCCGTAAAATAAATGACGCGAAGCATAGTTTTGGACTGGGTACATAAATTATATTGAGCAACAATTTTGTTTGATATAGTGCCGATAAATAGACAGATGTGATTTCTTGACTCAAATCAAATGTCCTCGTCTTCGACTCGGACATTTTGATTCGAGTCTCGCCGTAATCACATCTGCCTTTTATAGCACTATATCAAGCAAAATGTTGCTCAATATAATATAATATCAAGCAAAATGTTGCTCAATATAATATACTCTTATTTTAAACAACCTCCCCCCCCCCCACCCCACCCCACCCCCCCCCCCCCCCCCCCCACACACACACGCTATATCCGAGCAACCTGCCTTCGCTTCTCATCCCGGATTCCCGATCCTTTTCCTCAGTTACCCCATTCACTTCTGAGTAAAGTTGAACACGGTCCAGCTGCAATATGCATAGATCCTCATGCGCGCCCGCAGTTGCGCGGGCTCGTGAGGATCTGTGTCTCTTGCTAACACCAGTTTGTATCCATGGTTCTTGGAAGGACGGATCTCTGCGGCGTCGATTAACTCATTCGAGACGTGTCGCCTCAGGATACGCGGCATAAGCCGCGTATCCGGAGGCAGCACGTCGCGAATGAATTAACGATTTCAGAAGCACTGCCTGGCAGTGAAGGGCTTACCTTAGAAACACAGGCCTTCAGGCGCTGAACGTTTCTGGCACTACCATTGAAATACCGTCCACATACTCGATCAAGTCCTCTGTTATTGTGAGTCAGAGATGAGTAGTCTAAGCGATTCCCAATCTGATATCTTTTCATGATTTTTTTCCCCCAAAGTACTCAGACGTGGCCGCAAGAAGTTTCACAAGTTGTGTGTATGTGCGTGCGTGTGTGTGTGTGTGTGTGTGTGTGTGCGTGCGTGCGTGCGTGCGTGCGTGCGTGTGTGTGTGTGTGTGTGTGTGTGTGTGTGTGTGTGTGTGTGTGTGTGTGTGTGTGTGTGTGTGTGTGTGTGTGTGTGTTCTGTACAAACAAGTGCGGGAGTGCGATCCGATCTGACTGGACCAACTTGTTTCCTCACTTCGCCGACACACTCAAATTCGGAGAGCTGAAAAGATGCCGTTGATTTGTAGTCTAGAGTCTGCCAACCGTGTCGCTAGTCTGGATCAAATAGTCTGGGATGTGTCAGCTACTTCTTTCATCTCGTGATTTAATAGGGTAGCTGATTCACATCGATAAATTGTGTTACTGTCAGATGAGTTCTCAGTTCAAGTTTTTCGTTACCTACGTCATGTTCTGAGCCCCCCCCCCCCCCAGTCGCCCCCCCTCCATCCCCCGTTCTGTAGCAGCCCCCCCCACCCACCCACTCCCCCCAATTTTGTTGGTGGGTGGTGGGAGTCCGAGGCAGAGGGACGTTACTTTCACCCCATCACTGCGGGTGGTCGCAGATTGTGTTTCTGAAATGTTTTTGATTTAGCGACAAAGAGACCCATCCGTTCAAAGAACGTTGATACGAAGTGGTGTCAACAAGAGGCATAGATCCTCATGAGCCCCCGCAATATGACTGCGGGGGCTCATGAGGATCTATGCCTCTTGCAGTTGATTGCTGTTATTTTTTCTTGGCATTGAAGGGGTAATGCCATTTAAAAACATGACAGATTCAGCGTCTGATTATGATCACATCGGCGTGATGCACACGTGTATGAATGAATGAGGTCAGCAAGAGAAGGTGTAGCGTTAGAGTTTTTTTTTTTTTTTTTAATGCATCTCAACCCAGTTCGACACGGAGTCATTTTAGCGTACACGCCAATCTGACCCCGGGTCGATCTGGTACAAGAGTCGTTTGGGCGACTTTGCACCGGTGATCTAGTCCAGATGTTCGCAAATTTAGGCTGGTCAAGAAACTAGTCTCTCGTTCTCATGATGTAAATCCAGCCGATGTCTGCCTGCAGAGAATCATAGATTTTCATGATTCTCTGCAGTTGCAGGGGCTCATGAAACTCTGTGCCATTTGCCGGTGAAACAGTAGCTGGTTAGAACTGTCTCGATTGCGGTTGTTGTTGCTGTTCTTGTTGTTCCTGTTATTGTTGTTGTTGTTTTGCTTCAAAGCTCATGAGAGTCTGTACACCAGATATAAACACTTTACAGCAGACTCCTTGAAGGTTTTGTTCCGGGATGTTCCCCCGGACAAAATCTTCAATTTCTTGAGAGAATGCAATATTTTTAACAAGATCTGAGCATTCATAGACTATGTGAATTTCACTATTTTGCCCTTTTTGAGAGTCTGTAGACGTTTCTTTTAAAGACTCGTGCGACATTTTAGCCTGCCATATTATTAAGGTATATTTACATCTTGTCTTAAGACCTTGCTTTTAGTCTGGCCAACCAGATTTTTACCCATCCCGCCGTAAGATGGCCTTAGTCGCCTGCTCGGCGTTAAACACCAATAATCAATAATCAATCTTGAGTGTCTGTCTTTGTCTTGTGCAGATGGAGTGGACTGCCTGACAGCTTCAGTGGCGCGCTTTGCGTGTTCGCAGGTGTAAAGGCACAAACTGTTCCGCTCCATTGGCCCAAGGAATTCTTTCCTGTTTCTGAAGGAACTGCGGCCTCTGGCACCGTAAACTACTGACACAGACTTCGAGACGTGGGAACTCGGATGGGTGAAGACTTTTGTGACTCGCGCTCGAAAGAGCCTACTTCTGAGTTGGAAGTTCAGCTGATATTGTGATGTGTACCTGATGGGATTTTCAAAACTTTGTGAAACTGCCGGAAGGCAAACACGTTTTGCAGATTTTAGCGTGTAACTAATCGGGTTTCTAAATGACATTCACAACCTGCCGGAAGCATTCTTCTTCAAGTAATTTCAAAACATTCTGCCAGTTCCGTAAGGGGAGCAATTATTTCCTGTGTGTCTTCAGTGTGCGGTCACGTCGGTGTTTTGAATGAGCGTGTGGTGACGTCAGTGTGATGACGTCACGTGGTGACATTACTACCACGACAGTGGACCCCGCGTCATTCTACGTTCTCCACGAGGCTAACGTGCTCGACATGACCACGCGCGCACTACGAGACGCCACCTACGTCACTTCTGGCAACATGGCCGCGGACCCTTATAATAGTACTCACTTTATCGAGGCATCACATAACGCTAGTAACTTGACGTTCGACTTCCACCCAGCCCCTAGCTTCAATGAGGTAAACATTCCCCTATATAGACGATTTTCATAAGTAGGTTAAAAATAAAAGTGTGCGTCTTTAACCCACTTAACCCCAAGGAAACATTTCCCAAATTTTGAAAGTGTCACCTAATGACTATGTCAGATGGATCGACCATGATAATTTAAGGATAGTACCAGATGAGCTTGGCGCCATCAGGCGCCAAGCTAATCTGGTACTACCCTTGAAGTATCATGGACGAGCCATCTGCTGTAGTGCGTCAAGGCTAAACGGGTTAATTTTGATTTCAATGGGGTAAAGATTACAACAGCAGAAGAAGGTTAAAAAACGAGCCGGTCTTTTGACAAACAAACAAAAAAAAAAAAAAAAAAAAAAAAAAAAACAGTGTGTAACCGGGTGGTACAAGAAATTGAATTGATTGACAGGCCACAGAGGCATGTGACGGAGGAGTCAACAAAGAGGTCGCTATGACATTTGTTTATTGTACCAAGTACTAAAACAGTGCAGAGGCAAAACTCATCACAGGAGTCCTTCACATATTCAGTCTTGCAAGCGGGATGCAGTTCAAAATTCGCGCACAAAATGAAGGTTCACATGGCACAAGTGGTCTGTACCTGGCTCAGAGGTAAATGAGTGCTATGCTGCGTGCGGGGCTTTATGTAGGGCGCGCGCGGGCCGCAAAGAAAGCAGGACTCGACCGTTTTCAGAACTCGGTACTGTTGGAATGGAAATGCTAAAATTTGTGCTAGTTTGCGATTGGTTTTCTGACCATAGCTCTGATACTACTGTAGCTAGAACCTTGCGGTTCGTTACTAATGAACAAGCCACGAATGTAGTTTCACTAGTATCAAACATTAATTCGATTAAAGACGGCTAGAATTAATTATGAATTTTTAAAGGACTTTTCTCCAGGGACCTGGTCGATGTAAAGGGTGCAAAATCCCAAAATAATGTTTAACCCAAAATCGATCAGACTAGAAATAAATTGGACAATGAAAGTGACTATTATGCTGAATCTTATGGATCTTGGTTTAAAACAATCGGTACAGGCATTGAGGAGATATTCAACTTAGAATGCCTAGTCACAAACACAAGCTAATCGCCATTCTAAGAACCCACGCTATAGAACACAGCCACGAGGCGGCTGACACGGTTGCGTCCCCTGAACAGATGCTGAAAACCTAGTGGTCTAGAAGTCAGCCGGAGGGGTTGGGCTAACGCAGGCATCAATGATAGCAATACCTTGAAAACCACTGAATGATAATACACACCACTTTTGCAAACAAAGTCGTGATGCAACAAACAAAGTTACATCAGATGGGTTATGAGAGCCGGGTGTACTCGGTCACAAGTGGATTAAAAGCCCAGATTGACTTGCAATATCGCTTGTTTGTCCTAGTTTTGAATCCACTATGTTTTCGTCGAAGCAACTTATTACCAATACCAGTAACTTGTTACAATATTGCCGGACCAACTTTTGATTCCGCAGAACGTAAATAGAGCTCACTAACCCTTATCATTCGGAATACACCAGTGTGTGAAATAAGTTTGACTAAAATAGTTCAAGGGTGGTGACAAAATAGCTTGGCGCCTCTAGGCGCCAAGCTATTCTGGCACCACCCTTGAACTAAAGCCATTGGTCTATATCCTTATCTGTAAATACTATAATGTAGCTTGCATATGGCAGTGTACAAATTTGAAGCTTTTAACCTTAGTATAATAAGCTCGGGTCGTCGTTTTACAGAAAACAGAACAATGAGAAGTTGATTTTTTTCCCCGTAGCAAACGAGCCTATGGCGAATTCGTTACGACAGAAATGAAATGCACCAGTGTGCTCTTACACATATAGTCCATAAGCTAGCCAGGTCTACCGTGCACCCCCGACCCCCTCTCCCAGTACTCAATAAGATGGGTTTCAAAGTGTACCTTACTATGTCCTGAGATGTTTAAGCCATGTTCCCCGAAAATCCTTAGGAACACACCAGAGATATAGCCAATGGCGCAAGGGTACCCCCATTCACGCTCTTTGCAGATGCTAAAATGAGGTTGAGAGACATTTTCCTCTAAATAAATCAGAATTTATTCCAGAAGCCCAAATCAGGCAATATTATGTTAAGGCACACCTTCTGCATTCTCTGCAAAAAGCAGAATGAATCTCTGGCTCACAGTAAAGGTGTTTGTGCACCCAGTAAACGGCCATTTCCGCGAAATCGCAAGAAAAGACAAAAATAATGTGTCAGATGCCTTCAGACATTTTCTATAGCACTGGCAGTCTATTTTCAGCTTACATTATTAAATCAAAAATGTTTAGGGCTTAACGTCTTTTGTCCACCACGAGGGTGATTTCAAAGACGGGGACAACGAAAAAGGGTCTGAGCAAATTTTGACCCAAGCTGGAGTCGAACCCGGGACCTTTTGGTCTGGAGGCAAACGCTTTTACCACCGAGCCACCCAGCTCCCCTCATTATTAAATCAGGTCTGTCAAAATTTATATAAACTTGACTAGGTGAAGCTGTGATTACTGTGAGTGACACACTGGTTGATTTTGTATCCCTACCCCAAGTTATAAAAATACACAAAATTAATTAAAACAAATTACTAAAGTTATTTCATTTCATTTTGACCCCTCTTTACCTATTAAGTTTCAATAATGTGAGCATAAAGTGCAAGAAAATAAGGAAAGTCGGCATCCTTTACGGTACGTTCGTGGTGAATGTTAGTTTTTTCCCCATTTAAAATTGCCGAATTAGGAAACGTACATTGTTTCTGATGCCCTCACAAACCTTGTATACAACTGATAGGTCTTATTTAGGTTTTATTGGTTAGGATAGAGTACCACAGTTACTCCCAATCTGATGTTATGATGCTGTGATGCATTTAGGGGCCACAGTGGCTAAATCTGCTGCCCTACCCCCATTTTACCAGTAAGCAGAGGAACGCAAAATGATCATAACAATTGCTTATGTCATACACCTCTGTTTAAATATTTTTGTTGCCAGTTTTCTTAACAAAGTATGCATACTGAGCATAAACAATTTTGATCATTTCATTAATTTCAATGTGACCGATCAATTTAATTGTAATTCTTTTTAGTTAAGGCATGTTTAATAGTGGCTGCCGCTGAAGCTTCTACCGTCTGCACATTCAGCAGTTTTGTCAAACTCGGGGAAAGTGTACCTCAGGGAGATGTTGTGTCTGATGCTGTTCTTGGTCTATATTAATGACATCAGGACAACAGTACCAAGGTTCGTCTCGAACATCCTCCATGTGGATGACTTTGCAGTGTGGAGCGCAGCAGAACATAAAGAAATAGCATCCTGCAGAATCCAGGATGCTGCCAACAGAGTCATCAGCTGGACTGAAAGATGGCCACTCAAACTGAGCTAGACCATCTCTTTCAATGAGATGGGAGAGGTCACCTTGAAACTGGAGACCTTCCAGTACCGAAGACAGACAGGCCAACTTTACTGGCAACAAATAAATTACTGGATTCACGTGGAGGCTTCACATTGACGCCATGGAAGCTAGAGCTGCGAAAGAAAGTCTCTGATGAAGAAACTGGTGGGGACCACATTGGCGCAAATTACAGCATCCTGGCGCAAGCAAACACCTGCTCGGTCAGACCAGTAGTGCGGTACCAAGATACATCGACAACATGAAACACTGCCTGCAAAACCAAAAAAGCCAGGCTTGACAAGATGCAGAACATGGGTCATTCTTAGAGCCATCTGGAGCACCCCAATTTAGGAAATGGAGGACATTGGAGCCACTGGAAACCAGAACAGCACACATGATGAAGAGACTTACTAAACACCGACAGCATGGGAGACTACAGGAGCAGACCAAGAACCGTCAGAAACGCCCAAGTCTGAACCGCCAACTGAAGGTCCTGCGAAGGGCTAAAACTGACGTCCTGGAACAAAGCCCAAAGATGTGTGAAGAGCTCGCTTCAGATACCTAGACATCTCGAAATAGCCTTCTAGACAACATAAACAGTGTTCCTGGAACCAAGCCCAAAGATGTGTGAAGAGCTCTCTTCAGAACCTGGACATCTCGAAAGAGCCTTATAGGCAACATAAACGATGTCCCAGGACTCTTTGCCAAAGGTCGCGGCACTACACAAAGCCATCTCGCTGGAGATTATGCACAAGCGGAATGAAGGAAGTGGCGTGTACATCTGTTGTGTAGACCGCACTACTACCTCCTTTTCCTTACCAGCTGGAGGCAACAGCTCCAACTATCGTACAGATCTGCAGGTGCTCAACACAGCAGCAGAGCACTAGTTAGGGAAAGGCAGCAGCTTGATCCACTGATCTCACCAGGAAGCTTCAAGATAGACTGGATGTTCTGTCCACAAAATAGTGCTGCAGTGGATTCCAGTGCATTTTGGAGTAGCTGGGAATGGAGAGGCTGACAGCCTGGCCAAAGCAGGCGCCAGACTACCTCAAGATCACAACCTCCTGTAAAGAAACCAAGACACTACAGTACCAAAGCGTTTGGCAACAGCAGAATGGCGGCTGCAGCCGTGGGCAGACGACATCAACAAGCTGAACAAGGAGAGCCAGACCACCAACTTTTATCTACGCACTGATTACTCTGGTCAGCGGACTCACCTCCTGAGACTGGGTCATGCGGAAACAGCCCTATGTTCAATTTGGCGTAGAAAATCAGTCTCCTTAAGCACATTCTCCAAACCTGTCCATACAGAGAAGCGGTCCGCTGGCAGTTCTGACCAGAAGATATGCCCATGTACACCAAACTCTGAAAACATGCTGCCGAGATCTTGACAGCTCACTTATTGGCAGCCAGAATAATATAAGATTTAAAGACGGTCATCAAGGAATTGAACGTTGCAGAAGAAGAAGGTGAAAGTGGTGATCTCGTGGTGGACATGTGGAAACAAAGTATTTTGATAACATTCTTTTGGCTGTTAGGAACCATAAAACTTTATTATGCATATTCATATTTACACATTTATAGACGAAAATAAATGAAAGGAAAAGGGGACACTTAACTAGACCCGCCTTACGCTAGGTAAAATATCACCTAACACACACACACACACACACACACACACACACACACACACACACACACACACACACACACACACTCACACACACACACACACACACACACACACACACACACACACACACACACACACACACACACACACACACACACACACATACTCATACGAACACACACACTTTTAAAGCCTGTGTAGATTTACGGCAAATTATTTAAAGGGGTACGACCGACCTTTTTTAATGCTTCAGTTCGCAAAAAGCTTTTACTGGGATTCAGTATACACACCCACTTAGACAATGACCACCCTATTGTCCCACCAAATGTTTTCTTTCGTCCGTTCAAGGCGAAAAGAGGCCACCGGAATCTTGTGACTGATCCCATTAAAAGATTGCTTCTGATAGGCGATGGTAGCTGACGTCATAACTATTCTATACGACCTTAGGTCATCTGCATCATTATAACCAATCAGAGACAAGATGGCGGATGAACCAGCGAAGAAAAAAAGAAAGTATCAGTCGATTCGCGCCGGCCGACAGTGACAGACTCGGAATTGAAGAGAAGAAAGAGAAAGAGAGACAAGATACCCCTAAGTAGACTTGACATCGGACAAGGGAATATAGAGCTTGGCTTGACCACCCATCCGGAATTTGTCGCTTTCTTGCTATGTGAATCAGTAAGTAATCCGGCTACGGTCTTTGTCGATCTTCCTATAGTTCCGCGAGCGCTAGTGATTTTCAGAATTCATGATCTTCAGTAGAATTTATCTCTTACGGATTTCGCAAGATTTTAAACCTGTTTTATCATAATGTTACGAGCTAGTTCATCAGATTTTATGCTGCAAGGATCTGAAAACTACGGTGTGTGTCAAAATTGCGGCACTGACATCGCTGGTCGTGACACGTTTTTGTCTGTGCAGGCTCTCATTCACTCGATTCACAGAGGTAGTGTTTCTGCTGCGATGGTGCATTTGTCGTTTCCAGAGATGCTTTCAGTTACGTAGACTTCGATGTGCGAGATGTGAAATTGCAGTGCAGAAAGTGGGTATAAATACCATTGTTCTGTTTCGTATTTCCGAGCGATAACAGATCAAAGGTCAAACTAGGTAGTCGATGGCTCAGTCGCTTGGCGCTGAGACCGAGTCGAACAAGCCACGCCCCCAGCACGATCGTTACTCACTTTGTAGCAGGTCAAGCGGAACCCGCATTGATTTTGACAGCATAGCGAGTATGGAAGGTTTATTTTACATTCTCGTAGAAAATTATGTCAAAGGGATGCCGGAGAACATCCGTACATGTGTACAGTGACACTTGTGTACCCACACCGATGACCTCATCTGCAGTATTGACCGGGTTCTGCCTTGTGACGTAGGCTAGTAAATATGCACAAATTCAAAGCAAGGCCAATGCAGACGATAATCTGCGCTCTCGGGTACAAAAACAACACACCCACCAAACGATGAATTTCGACATTTGGCATTGTATTTACATCATACAGCTCTAAGTTAGTACACAAAGGACCTATACATAATACTGTCAGCAGTGTTGCAGACAGTTTTCTGACTGTGTTGAGATGCTTGATCCTGGGGAAAATAACTTTAAGAGTCGGACGGCAACAGAGATGAAAGACAGTTTCCTGCGGTTGGTTTTACATGATGGTTGACTGTATCGGCGGCCAGAAGGGAGCAATTCAAAGAGGTCTTTCATTAAGTTAGCATCACTAGCCAGGATGGAAGTAGCTTTTCTTACAATCTGACGATCACAGAACACGGCTAAACTTCTCTGTTCTTCTCCAATGATCTTTGAACTGAGACGAACAATTCTCTGAAGACTGTTTTTGTTTTTAACTTTAAGATTTAGGAACCAGCAAATGAACGAAAAAGTCCGGACGCTTTCTAAGAAAGATTGTAAAACAAAGTTAAAATAGAAGTCAACAGAGAAAGAGTTCAGCTTTCTCATAAAGTACAATATCTGCTGGCCTTTCTTCACAACAGTTTCGGTATTGTCATCCTAATTCAGTTTATCATCGAAGATGGTGCCTAAGTATTTATACTTCTAGACAATAACAACTTCATTATCATGTATAATAGTCTTACTGTGATCCTGCTTATTTTTCCTAAAATAACAGTAAAGTCACATGTCTTACCCACGTTAAGCTCTAACAACGAGTCATCGCATCATTGAACAAAGTCAGTCAATGATTAGTGGATTCGTGTGAAGCTTTGCGACTGTATCCAGTAACCAGTTAGTGAAATCGTTTACCAAAACTCAACCATCACAAGGGTAACAATCTATAAATAAAGTGCAGTTGCAGCCGTCTTCTCTCTAAATGAGTAAATTCAAAGAGGCTAGGTTGGGGGTGTGCCAAGCACGCTGCAGGAACTATGTCATTGAAGTGGGCACAGGGAGGGGTGAGGGGGGGGGGAAGAGAGAGAGAGAGATCCACCTTTAATTTGTACAGATATAATATATGTAAACTTCCCTGTTAGATCACGAAGGTATTAACGTATGTAGATAAAGTGCATTTGTCCCTGTTCATTGTTCACTGTTCATTCGCAGGTGAGCCTGATCAAGACGGTGGTGTACGGGGCTCTCTTCGTCATTTCCTTCGTGGGCAACACGGCCACGCTGATGCAGATGTATCGTCTGCGGCGACGAAAGTCCACCATCAACACGCTGATCGTCAACTTAGCCATCGCCGATCTTCTCGTCACCTTTTTCTGCATCGCCGGCGAGGCTGCGTGGGCCGCCACGGTCCAGTGGTTGGCGGGAAACATCACCTGCAAGTTTGTGAAGTACATGCAGGTAAGCAGGTGTACACTGGTCACCGCCCTTGACCCACTGCACAGGTGGTCATAGGCAAGAGGCACAGATCATCATGACCCCCGCGGTCGCTCATGATGATCTGTGCCCCTTGCCTCTGTCGCGTCCTACCTAGAGTCAGGTTCCTTGGACAGACGGGACTATCAGTTTATGGGTTAATATTTTGTTTAACACATTCTACCCCCGGACCGAAATCCCCAAATTTTGAAGTTGCCCTCTGAAGGACTGTATTAAAATAATAATAATAATAATACATGGTATTTATATTTCTCACATTTATAATATAACTCAATGCGCAGGCGAAAACCACAGAGAGAGAGAGGGAGATGGAGGGAGAGAGGGAGAGTCTGCAGGGGGTATGTACAGAAATACCGTAGGGATCACGGAGAGAGGGAGAGTCTGCAGGGGGTATGTACAGAAATACCGTAGGGATCACGGAGAGAGGGAGAGTCTGCAGGGGGTATGTACAGAAATACCGTAGGGATCACGGAGAGAGGGAGAGAGGGAGAGTCTGCAGGGGGTATGTACAGAAATACCGTAGGGATCACGGAGAGAGGGAGAGTCTGCAGGGGGTATGTACAGAAATACCGTAGGGATCACGGAGAGAGGGAGAGTCTGCAGGGGGTATGTACAGAAATACCGTAGGGATCACGGAGAGAGGGAGAGAGGGAGAGTCTGCAGGGGGTATGTACAGAAATACCGTAGGGATCACGGAGAGAGGGAGAGTCTGCAGGGGGTATGTACAGAAATACCGTAGGGATCACGGAGAGAGGGAGAGAGGGAGAGTCTGCAGGGGGTATGTACAGAAATACCGTAGGGATCACGGAGAGAGGGAGAGAGGCAGAGTCTGCAGGGGGTATGTACAGAAATACCGTAGGGATCACGGAGAGAGGGAGAGTCTGCAGGGGGTATGTACAGAAATACCGTAGGGATCACGGAGAGAGGGAGAGAGGGAGAGTCTGCAGGGGGTATGTACAGAAATACCGTAGGGATCACAGAGAGAGGGAGAGAGGGAGAGTCTGCAGGGGGTATGTACAGAAATACCGTAGGGATCACGGAGAGAGGGAGAGAGGGAGAGTCTGCAGGGGGTATGTACAGAAATACCGTAGGGATCACGGAGAGAGGGAGAGAGGGAGAGTCTGCAGGGGGTATGTACAGAAATACCGTAGGGATCACGGAGAGAGGAGAGTCTGCAGGGGGTATGTACAGAAATACCGTAGGGATCACGGAGAGAGGGAGAGTCTGCAGGGGGTATGTACAGAAATACCGTAGGGATCACACAAAAGTCTGCGGCGGATAAAAAGTAAGTTTTTAACTGCTTTGAACTGCGTAAGGGTGTTCGCATTTCTCAGCTCAGTTGGCAAGGAATTCCAAATTAAAGGAGCAGTTCATCTAAAAGAGCGTTCTCCGGCAGATTTGAGATGGAACTTTGAGAGGTTTCTCTCCCGATCGGCGCAGTGAGCGAGAGGGCTGGTAAGTAATTAAACTGGAGAAAAGGCATGACGGAAAACTGCCATCAAAGTGGCGGTATACAAGGGGAGCTATCTTAAACTTTCTGCGGGATTAGACTGGAAGCCAGTGAAGGTCTTTCAGTATAGAGGTTACCTGGTCTCGCCGTTTTCGCCTGCGCTTCACAAGCCTTGCGGCATTATTTAGAACTCGCTGAAGGCTTGTTAATCTGCTTAGATGCGGAGAGACCAAAAAAGCAGAGAATTGCAGTAGTCAAGACGGCTCGTGACTAAAGCATTAACTTGACTAACTTTGCAGTGGCAGATTCAGAAAGACTGTGTTGAACTGTGTTACTCAGAGAGTATGAAGCACCACGACCCCAAATTTGTAAAAATGCTATTGAACAATGCGGAAATGTGTCTTCAGATATATGCGTAATTGTACTTAATGGGCAGTTGCGGTGAAGCTGTAGGACACAACAGTTACCCTTGCCTACAAAGAATGGTAAAAGTTTCTTATCTGAGGTAAGACAACGACCTGTTCGGTGTGTTTGCGAATTTTAGCAATCACTGAAAGTCCACCCTGGATCGAACTCACTTTAACCCTGTGGCTGTTGGTAGCGGTCTTTGTCGCGATGATTCCGGCAGGAATCATCGCAACAAAAACCGCTGCCGACAGCCACAGGGTTAACATCCCGCCCCTTTGGCACACTGAGTCTCTTTACTGACTTTCTTCACCCCCTACAGGTGTTCGCCATATATCTGTCCACGTACATAACGGTGGCCATCGGGCTGGATCGGTGCGTGGCCATTATAGACCCTATGCGGTGGCAGAGTGCAGCGCAGAGAGTGCGAGTCATGATGATAGTGGCCTGGGTTTGCAGCGCGCTGTTCAGCATACCTCAGGTAAAGCCCGGTAGCTTTTTTGTGTGTGATCTTTCATCACCGACAAAGAAAGAAACACGCGTTTTGTGCTCGTCCTTTCAGAGCGTGTTTCTTGTTTTTGTTGTTGGTCGCTGGAAACGCGGCTTTTGAACGGACCGGCACAAAACAGTTTTGTGCTCGGGCCAGTTTTCAAAGCGAGTTTCTTTCTTAGAAACACGCTTTTGAATGGGCCAGCAGGAAACGAAGTGCTTCAGCTTTCAAAGCGTGTTTCTTTTGTGTTGTTTACGTCTTTGCATTTCACACTCTTGACAGTCTCTTTTTTTCTTTTCTTTTTTCTTTCTTTTTAATGTCTGAATTTCTTACTTTGATCTCCCTGTTCTGCGCAAGCGCCAACAAAGGAAATTTGTTAATTAACTCATTCAGCCCGGCGCACGTATTTCCCAAATTTTGGAGGCGTCATCTAACGATTATGCACCTGTTGCAGGAGATGGATCGACCATGATAATTCAAGGGTAGTGCCAGATTAGGTTGGCGCTGACATACCCTTGAATTATCATGGTCGACCCGTCTCCCGCTGTAGAGCGTCAGGGCTGAATGGGTTAACCGGTATAGCCCCACGGGCGCATTTTCCCAAATTTGAAGTTGTCAGCTAAGGACCCTGTACCACTTGCAGAAGATGATCGATTTTGCGCCAAGCTAATCTGGCACTACCTTGAATTGTCATCATCGATCCATCTCCTGCTGTAGTGCGTTGAAGCTAAATGGGTTGATCACGCACTTCCACCGAGACGCCACGGTCATCTTGATTTTTTTTCAAATTTTTATCCTGCTCCTTGACGCTTGCAGCATTTTAGAGAAAAAAATATTGACTCAATCGAAACCTGGTGCATTCGGATATGGGGTGTCTGCTGGTAGTGGTACTGGAGGCGCTTGTCCTTTTAAAGCGCGGTCCTTTCTTTGTTGGTTATTCTCTGCACTTTTATACTCTGGGCATTCACCTTTATAACGGAGATTACAAAGTAAAGTAGGTAAAAGCGATGTCAAGGGAGATAATTATGGTCGAAGCACAAAAAAAAAAAAAAAAAAAAAAAAAAAAAGAATAGGAAAGAAGTGTGCGCGAAGTAAGTGACTGGAAGCAATAAATATAAAAGAAAAATGGCAAAATTTGTCAGTCTTAAGTTAGGTCTTTTTTAAATTTCTAAATTTCCATGCACCAATGGGCTGAAAATCCAGTGAATATGCGATACGCCCCCCCCCCCCCCCCTTTCCGGTGGGGGGCTTCTATATTCATTGCTTCCAGTCACTTACTTAGCGCACCCTTCTGTCCTATCCTTTTTGTGCTTCGACCAAACTCGCTCTATGATCATTGGTCGATACTGCACAATTTTCTCCCCTGACAGTGCTTTTACCTACTTTACTTTGTAATCTTCCTAAAATATTAGCACCGGCAGTCTCGCCTTTTCTTTTCACGAATAACGATGTCAATGAACCTACGTACACTATGTCTTGTTTTTGTGGAAAATGCCGCTACTGGACAAAAGTCCATTTACCCGGTAACACTAGACAGCCCCAAGTGTGAACATTGTCTGCGGAAAAGAAGGAGACTGAAAGGGGAATCAGTCTGCGACCACCTTTTTGGGTGCCTAATTGGAGTTTTGTCATTGTTCCGTCAAATGCGGCAGTAGCATCACGTGTCCAGTATCCCTTTGGTTGCCGGTACTATACATGATGCTGCTGCCGCGTTGGACTGAACAAGGGGGACAATCCAGTGGACGCAAGCTGTATTTTGCTAATTCAACTCCAAAGCCGGAGCACAACCGTCCAGTTAGCATGGATACAAATTGGTGTCAGAAAGAGGCATAGAACCCATTCGCATCTGTAATTTGACGTGGCCTTGGTGAAACTTTCACTTTACAAAGCCGGCCGGAATCAGGACCTGTAGTTAGTTTCGCGTCAAGAAATTGAAAGTCCGAATTCCGGTTAATATGAGTGGGAGAGCTGTTGCTCTGTGCTAGTCGGGAGGCCAGTACTGAATTTCAGCTTTATTATTCGGAGCCCAAATTCAAGTATTGTAGTACGTAATTCGAGTACGTGACGTCATCGACAATAACGTCAGTGACAGTAACACGTGATTTCCGGTCAGTCTTCTTAACTCATTCGAGACGTGCCGCCTCCGGATACGCGGCTTAAGCCGCGTATCCGGAGGCGGCACGTCTTGAATGAGTTAACGTAATTCTTGTTTGGATAAAAATGCTGCAAGAGTGTGGACATTTTTCGTAATATTACTCGTGTGCATTGACACTTTTTCCTGAAAGAAAAAGGCCACAATTTGTCAGCCTTAATTTAGCTCTTTACCAACGTCTATTTTGGGCTCTCTCTGGGCACTGACCTCCTCGCGACCCTTTGTTCGGTTTGCTTGAGACATATATATAATATACATAGGCATCTAGCCTACGTCGCTTGCTAGCCTTCAAATCCTTCAGTGCCAGTCGATGCAGATGGTGCTTCTGAAATATTTCTTAATTTATCGCGAAGAAAAAAAAACACAATCGCACATAGAACGCGATTACCGTCACATTACAGTTGTGTCAGCAAGAGGCATAGATCCTCATGAGCCCCGGATAGGCTGGGTCTCATGAGATCTATGCCTCTTGCAGTGGGATCATATTCACGTTTGCTCGGCTAGTAATGTCAGGAGCTGGTGCGCACAAATACAATAACCAGACCATGTAACGATGTGGCCTTACAGCCGTATAAAGGGCAGTCTTTGATTGATAAAATTCGCCCACACGACGGGTTCTATGTTGTCTTGCTAAACTAAGTGCTTTGTTTTCTTCATGGCGAGACGGCACGCGACGGTATCTAAAGGCTGAAACGCCCAAATGCGGTGTCTGCACGCGAAGTCTCTACCAGCACCTTCATTAACCCCTTAACCTGTCGAAATAAAAGTTGTCATGGTCAGCATCAACACAAAATATCGCTTCTTGCGATTTTTGATGATGTTGTTGACCATGAATAGATTCGTTCTGGATTTGTGACTTTCGATTTCGACGGCCTGTACATTTATTGATATCCCGTGGCGAACACCCCCCCCCCTCCTCCCCCCCACCCCCCCCCCCCCCCGAGATCTTCAGATTCGTGAATTATGGCCTGCGATAAAAATTCATCGACACGCCAAGACAACAACTTTCAAACCCTTACTCCCCTCCCCCCTCCCTTGTCCCCAACTGGCTCCCCACCCCACCCCTCTCTTCACCCTTTCGTCATTTTTCATCTCCTTCCTCCCTCTTCCTTTCTCATTCCTGTACATCTCTCTTAAATTACCGTCGAGCGCAGTAATGGGCGAGAGGACGGACAAGAAACAACATTTTCTTTAGCAGTTTGCAAACAATCTACGTCTCTTCAGAGCGACAGCTCCGGAACTAAAGCCAACAGGACATCAATCCTGCCGCGAAAATCCCATCCACCTGCAAGGGACATGGATCCTCATGAGCCCCCGCAGCCGCGGGGGCTCATGAGGATCTATGTCTCTTTCTCGTACAAAAACGTTGTTTTATATGTCGTTATCAGATTCAATTTCTATGGTCCTTTTTGCACCTGTGTTGGGTATCCGAGTTCTGATAGAGTGTGCACTGCAATCTCCGATGTAACAAACCATCCATCTGTTTGCAAGCGGCGTAGATCTTCATGAGCCCTCGCAACTGATGGGGCTCATGAGGATCTATGTCTTGCTTGCACCATTAACATATTTCTAATAGAGGAAGACAATTGGGTGTTTGTGCTATCTGCAGTGTGAAAGGTTGCGTCAGGGATTGTTGAGTCAAGCAATCGAAATTTAAAAAAAAAAAAAAAAAAAAAAAAAACACGCGCACGCACGCACGCACGCACGCACACACACACACACACACACACACACACACACACACACACACAACGCAACACTGAACAAGGAAAACTCTTTGTCACACTGTAAAGGAATCATAGATAAAGATGCAGAGGACAGCTCAGCTCAGCCTGTACGCTGTTACATAGATGTGTCTCTGTGCTCGTAAAACGGCGATGCGCTCTCCTCCATTGAGGTAGTTGTTTTGTTATATGTACCAGAACTGATAAAACGTGCGATTGAATAACATGACAGCAATTGCAATTTGGGATATGGCAAGATGCTGAGGGACCCACATTAATTTAGTCTGCTGTTCCTGTCTGTCCGCTGAAGTGTGGGTAAGGGAACCTACGATTCTTCCTGGCTGAAACATAACAACATAGAGGTAACATGAGTCAGCAAGAGACATAGATTCTTATGAGCACCCACACCCAACGAGGCTTATGAGCATCTGTACCTCTTGCAGGTGAGCTGTAGGCGCCCATGAGGATCTGAGCCAATTGCTAGCCCAGACTTCGGTCCATTCGGACTGTTCACCCGTTCAGCCCCACGCACTACAGCAGGTTTAGGCGCCAAGCTAATCTGGCACTACCCTTGAACTTTCCTGGTCGATCCATCTCCTGCAACTGATACATAGTTGTGAAAGTGACAACTGTAAAACTTGGGAAATGCAGCCTTGTGTTTGGGTTCACTGACAGATCGATAGTCTTATACGTAGTAGTGTGGCTGATGTCAGTCACGACGGTCGCACTGGATCCGCTAAGCAAAAAGTCGACACAGCCGTCCTCGGCCCGAGCGCACATCAGGCTGACACAAATGACGTTGGCTCGAGGCTCTTTTGCTTACCGGGTACTTCGTTGGTGTCTTTGGCGCAGTTTAGAAACAAGAACTGAACCATTTTTCATCGCTGAGACATCATTAGGAGAACGGTCGATACTTCATTAGCACAGTTAGGTTGGTGCGTAATTAGTTTTAGCAGTTTGAAAGTCACCAAGCTAATTAGACACCACCAAGGAGGGTATTGCTGCGCAGTTGACGCGTCTTCTGTTGTTTGTAGATAGTGCATAGCTGAAAATTCAATCACTATGCGCGCTGCTAAATGAACAGTGACTCTGAAAGCGTGAGAAGTACGTATCCAACTGATCTTTGTGGATTTTCAGTCTGTCAATGGCAATAAGGTGGATGCACGGTTTTGGGGGTGGGGGTGGCCCGGGTGGGGTGGGGTGGGGGGTGGAGATGCGAGGATTTAGGGAGGGGGACGGGGGAGGGAGAGCGGTGGGTGAGACTAAGTGACCTGCCCCCCTCCCATCCCCACCCCCACCACATTCCACCCACCCCTCACATCTCTCACCCTGGCCCACCACCAATCCGATTGGCGGTAGGGGGTCATGCAACGTCGATAACATCTCGCACTGTAGAAGAAAGAAAAATAATTTCGTATGTACACAATGCGCAAAAGGCCATCAGGCCGACGTTTACCGCCGTGCGCGGGCCAACGGTGGCCGACGTCGGCCCGATGGCCTTTTGCGTATTGGTTAGTCTCTAACCCCCTTCCGCACTGCCTGCCAGTGGCTAGACGTGATGAGACCTCAGTCAAACTGTCAAAAACTGCTGGAGGTACACGCATAATATTATTTGTTTTATCGCAAACCGTTTGACCGTGCATCCTGTTGTCTGGCCGAAACATGGGGGCAGTTGCATGAGTGAGCTTAGTCCAGCGCCAGCCACTAAGCAAGGTGCTCCACTCAATAGCGGAGCACCTTGCTTAGTGGCTGGCGCAGGACTAAGCTCGCTCGGGCAACTGCGGGTACATGGTGCTTTTTTTTTTTTTTTTTTTTACCTGTCAGACTGAGCCCGCTATCTTTTTGTCATCTTCCTCTGTGTACGGAGTCCCCTCAATTCGCACCTTTCCCGCAACTCCATCAGCAAGAGACATAGAGTCTCATGAACCCCTGCAGCTGCAGGTGGCTCATGAGACTCTGTGCCTCATGCCGGCAGAAATTTCCGGCGTGTAAGTTCCGGCATATGCTCATAATTGTTTGAGCGAAATGTGTCTAGATTTCAAAAGCAGTGTTTGGAAACGCGCCAGAAGTGTGCATCGCCCAGCAGACAAGTAGGTCAGTGTCTGACTGAAGGGTGTTCGGACCTCAGTGAGCGAAATAGCGCTCGGGCCGATCCTGTGCCCGGGACTGATCGCAGCCGACCGTCGGTCTGGTTACCCGGCCCGCATTGCCTCGGCACTGATGTGATGTGTGCTAGGTGGGATAATGTAACTCGTGTGTCTGTCTTGGGGTTCATTAGTCATTGTGATCGTTCCACCGTGTCTACTAGCTCGTATGTGATGGTCTCTGAATGTGAACCTTGCGGCGTGAGCCGCAAGTTCCACAATCACAGCGACCATCGCACATATCTGATCATGGAAAGTCTTATGTGATCTCTGATACGAAAGTGCATGTCAGGGGCGAATGCAGTTACCTCGAAGGGGGTGGGGGTGTGGGGCGAGGTCCTAACATTTTGTTTGGGACCCCAAACCTTGCACAAAAGACCTTCAGATGCCTGACCTTGCTCCCCTAGTGGCCTGAAGATCAAAACACGGGGTGGGGAGTGGGGGGGGGGGGCGGCGGTAGGGGGGGGGGGAGGGGTGTAGGAGCGCCAGCCTTGTGTGAGGACTTGTTGGGCAAACTCGCCACCGCCAAAATATCGAAAGCGGGGAGAGGGGTGGATGCAGGGGAGACTTTGATATAGCACTTAATTTTATTTATTTATTTGCGCGGGGGGGGGGGGGATCCCAGGAATTCCAGACCCTCCCTTCCCCTTCCGATCCGCGCCTGCAGTGTGAGGTACCGACTCGAGCCTGATTGGCAAAGGGACACCCCTTCAGTGATACCGTGCAGTAGAACATGGGGTGGGTTTGCAGATAATCTGTTGAAATAACACCGCGAGATCTCTCGCTGGCAGCCACTATATCTGTTACAAATCACCACAGATTCTGACACACAAAAAATGGTCGCAGACTTGCTGTGCATGTAGGCATCGTCAAACGACATCAAAGGCGCGATGCTCCATATTGCTCCCGGTAGGATATTCAGTCCCTGACGGCTGGATACTTTCCATTTCCAGCCTGCACAAAATCTAACAACTTGCCGAGATCTCAAAGCCCCGCCCCCCACCCCCACCTACCCGTGTTTCCTACGCCACTGATATGTGCAATTGTATGATTTCCGTGTATCTAAATAATCTAATATATTTAATCTAATAATCTCAGTAAAAATATAAATGGGACCGTTTGCTGGCAGCAAGAAACAGATTATCATGGGCCCCACTATAGGAGCTGCCCATTGAGAATCTATGTCTCTTGCAGATGGAAATGGATTGGCTCTCTCTCTCTCTCTCTCTCTCTCTCTCTCTCTCTCTCTCTCTCTCTCTCTCTCTCTCTCTCTCTCTCTCTCTCTCTCTCTCTCTCTCTCTCTCTCTGTGTGTGTGTGTGTGTGTGTGTGTGTGTGTGTGTGTGTGTGTGTGTGTGTGTGTGTGTGTGTGTGTGTGTGTGTGTGTGTGATAATATTCAGTAGGGAACTTGGCCCAGTTGTATGAGAGACCTTAGTCCTGCGCCAGCCACTAAGCAAAGTGCTCCGCTTGCTTAGTGGACTGCGCAGGACTAAGTTTGCTAATGGAACTGAACCCTTGTTTACTTGATATGTGATATTGGACCTTACGGTCTAGGCGCCGTACTTTGAGGTACAAAATCAGAAGCCAGTTCTTGTATTTGCCTACCTGTACATGTGGTTTTCAGTTTGAAGAAGGCGAATGTATATTTATTTATTTCATGAATCACTGAAATATGTATGCAAAAACAGGCTCCGCGCGATCAAACAAGCAAACATATTGCGCCGCTATTTGCTTGCTTGTTTGATCGCGCGATGCCCGTGTTTAATGTTCAGGAACATTAACCCCTCCACTGACGAGAAAAAAAACACTAACCGCCTGCAGGAGGCATAGATCCTCATGAGCCCCCGCAGTTGCCGGGGCTCATGAGGATCTATGCCTCTTGCTGACGCCACTTTGCAGCCATGTTCATTGAAGGGCTGGACTCTGGTCTTTTAATTTAACTCATTCTACCCCAACAGCTTGGCGCCTAGAGGTGCCAAGCTATTCTGGCACCACCCTTGAACAATCATGAACAGTTGCCTTAGAAGAATTTTGAAAATCCACTGGCCAGAGAAGATCAGCAACGTCAGACTGGGAGAAAACAGAGCAGATAACAGCAGAGAATGAAATTGGGCGACGAAGATGGGGATGGATCGGTCACAGTCTGAGAAAGCCAGCTTCCAGTATCACTAGGCAGGCATTGTCATGGAACCCCCAGGGAAAGAGGAAAAGAGGTAGGCCGAGAAACTCCTGGCGTCGAGACCTCCAAGCAGACATCAAGAGGCTGGGAACCACCTGGAGTAGAATCGAAGGAGAAGCACAGGACAGGAGTTGCTGGAGGTCTCTCGTCGACGGCCTATACCCGGGGAGGGGTGACAGGCGTAAGTAAGTAAGTAACCCCAACACCGAAATCCTTAAATGTTGCCGTTGTCCTCTGAAGACTGCTTTGCAGTGCAGGACACAGATCGACCATGATAGTTCAAGGGTGATGCCAAAATAGCTTGGCGCCCATAGGCACCAAGCTGTTCTGGCATCACCCTTGAACTATCATGGTCGATCCTTATCTTGATGTGGTGCATCTGGGGTAGAATGAGTTAACAAAGATTTCACTTTTCAGAAACGAAATCTGCGTCCGCTGGCAGTAAATGGGTTCAGGGTATCAGTTGACAATTGTATTGCCAGGTGGCTTACAGAGCCCGTGCCAGCAAAAGGCATCAATAGAACTGACTTCCTCAGGAAAAGAAAAGGGGAGACTGCCAGTGCTTTTGGTAGGTTCTCTTTTAGGGTGCATGGAAATTTGGCTCTAGGTGGTGGCATGGAATGTATGCCCTTGCAGACACCACAGTAAAATGTGGTTGTCTTTGCAGGTAGGCAGAAATTCCTGCCTCCTCCAGTATCGCCGATGGTGTGCTGAGGAGGTCGCCAAGACCGAAACAGCTGTCCACACCGGCTAAATATCTGGACCCCCCTCGGGGGGACCTAGATTTAAATTTCCATGCACTGAGTGGCTGGAACAGTGGGATATGTGATACGCCCCCCTTCGGGGGGGCTTCCATATGCATTGCTTTCAGTCACTTTTTTAGCGCCCCCTCTCTTTCCTATCTTTTTTTTTTTTTTTTTTTTTTTTTTTTTTTGTGCTTTGGCCACAGTAGATCTATGATCACTGGTCGATCATGCACATTTCTCTCCCCTGACAGTGCTATAATCTACTTTACTTTGTAACCTGACTTCCTCAGGCTCGGTACATCTGACTTGCAGAGAAATCATGTGGAAATTGCTGTCAGTCCTGATCTATTAACTCATTCAGTTCGGCGGACGTATTTCCCAAATTGTGGAGGCGTCATCTAACGACTATGCATCTGTTGCAGGAGATGGATCGACCATGATAATTCAAGGGCAGTGCCAGATTAGCTTGGCGCAAGCTAATCTGGCACTACCCTTGGATTATCATGGTCGACCCATCTTCTGCTGTAGTGCGTCAGGGCTGAATGGGGCGAGTTATTTGGGACAGGGAAATCTATTGATTATGGAGTACGACCTGATCAATTCAGGCGCACTGCAGTTGTGCCACTTTGATTTACCAGGAGCTTTCAACGGACAAGCCCGTCTTTTGTCCCTGGATTGCCAGGCGAGTTCAGCTATCAGGCTCGGGCCGGGGACTCGAACCCACAACCCAGCGATTCCCTTCGCTGGCTTCCGCTCCGATGCTCTACTGCCTGAGATATTTTGGACTCTTAATGATGATGATGATGATGATGATGACCATTTATGTAGCGCTTATTAAGTCCAATCACAAGTCTTATCACAGCACTGCAGAAGAGGCCGGGTTTGCAAAGAGGGATAGAAAAGAACCTACTTGTATAATAAGAACTGAAGAAGATGAAAAACAGAAGAGGAGTGTGTGTGTGTGTGTGTGTGTGTGTGTGTGTGTGTGTGTGTGTGTGTGTGTGTGTGTGTTTGTGTGTTTGTGTGTGTGTGTGTGTGTGTGTGTGTGTGTGTGTGTGTGTGTGTGTGTGTGTGTGGCTTGGAAGGGCAGCTGGAGAAGTGGGCGTGAAGAACGAGAAGGAGAGAGACAGAGACAGACAGATGGGGGTAACGGACAGAACAGGTAATTGGCGGAATTAGACCCAGTGATAAATGTTCTCACATTCCGCTGACAAACTCAGTGCACTTCCGAGAACCAATAGGACACACGATAACCAGTCGTTTCAGCTCCAGGGCCCATTTGTAATGTAGAGTTAAGCCGGTTTAGTGCTGCGTAAGCCACTCAGCAAGGTGCTTGTTGTGTGGCTTGCGCAGCACTAAGCTCACTCATGCAACTGAACCCAGGGCCATTTTCTGATAGTTATTTTGGGTTTAACGCCGAGCAGAATCTCTGATAGTCCTTCCAGCTACAGACACAGCAGCACTTCTAGTCAGTTCTAGATTATTCAAGCACAGTCTTAAAACATAAACTTGAAACTGTATTCATCTCACTAGAGGCATTGGGAGCCATTCCTACACCAGAATCAGGTCAGATGATACAGTAAGTAGAGCCCCTTACTAGTACTGAAGGAACGTTGTAGGTTGCACTACACCTGTACGGTATGGACGAAAGGGACGATTTGGCTGCACTCGCCCCGATGATCACCTACTACTGAGGTATGCATCCACAAGGTGGCCGTAGTACTGGATAAGTATCTCAGTACCTCATTGTACTGAGAAACTCTTTGCGAGCAAGAGGCATGCATATATATTCTCATGATATGGTACCATGCGGCTGCAGGGCTCATAAAAGTATACTCCTATACTCCTCTTGCAGATGGAGCAGGCTGAACGAATTCACAGAATGCTTCAAGCACGTATTTCCCAGATTTTAGAGGCGTCATCTAACGACTATGCACCTGTTGCAGGAGATGGATCGACCATGATAATTCAAGGGTAGTGCCAGATTAGCTTGGCGCCGACAATGAAATATTGCTTTTCATCAAAATGCACTTGCTGTCTTTTGCCTTACTGGGCAGTTCTGGTGTGGCAATGGCATTCTCAATCTCTGACTCCGCCATTGAAGTTCGGCCGATAAGGTGTGTGTTTAGTAACCGAGGTTTGTGACCTTGCAGTTACTGCAAAGATCAAGTAGGCTCCTCAGAACAGCGCCTTGCTGAGACTTGAGACAGTTTGTTACATGGAGCCTTCTCAAGCTTCTCGACAACCACAAATTCTGTCACAGAGCATGTGGAGACTTTAACTCCTTTACTGCCGAGAAACATTGAACACTACCTACAAGTAAGAGGTATAGATCCTCATCAGCCCACGCGGTTGCATGGGCTGATGAAGATCTATGCCTCTTGCTGACACCACTTTATATTCATGCTCTTTGGGCGGCTAGCGCTGAATTTACAAATATTCCAGGAACACAGTCTGCGTCCACTGGCTGTGAATGGGTACAGGCGTACCTTGGACTTTTGTAACAGTTGTTCCGTTGTCACAAACCCCGTCATAACAAATTCCATTCTGATTGAATGCAGGTGACGTCACACAGCCAGCGTCGTTACGCGCGTCGTCTGCAGTCTGCCATCTTGTGCAGTAGACACGGTGAAAACCAGTAATAGCGATGTTAGAACTCGGCGAAAGTGTGCCTGGATGCGCAATTCTCGGATGTGATGATATGCCAGAGAAACAAAGATAATGTCCCCGAAGGTGTAATAGGGAGGTTTTCCCCCCGTACATCTGCTGTCCGTTTAAGGGAAGAAGAGGAAAGTTGAGCGAAGAGAGAAGACGACAATCGGAAAGATATCCGGCACTACATGGTAAACGTGGGCAGTCTAGATGTACAACCCGATTGTAAATTAAAACTTGTTTAACATAACAAAAATGTTCTAGGTAAAAGATGCTTTAGAACATTTTCAAAACTGCGGCACGACACGGTTATAAAAAAACAGGAAATTGTTGTTTAACCCGTCTACCGCTCTGCGGCATCATAGATTGGAGAGGGGGTTTCGCAAAAGAAACATCCTTATACATAAATTTTAAAACAAAGTATGGCAAAAGTCGAGAATACTGAATTGTTGTCTTAAAATAATTGCTAGGTACCAGTGGAAAAGATAATCAGACATAGACCGCACTTCCAGTGGGAATTCATGATGATTATTTTTGAGAAACAACAGAAATACGTATGAAAGAATATGACAGCCAGACATTCTAAAGACCAGTACCACGAGCAGAAAAACAAAACAAACAGCAAGAGCAACACGATAAATGTAT
This sequence comes from Semisulcospira habei, assembly GCA_036245525.1. Classification (NCBI taxonomy): domain Eukaryota; kingdom Metazoa; phylum Mollusca; class Gastropoda; family Semisulcospiridae; genus Semisulcospira; species Semisulcospira habei. The sequence goes on from BTPG01000001.1 coordinate 89,303,446, forward strand.
AAGGAAATAAGTAAAAATTAAACACAAAATAAATAAATAATAAATAAACAAATAACACCGCGGGAGAAGGGGTGGGGGTTGAACCCGCGTTTGTGACGGCATCAGTCAAATCCTGCGTGTGATTTAAGTCTGCGTGCAATACCTACTGAGCTAAGGGGAAATAGGAATAAACTGAGCTTATTATAATTGTATGCAAATCACGATGCTGTTAGTGTCTATCGGCTAACATCGCTTTGGACTGGTGCAATGATTTAGTGTCTGAGGACGGATTCCTTCATAACTGTGTACTCAGTATGTATTTTCCCCAAATCACTTGTCCTCGCGCTGGGACCATATGGCGTTGAGGCGCGTCCCCTGGGTGGTGGATAAGGGGTCCCTCGCGAGAGGGGTGCACCGAATGAAATAAGGTGCGTGAACCAACATGGTCTAAGGGAAGGAGACCCGACAGAAAACCCCTGGTCCTCCTAGTAAGGGGGTTGGGTGTGGGGGTAGCTTCCCCACCCTGCAAATAAAGAAATAGCTACACAAACGCCGACGAATAGACAAACAGCAATTCCTTTCCTGGAGGAGGAAGGTTCTTCTACCAGAAGATTTATGACGTCGTGTGGTGAAAGCTGGAAGTCTTCGGAAGCCGCAGGACCGAGCCGCCTCTCTCTATCCAGGGAAACAATCATGGGCACATGGAATGTCAAGACCATGTACCAGAGCGGGAAGTCCGTCCAGATAGCAGTGGAAATGCAAAAGTACAACCCTGCTAGGTATCAGTGAAGCCAGATGGACGCAGTCTGGCCAGAAAAGGCTGTTAAGTGGGGAGATGATTCTGTATTCAGGTCATGAAGAGGAGAATGCCCCCCACACAGAAGGTGTAGCATTCATGCTGTCACCAGTGGCACAGAGAGCGCTGATGGGCTGGGAACCTATTGGACTAAAAATTATCACAGCAGCCTTTAGAACCAGGAAAAAGATCAAGCTGAACGTCATCCAGTGTTATGCGCCCACTAATGACGGTGACGAGGAAGAGAAACAAGAGTTCTACAACCGACTCCAGAGTGCTGTGGACAAATGTACGGAGCGAGACATCACCATCATCATGGGCGATTTTAATGCCAAAGGTAGGGGAGGACAACATCGGATACGAAGAGGTGATGGGGAGACAGGTACTAGGGGAGATGAGTGAGAACGGGGAGAGGTTCGTAGACTTTTGTGCTATAAACAGACTTGTCACTGGAGGCAGCATCTTCCCACACAGAAGAATACACAAAGCAACGTGAGTCTCACCTGACCATACTACAGAGAACCAAATAGACCATATCTGCATTAGCAAGAAATTGAGAAGATCCCTTCAAGATGTTCGAGTGAGGAGGGGAGCAGATGTCACCTCAGACCATCATCATCTGCTTATCTTAAGAATAAAGCTCATGTTAAAGAAAAGCAGCACAGGGACAACAAGAAGACAGCGCTATAATGTAGGCCTCCTGAGAGAGACTGGAGTGAGAGAAGAGTTCAAACTGGTGCTGTCCAACCGGTTTCAAGCGCTACAGGAGCTAGCAAATGAAGAGGAGGCGGTCACCACAGAGCAGCAATGGAAGGCAGTTAGAGAGGCACTGAACGCAACCTGCAAAGACACTGTGGGGTTCAAGAAACACCATCACAAGGACTGGCTGTCGGCACAGACCTTGAAGAAGATAAAAGTGAGGAAGCAGAAGAAAGCAGTTGTCAACAATATTCGCACGAGAGCAGCCAAAGCAAGGGCACACGAGGAATACTCGGAAGCCAACCGCGAGGTGAAGAGGACTAGGGCAGACAAGAGAGCATACACAGACGGCCTAGCAGCAGAGGCAGAAAAGGCAGCAGGCAGCGGCAACATGAAACAGCTCTACGACATTACCAGAAGATTGTCTGGCAAGTATGGCCATACAGAAAGACCAGTAAAAGACAAAGAAGGCAAGCCTATTGCAGACAGAGCAGACCAACTCGACAGATGGGCCGAGTATTTTGAAGAGTTACTAAACAGACCCACCCCACCCGACCCCCCAGACATCCAGCCAGCAGAGATAGACCTAACCATCAGCTGTGACAGACCCAGCCGGGAAGAGATCAGAAGAGCAGTGGCATTTTTGAAGAAAGGCAAAGCAGCAGGGCCAGATGGCATCCCAGCGGAGGCTCTGAAAGCAGACTTAGAAACAACAGTAGAGAGGCTGTACCCACTGTTTGGAAAGATCTGGGAAGAGGAGGTGATGCCGGCTGACTGGAAGGAGGGGTACCTAATCAAGCGTCCCAAGAAAGGCGACCTCAGCAAGTGTTCCAACTACAGAGGAATCACCTTGCTGTCAATACCATGAAAGGTCTTCAACAGGATCATCCTGGAGAGAATGAAGAGCTCCGTTGACCCCCAGCTGAGAGACCAGCAAGCAGGATTCAGGAAAATCCGATCATGTACAGACCAGATTGCCACTCTCCGCATCATCGTGGAGCAGTCTCTGGAGTGGAGCTCCCCGCTGTTCGTCACCTTTGTGGATTACGAGAAAGCATTTGACAGCGTGGACCGAGAGACTTTGTGGAAACTCCTACGACACTACGGTGTACCCACAAAACTCGTCTGCCTGATCAAGAGCAGCTACGATGGCATGACATGTCGCGTGATCCATGAAGGGCAATTCACCAGGGAGCTCCAGATCAGAACCGGCGTCAGGCAGGGGTGTTTGCTGTCTCCGTTCCTCTTCCTACTGGCCATAGACTGGGTCATGAAGAGGACCACAGAGCAGAGAAGAAGCGGAATACAGTGGACACTGTGGACACAGCTTGACGACCTCGATTTTGCAGACGACTTGGCTTTACTGCTTTACGAGGCTTGCTGACATCTCGTCCCAAGTAGGCCCCACCATCCACAAACAGAAAACAAAGACAATGAGGCTGAACGCAACCAGGGAAGAACCAGTCTTGCTTGCTGGCACCCCGTTGGAGGAGGTGGAGTCCTTCACCTATCTCGGGAGCTTCATCGACAAAAAAGGTGGCACTAATGCAGATGTCAGAGCACGAATCGGAAAAGCCAGAGCAACCTTTCTCCAGCTGAAAAAAAGTGTGGAGTTCTAGAGAGGTGTCACAACACACCAAAGTCCGGATTTTCAACTCAAACGTAAAAGCAGTTCTCCTATATGGAGCAGAGACTTGGAAGTTGACAAAAACCACAGTCAACAGAGTACAGATCTTCATAAACAGTTGCCTTAGAAGAATCTTGAAAATCCACTGGCCAGAGAAGATCAGCAACGACAGACTCTGGGAGAGAACAGAGCAGATAACAGCAGAGAATGAAATTGGACGAAGAAAATGAGGATGGATTGGTCACAGTCTCAGAAAGCTAGTTTCCATTATCACTAGGCAGGCATTGTCATGGAACCCCCCAGGGAAAGAGGAATAGAGGCAGGCCGAGAAACACCTGGCGTCGAGACCTCCAAGCAGACATCAAGAGACTGGGAACCACCTGAAGTAATATCGAAGGAAAAGCACAGGACAGGAGTCGGTGGAGGTCTCTCGTCGACGGCCTATACCCTGGCAGGGGTGACAGGCGTAAGTAAGTAAGTAACTTGTTCTGTTTGAGTCACGGAGATCGCCTCAGTTTCGCCGACATTAAATTCAAGGTGACCTCCGATCTCTCCAACAATGCAGCGGTTGTAATTATAGTTATTTAGTTCTTTGACGTCTTTATCTTGTAAAAACTATCCACGTTCACGATCGCTACTCTGCACCTAGACCATCCGCTCTGCTGCACAACATGGCGGCTGTAGCAGACGAACCCAGTTGCGTATAAATAATAATATAATTACGGTATTTATAATGCGCTTATCTTATAAGTCCCAGGTGGGCCTCACCATCCACAAACAGAAAACAAAGACAATGAGGCTGAACGCAACCAGGGAAAAACCAGTCTTGCTTCCTGGCACCCCGCTGGATGAGGTGGAGTCCTTCACCTATCTCGGGAGCATCATCGACAAAAAAGGTGGCACTGATGCAGATAGCAGAGCACGAATCGATCAGGCAGACGGGAACCACCTGGAGTAAAATCGAAGGAGAAGCACAGGACAGGAGTCGCTGAAGGTCTCTCGTAGACGGCCTATACCCTGGGAGGGGTGACACGTAATTAAGTATCTTATAATAATTATAACTCTAAGCGCGCACTCACAACTCGCGCACGCATGCGCACGCTTTAGACAACGACTCACGTACCACAAATAGTGAAATACATTACGACAGTCAGCTTGGGGTGGGGAGTGTGGTGATATAGTGCTAGAACTGTTGAAAGAGGTGAGTTTTGAGAACAAACTGGAAGGAGGAGAGAGAGTGTTTCTGACGGAGAGAGAGTGGGAGAGTGTTCCATGTGGATGGACCGTATACCGAGAAGGAGCGGGGGCCGAAAGTGCTGAGTTTGGTGCGGGGGATGTGGAGGCGGAGAGGGTCAGAGTCGGAGCGGAGGGAGCGGGGAGGAGTGTAGGGGTGAAGTAAGTTTGAGAGATAGGCAGGACCGCAGTTGTTCAGGGATTTGTAGCAGAGAGACAGAATCTTGCATTGGATGCGTTGGGGGATGGGAAGCCAGTAAAGGAGTTTGAGCAGGGGAGTGATGTGGTCGGATTTTTTCTTTCTGAGGACGAGGCGGGCAGCATTGTTCTGGACGCGCTGGAGAGTGAAAGTGGTGGAGTGAGGGAGGCCGGAAAGGAGAGAGTTGCAGTAGTCGATGCGAGATAGGATGAGAGAGACAGCAAGTTTGGTGGCAGCTTCGGTAGTGAGGTATTTTCTGATCTGACTGATGCGGCGGAGGTGGAAATAGCATGCCTGGGCCGTGGCGGAGACAAAGCTGGTCATGGAAAGAGAGGAATCGAGGATATCACGTGGTCGCTTCGTCTTGCATTCATTCAATACTGCCGCTAACAATAAAGTGAAGTGGAGATGGAACCCTCGTTATCTAGATGAACTTCCAGTGCGTGGCTATCGTAGCCGATCTCTCATTCGCAGTCGGCGATGGAGAAGAAAGAGCCTTTGCATAAATAACAGAGGTGAGGTTGTCCCGGTCTTTAACACGCAAGACATTTCTGCCTGTGGGCGCACAAATCGTCACTGACGTGGTAATTACAAAAGCCAAATTTGTTTGAAGGTGTTTTGTTTTGGATTTTTTGTTTCTTTCGCTAAAAAGTGCACTTTTTTTCGTTAAAAAATGGACTAACGCTTTCAGGTCCTTTCTGTCTTTGGGCAGAGCTCCTCAAGTACAAGTTAACCTCAGTATTACGAGTCCAGTATACCGCGGTATCGGATATGACGCGCGCAGGTCTCTGGCTGCCAGAGGGAAAGCCCGGTGAGCAAAAGGTCCTCTGGCCTACGTCGGCCCGAGGACCTGTTGCTTGCCAAGTTGTTTTCCTTCACAAGTCTGTTTAATTTCGGCATTATAAAATTGCACTCGCGAATAATCCGACAGTCTACCCCATCGCTGCGGCAGCCGCCGTGAGGAGACTGTCCTTACTCAGCTCCACATCGGGCACACGTATGTTACGCACTCTTACTTACTAAAACAGGATGAGCGTCCATGGTGTTTTGCCTGTGACGAGCAGTTTTCTGTTCGACACTTTTTGTTGTATTGTGCCGATCTCATTGACACCAGATATAAACACTTCACAGCAGACTCCTTGAAGGTTTTGTTCCCGGATGTTCGCCCGGACAAAATCTTCAATTTCTTGAGAGAATGCAATATTTTTAACAAGATCTGAGCATTCATAGACTATGTGAATTTTACTATTTTGCCCTTTTTGAGAGTCTGTAGACTTTTTTTTTTAAAAGGCTCGTTCGACATTTTAGCCTGCCATATTTATAAGGTATATTTACATCTTGTCTTAAGACCTTGCTTTTAGTCTGGCCGACCAGATTTTTACCCATCCCGCCGTGAGATGGCCTTAGTCGCCTGCTCGGCGTTAAACACCAATAATAATAATAACTCGCGAATAACACGGTGTGACTTTATGGCTCGTGGGTACAGCCGATTACTTTGGCTGACGTGTATGCCTGATTAGCTTGGCGCCTTTAAAGGCACCAACTAAACAAGCACAGCCCTTGAATTATCATAGCTGAAACGACTACTACTGTGAACTGTCAAGCTTGAATGATTGACTTAAAGTGTACGTGTTGTATTGTAAGTGTTACATGTATTTTCAGGAATGTGTTAGTACCGCCCTTGATGGAATATTATTATGACGCATGCTCATCGTGAGTCCGTCGCCCAGGAGTAAAGGTCACCAGGCACTGCCATTAAACTAAAGATTGAAACTGACGATTGAAAGCGGGAGACAGATCGAAGGTGAATCACTTTCGGTCCGTCTCCTACTTTCAATCGTCAGCGCCGAATAAGTTATTAGGTGCAAGTTGTATAGTCTCCCTTGGCAGAGTATAATGTGCGTGGTACGCACTCGTCATGAATACGAACCCAGCCTGATGGCGCGCGATACACTGTTCATAATGCATGCATGGGGACCTAGAACGGCTTGACCTGATCTTGACAATTTGCGTGCATGCATCTTTCAACGCAATACTCTCGCGAGAATTCACTCGTGGGCCGGTGCACCATGGGTCGTCACACTGGCTGTCTCCCTCAGATTCCCTACCGCTATCAGCGACATCCTGTTTGAGGTGCGGCCGGTAACGTTGTTAACCCACAAAGCAATGAAAAGACTACGACAGGATGTGGATCGACCATGATATTTCAAGGTTGGTGTCAGAATAGCTTGGCGCCTCTAGGCGCCAAGCTATTCTGACACCAACCTTGAAATATCATGGTCGATCTGTCTCCAGAACTGTGACATAGACCTCGGAGGATATCTACACAAAAATTTGATAAGTTCATTCGTCCTCAGGGCGTACTAATACTGGTGGGTCAGGTGTACGTTTACTAGTTTTGTCCGGCCCAGTTCTGTCGTGACCCTTAGTTTTGTCCGGCCCAGTTCAGTCGTGACACTTAGTTTTGTCCGGCCCAGTTCTGCTGTGACCCTTAGTTTTGTCCGGCCCAGTTCTGTCGTGACCCTTAGTTTTGTCCGGCCCAGTTCTGTCGTGACACTTAGTTTTGTCCGGCCCAGTTCTGTCGTGACCCTTAGTTTTGTCCGGCCCAGTTCTGTCGTGACCCTTAGTTTTGTCCGGCCCAGTTCTGTCGTGACACTTAGTTTTGTCCGGCCCAGTTCTGTCGTGACACTTAGTTTTGTCCGGCCCAGTTCTGTCGTGACCCTTAGTTTTGTCCGGCCCAGTGCTGTCGTGACCCTTAGTTTTGTCCGGCCCAGTTCTGTCGTGACACTTAGTTTTGTCCGGCCCAGTTCTGTCGTGACCCTTAGTTTTGTCCGGCCCAGTTCTGCCGTGACCCTTAGTTTTGTCCGGCCCAGTTCTGTCGTGACAATTAGTTTTGTCCGGCCCAGTTCTTTCGTGACACTTAGTTTTGTCCGGCCCAGTTCTGTCGTGACCCTTAGTTTTGTCCGGCCCAGTGCTGTCGTGACCCTTAGTTTTGTCCGGCCCAGTTCTGTCGTGACACTTAGTTTTGTCCGGCCCAGTTCTGTCGTGACCCTTAGTTTTGTCCGGCCCAGTTCTGTCGTGACCCTTAGTTTTGTCCAGCCCAGTTCTGTCGTGACACTTAGTTTTGTCCGGCCCAGTTCTGTCGTGACCCTTAGTTTTGTCCGGCCCAGTGCTGTCGTGACCCTTTGGCTGTCGTTAGCGCTTTTTGTCGCGATGATTCCAACGCGAACCTTTCTGTGCCTGGTCAAAACTTTTACCCTCTTCTGCGTTGGAGATAAGAAGATAGTCACCGATACAAACAACTATAGCGGACAGCGATATTTCACTCGTGCGAAGAACAAGACCTATTTTTATTGATTTGTGGTAGGCGCAACGCTGTTTGTGGGATCGCTACTGCAAGGAATACAAACACAAGAATCGTTCAAATCGCGAAGCGGCATAGCGGCAGCCATTTTGAACACCTTCGCAGACAGTAAGTACGCCGAATCAAGCACTTCAGTTGAGAAAGAGAACCATGGCAAACCTGGCTTGCTGAAGTTTGCCTAGGTTCATTCAAACTCAATTAAGAAACAAACCAAAAGATTGCCGATCCTCTCCGATCTAGATTTGCCGATCAAGAGTTCGTCCCATTAAGAACAGCTCTTACTGAGCTGTTTGTTATGATTATGGACACTTTCATACGACTAACAGAAGGTTGGTGTTTCATTCAGCAGGTTTCGAATTTAAAATAAGCGTCACTTATTGTTGGTTTTTTTTTTTTTTTTTTTTTTTCATGCTTGGCCAGTTTTGTCTTTTGTCACGCGCTATTGCGTTGATACAGCGTGTAGAAGACTCGTGCCTCACTAGGCACCTTTTAGAAATCATTTGGTCGATCCGTCACTGGCGTAGGGCTTCTGGTAAAGCTAAAAAAAGAAAGAAACACAAATACCAACCCTTTGGGGCTGTCGCTAGCGGTTTTTGTCGCGATGTTCGCGACACAAACCGCTGGTGACAGCCAAAGGGTTAACAAAACGCTGATGTCCAAGACTATTAATCATAATCATACGCTGGCTTCCCAAATATAGTCTTTGAGTGCAGGAGTAATCTGTACAATGGGAGACTGATTACATGGTGCATGCAAGCCTACGTGATTCATTTGCCCTTGTCAACGGCTCCAGGCGAGAGAGAGGCAACCAGTGTGAACATGACACTCGGAAGCGTTGCTCGGAGGGTTCCAATCCTTGCGGGCACTGAAAATAGCACTAAGTACCAAACGTGGATAAGCGGAGGAAGTTGTATTATGACGAATGTCCGCTATATAGCATGAATGCATGAAGATCGTGAGCCTTTCCTAAGTCTTCAGACAAATAAATATACGGCATACTTTGTCCCAGACTGATACAAATCTGCTGAAAGCACCAACGCCATCACACCCGCTCGCGCGGAACACGCGCATTCCTTAGTCAAGCACTGTATAATCACTTTGTGCGGAAGGACCAGTTGAGACGCCGGCGTAGTCGAGCATTCCGACAGTGGAATCCCCACTGAGTAGCAAAACGTCTTCAGGCCCACGACGGCCGCAGTGGGCCCGCGCACGCCGCCCTGGGCGCGAGGACCTTTGTATACTGACATTTTTTTGTATTATACTTACAAGCATTAGGTGTTCGTTTTGTCGTCACCTACATAATCAGTCTTTGATCGTGTCTGCGACAGGTAGTAGGACATTTTCTCAGTACTCCCTGTTGTAAAAGTGAACGAAGATTGATTCCGTAGGCGTTCACGCAGCGATCATCACATGCTTGTGACCATAGTCATTAATATGCTCGTGCCACCACCCCGACCCCACCCCGTTTCCCTCTCCCGATGAAAGTGCGGACTTGCCGGAGCACAACCCTGACTCTCTGTACTCCGGCGAGACATTATTCCACGCATTAATAATCTATTAATCTTCGCTATTCAGTTATCGGGCGATCGTTTTGGCAGAATATTATGGGCATGGGAATGCTGTCTCCCAGCAAACGTGTCCCACGAAGCACAGATTATCACGAGCCCCTGGTCTCAGTTGCATGAGTGAGGTTAGTCCTGTGCCAGCCACTAAGCAAGGTGCCCCGCTTTAGCGGAGAAGTTTGCTTAGTGGCTGGCGCAGGACTAAGCTCAGTCATGCAACTGACCCCTGCATCAGTGCGTTGGTTCCAGAGATGATATTGTGGCACTGGCAGTGAAGGGGTTAACAGCTCGCATTGCTAAATGCTGTAAAATCATATTTCTCAGACGGAGGTAGTGTTAGGGATTTCAGCGTGGACTGGCATGTTTTCTGCTTTCTCTCACTTTCACTGGATGGTTAGGCTTCAGATTTTCCATCTCATGTTTTCGTCGTTGAAAATTACGCGTAGCGGAGCTGTCCAATGTCATTTCTAATCACTCACGTCTTGTTCAGCTGATTTTCATTTCATAGAACGTGTCTGCTTGTCTTTCAGATGATACGAGGAAGACGGATCGAAGAGCACCCCCACCCCCAACCACCACCACCCTCATTCCCGCCCCCACCCCGACCCCCCCCCCCCCCTCACCACCACCACCCACCCCACCCCCACACACAAAAAAACCCTCCCGCACATGTTTAACTCATTCGCGACGTACCGCACGGGGTTACGCGGCCAGAGGCCGCGTATCCCCCAGCGGTACGTCGCAAATGAGTTAATTGTCTACCCTCTCTCTCCAAGCATTAACCCGTAGAATGCCAGCTTTCGCCAACTGTGTCCCTGCAATCTTCGTTAATTCAACACCCCAATAAAACCGTGGCCTAGCTGTCCCAGGAACATGGATTCAAAGTGGTGTCACCTGAGCAAGAGGCATGGATCTTCATGAGCCCCCGCATCTGCGGGGGCACATGAGGATCTATACCTCTTGCATTTGGGTAGTGGTCAATTTTGTCGACACTGAACCATTCTGGCCTGAATCCTGCCCACGATCTTTCGAGGCGTACTGGATCCAGGAAAGAAAATGTCTTCGGAAAATTTCAGCCTTAGATGGCCCACGCACTTAGGGTGAGTTCGACCCTAAAGACCTTTGCCTGACGTGCGTCCTTCCAGCAACATCTAATTCACGCTTTGATTTACATAACCAGGTAAAGAACTCCCTACTGACTGAAGCACTGTGAACAGTTTGCAGGAGGCGTCTGAGTTAATATTGTCGGTAGAAAAGAAGCGAAGGCGTTCTAGCCAGCTGTGGTGTATGCCGTTCCTACTTGTAGTATTGTATTACTCTGCAGTGAGTCGTATGTGCAGGACTCGAACTCTCCAGATGGGATCTCCAATTGCCAATGGTTTTCCACACGGGCCTTCCGGTGAGGGTCGAAAACAGCCACAACAAGGGTCAAGATTCGCGCCTGTAGGCAAGCGGTATACCAACCCAAGTCTGTAGAACGTACGCGAGAGCTGTGTGTGTTGGTAATCGATCAACTTTGGATGCAATCACCGCGCACTTCAACTTGTTTGAGTTCATATATTAGGCATTCGCAACGTTTTTGTCTGGTTTACACTGAACGCCCGTACCTAGACTTAAACTGCTTCACTGCCGAGATACTGAACTTGAAATTATGTTATAATTATAATTATGATGAAATAAGAAGCTCAGAAATACTTACACTTCAATGCATCTACTTGTTAATGGAAGTAAAACCCTGCCATTCGTGAATAACATTATATTTTCATCTGTACATGAATTTATTACTGCAGCAAAAAGAGTGATTGATTTTATAAATAGGACAGCAGAAAATTAAATTTAAAAAAAGAAAATAAAGAATTAAAAAGACCAGTTGAGGCACCCCTCTCTCTCTCTCTCTCTCTCTCTCTCTCTCTCTCTCTCTCTCTCTCTCTCTCTCTCTCTCTCTCTCTCTCTCTCTCTCTCTCTCAAATATTTGTAATTTTCCCCTTTATTTTCATTTTGCATTAATATGATATATATATATATATATATATATATATATATATATATATATATATATATATATATATATATATATATATATATATATATATATATATATATATATATATATATATATATATATATATATTATAAGTTTTCATTAAATTCTGAGAATGCTGTGCTAATGCCATGGAATTCCAGGCTGGTAAGCTTGCATTGTGTCATCAGCACATCAGCTGCCCTTTTTGTGACTGCATCGCTTATTATATCTTTTGAGCCTTCCACTGAACACCTACTACATAAAGTAATAGGGACTACCCCCAGGCGCCCCGCCATCCGCTGGAGAATATCCAGTGTTCCCCCCGAGAGCATTCTCAGAATTTAATAAAAACTTGCGTCCGTTGGAGCAACTCTGATTGAGTGCATTTTTTGGCTTTGGGCAATGCCTTTGTTATAAGTAAAGAATATATATATATATATATATATATATATATATATATATATATATATATATATATATATATATATATATATATATATATATATATATATATATATATAGTATGTGTTGATTTACTTACCTACATTGTATTTAAAATCTGCTAACCACCGCCATGCAAATGTAACTGATTCAGTGTCCAGATCATTCTATAAGCCTGTGGCTTGTTTGGATCTGATGGAAATGTTCCTTTCATGCATTCTGCAAAGCAGTAAACTATTTAAACCAAATGAACACGATCCAACTGCAAGAGACATAATTGCGGGGGACATAAGGATCTGAGTCTCTTGCTGATACCGTCACGCATCCGCGTTCCTTGTGCGGCTAGGGATCTTTGGCAGTCAATGAACGAAGATATCAGAAACAGAAATCGACGACCACTGGCAAGGAAAGGGTTAAGTGCAGGTAACGTAAGGATTTGCATTTTCACAGCATGTAAGGTCATCCTGGCCCCAACACCTTTGAATTCCCTTCCACCTCGCCTCTGGCCGTACTGTAAATAACAGTAAATAATCAGTGGCCGTACTGTAAATAACAGTAAATAATCAGTGGCCGTACTGTAAATAACAGTAAATAATCAGTGGCCGTACTGTAAATAACAGTAAATAATCAGTGGCCGTACTGTAAATAACAGTAAATAATCAGTGGCCGTACTGTAAATAACAGTAAATAATCAGTGGCCGTACTGTAAATAACAGTAAATAATCAGTGGCCGTACTGTAAATAACAGTAAATAATCAGTGGCCGCAGATTGTATTTTTGAAATGTTTGTCAGTTCCGCGTCATAAATCCCCAACCGTCAATGAAACGTGGTAATAAGATGGTTTCAACAAAATATATCATGAGGTTCTATGTCTCTTACAGTTCAGTTGTGTTTCTTTTCTTTTTTCTCCATGGGATCAGTGTTCATTTTTAACCGTGGGATCAGTGGCCTCTTAGCGCACAAAACATATTTTTTTTATTCTTGAAGGGTTGAGGTACAAGTGATAATGCAATTGTCCATAAAGATAAGTGCCCAATTCAGATTACTTTGGCGTGTGTCTGATGAAACAGACGGAGGAAAGAAAATTAGACAGGAAGTGTATAAGTAGGACAAAGCGCACCATCCGTTCTTTGATTACAAACCACAGAAACGTGACGTTATATAAGCAGTTACCTATTACAGTCGCGGGTGAATTACTTTCTCACAGATGTACATGAGACTAGCAAGAGAAAATCTAACAGATTTCCTCATGCTAGTCCCATTTACATCTATGCTAAGCTGAGGGTGTTATACGACTTTCAGTCTACGACAATGATGCCAAATCTTGTCAACAACAATCAACTTGAATGGTCGGTTTGACTTTCGGAATTCAGTGAGCACCAAAGTTAGATACCCGTAAAACAATGCCTAATCAAATGCATCCACTGTTTCCACGGCTTCACCACATAGGAGACGGTCGACCATGAGGGGGCGCCAAGCTATTCTGGCACCATCCTTTAACTATCATGCTCGATCCATGTCTTGCTGTGGTGTATCTTGCTGAATGAGTTAATTAATCTCTTGTCAATAGCCGGGTATTAAACGCCTTCAATAACTGACAACTGGTCTCATTTACTTTGCCGAGAGATGCAGTCGCTCACGTGTAACATCGAGGAAAAGGTGAGTTGTGAATGACAGCGCCATATCCTGGCAGCAAAAGGTCCTCGGGCGAACCTCGGCCGCACTTGGGTGGCGTGAAAAGGTCGCGTGGGATTACCCAGGGGGGAAAAAGACGGGCTTGGTGTATATCATGTCTGTTGAAAGGCCTTCGAAGGCAAATCAATTTGGCACAGTTGCAGTGCACCGGAATTGATCAATGTTCAGGTTGTACTCCATATGCAATAACTGTCCCTAAACCTTATAACCACACACACACACACACACACACACACACACACACACACACACACACACACACACACACACACACACACTCACTCCTCCTCCCGGGCAGTCACTGTTACGGCGTGGACGTTTAAACCCAGCTTAACCGTAAAACTTTGCGAAGGGGGGGGGGGGTGAGTCTGAGGGGGGCAGGTAGCAAGAGTGTTCGTTACTTGCAGTTGTTTGGTGGTGGCCGGTCACTGTGGTGGGGGTAGGGGTGGGGTGGGGGTGAGGAGCGGGCTTTACGAGAGAGCTTGACTTGAGGGGGACAATGATGGATCACTAACATGTCGAAGCTCTCTCGTAAACAAGTATATGTGACACGTCCATCGAAGTATACCGCAAATTAAGCTTCGCTGGAATTGGTCACGCCCGGCCGTATGGCAATTCGCTAAGAGAATATATGTTCTGGCCGAATAGCTTGCAGGCAACGATCCGTACAAATGGTCCGCTCAGTCTCTCACCCAACTACCCTACCACTGTGCAAGACAATTGTACATTTCTAAGTGGCGTAGATCCTCATAGGCCTCTTGTGAGCTGCGTCTCACAGTCAGCATCTTACATCTTCAAGTATGAGACACAGATTCTTAAGATGCGCAAGGATCACCTCCGTTTCTTACGAGTATTTTTTTGAGGCAGTAAAATGTTCTTCTGCGTTGACCTCATCGACAGCGTCTCGGTTACTGAAGAGCAACAGAGTGTTATCACATCCAAGGACCACGCTTCCACTGCTTAGCGACACGCAAATGGTTGTCTCCTTCGATTCGCCACACCATATGCAAGATGTAAACTCTCTTGTGTAGGTGGCAAACAGTGGTTTTATTTTGATCTAACTGTGGTTTTGCAAACGTCCTGATAGCGGCAACGTAGTCTTTGCTCAGTGTGGAATGGGCGCGTGCCAAAATAGTTGTCTCCCTCGATTGCTGCCCTGATCTCTGGCACAACTAGCCCCACACTGCGTGAATTCATTCACATGAGTTTTGCGCCTCAATGCGCATTCAGTTCCTTTCAAATTCACAGTAGGGTTTTATTATAAAGAAATATTAAATATATTTTGGCTTCACAAATGTATCATTTTCCACTTCAAACGAAGACTTTTTTTTAGCCGTACGGAGCTCTTTTGTTATGTAGTGCGTACTTCGCGTGCGAGCATTCGAGTGGATAAAAAGGAAATCACACTTTGTCCAAAGTCATCTGGCAAAGAAACTAACTGTTTCAGTCTGTGTTCTGTCACATACATATTTCGATATTTTACGCTGCTTCGTCTTCATTATGAGATTTGGGTTGTTTTCATGAAGATATTGCTGACGTCATTTTCAAACGCCATAGTGTGTCTGCTCACCACAAACCAGTCAAAAGTGACCACATCTGCCGGTTGTCCGGTTAGCAGACATAAGTGCTCATTGAGACGCTGGCAAGTTGTTAGAGATCAGCGGGAGCAGGTCGGGGGAGATAACCAGTGCGGGCGCGGGCACGACCTACTGCTGGTGAAAGTTCTTCGGGCCTATGTCGGTGCACATACGCGAGCCAGCTAAGGCCGACGCTCGGCCCGATGATCTTTTTGCTCCTGCGATGTTGTCCGCTCGACCCAGCGAGCAAAGGTCCTCGGGCACACGACGGCCGCAGTGGACCCGCGCACGGCTGTGCGCGGGCCCACTGCGGCCGTCGTGTGCCCGAAGACGTTTTACCACTGGGGGAAGACCTTGCTTCGTAGTTCGCGCGTCCTTTTACTCAAATCGAAATCGTCTGACCTTGATGGCCAATCGGCCAGGTCCTGTTTAGTTCAGTTCCCAGTGTACAAAATGTCCTATGGCTTACGTCGGCCCGAGGACCCTTCGCTTATTTGCATGATTGGCATAGCTCTGAATACTTCGAATAGACCCTCGATCGAGGAGTAAAAATAATTAATTTCAGTTCTAGATTTGACTGATCATGGTCCATTCATCACCCCGCACGACTTCTGCGGATGAGCGAGTCAGTTATGCGCCAAGCCAATCAGGCACTAACTGTGAAATAGCATGATCCATCCGTCTCTCAGATGCAGATCGACCTATTGTAGTCAGTCGGCTCCTGTACTGGAATAAATATATTGAAAAGCCAATCACACCGACTCCTTCCTACTCCTACTTTCCTTCGCCCTCCCACTGATCCCCCTTACCCCAAACCCTCCGCCCCCCCCCCCCCCGCCTCTCTCTCTCTCTCTCTCTCTCTCTCTCTCTCTCTCTCTCTCTCCCCGCCCCCCCCCCCCCCACACACACACACCTAAGACCTACAGAAAATAAGACCGTGACTGCAGTTATGCTCAACATTTCAGCGTATCATCGTCAACATTGCAGTCAAATGATTAACCCATTTAGCCCCGACGCACTACATCAGGAGATGGATCAACCATGATAATTCAAAGGTAGTGACAGATTAGCTTGGCGCCATCAGGAACCAAGCTAACCTGGCACTGCCCTTGAATTATCATGGCTGATCCATCTCCAACACCTGGTACATGGTCTTTAGGTGACACCTCCAAAATTTGGGAAATGCGGGCTTAGAAGAGTTAATTGTATCGGCTTCTCCACTGCACAACCGCCCCCCCCCCCCACTCCCCCCCCCCTCCTCTTCCACCCTCGCCCCACCCCCAATATACCAGCCTCAGCCTGAGGGACTTGTCACAAGAATGATAGCTTTCTGCGATATACGATTCCACGTAATTGAGGCGTAGTGTCCATTCTCCGGGGGCTCACAGTTGGTAAACATGCAGTTAGTGACTGACTTATGGCTGACCCCTACCGCACCGGCAACCAGGGACGTAACAATTGGTACGGTCGGCATGTGAGTGCCCACTACGGTACCCTGTGGAGGCAAAAGACATTAACCCTTTTAGCCCCGGATCCCTACAGCAGGAGATGGCTTGACTATGATAATTCAAGGGTAGTGCCAGATAATTCATGGGTAGTGCCTGAAGGCGCCAAGCTAATCTGGCAGTACCCTTGAATTATCAACTGGTACATAGTCGCTAGGCAATCTGAAATCCAAAATTTGAGAAATGGGACCTTGGGGCTGAAATGGTCAAGTCCATTATTGTGACCAGCGAGATTTCCACTGTATTACAATGCCTTCGCAGTGTAGTACTATCCGAGGGCCAGAACTCGACCGATAAAGGTCAAGGTCTTCGCTTATAACAAGGTCGGTTATAATGAAAGTTGGATATAACTCCGCTTTTCCAGATCTTTTCCAGATCTTTCCTTCTGCATCTGAAGATAAGTAGCAAATAATGTCTCTGTTTGTTTGTCTATTTTGACAAAGGGTATTTACCCGAAATATTAATAAATTGTGTTGTACCGTTTTTTCTAAGCGTGTTTCTTTCTCCGTTGGGTACTTCTTTGCTTTTCCAGAGGTTTACATGGTACTTTTTCTACTTCTTTTACAAGAAACTGTGGATATTAAAATGAGGTCCGATTCTGTTTATTCTTCTCTAAGTTAAGCAAAAGTCGTGGAACCAAACGCAAAAACAAAACAAACAAAAAAAAATTTAAATTAAAAAATACATTTTAAAAAAGGACTTTTGGAAAGATGTGGCTTTCTTGAATTGCTCATTTTTCATAATTTCCACGATATTCTCTCTCTCTCTCTCTCTCTCTCTCTCTCTCTCTCTCTCTCTCTCTCTCTCTCTCTCTCTCTCTCTCTCTCTCTCTCTCTCTCTCTCTCTCTCTCTCTCTCTCTCTCTCTCTCTCTCTCTCTCTCTCTCTCTCTCTCTCTCTCTCTCTCTCTCTCTCTCTCTCTCTGCGCACGCGTGCGTATATGTGCGTCTGTATGTGTGGGTGCGTGCGTGATTGTAATGCATCAGTTGAGTAATAGGCATCATGCGTTACCCTTCTGCTGCCTTACATCTGACTGAACGTGTGTGTGTGTGTGTGTGTGTGTGTGTGTGTGTGTGTGTGTGTGTGTGTGTGTGTGTGTGTGCGCGCGCGCGCGCACGCGCGCGAAATATTTCTGTTTATTATTATTATTATTATTATTATTATTATTATTATTATCTCTTCTTTATATTTTATTTATTTGTCATGTCACCGTTTCTGCTGTTATATTTATTTAAAATGTTATTAAGGACAGAGATGTAAAAAGGCCTGCGTGCCTACTGTCTTCATCCTTAGAAAATAAAGTTTCAATTCTCTCTCTCTCTCTCTCTCTCTCTCTCTCTCTCTCTCTCTCTCTCTCTCTCTCTCTCTCTCTCTCTCTCTCTCTCTCTCTCTAAATAATAATAAATAATAATAATAATAATAATAAATAATAATTAAGGTATTTATAATGCGCTTATCTTATAATAATTATAACTCTAAGCGAGCACTCACAACTGGCGCACGCTTTAGACAACGACTCACGTACCACAAATAGTGAAATACATTACGACAGTCTGCTTAGGGTGGGGAGTGTGGTGGTATAGTGCTAGAACTGTTGAACTTAGAGGTGAGTTTTGAGGGCGGACTGGAAGGAGGAGAGTGTTTCTGACGGAGAGAGAGTGGCAGAGTGTTCCAGGTGGATGAACCGTATACTGAGAAGTAGCGCGGGCCGAAAGTGCTGAGTTTGGTGCGGGGGATGTGGATGCGGGGAGGGTCAGAGGCGGAGCGGATGGAACGGGGAGGAGTGTAGGGGTGAAGTAAGTTTGAGAGATAGTCGGGAGCGCAGTTGTTCAGGGATTTGTAGCAGAGAGACAGAATCTTGTATTGGATGCGTTGGGGGATGGGAAGCCAGTAAAGGAGTTTGAGCAGGGGAGTGATGTGGTCGGATTTTTTCTTTCTGAGGACGGGGCGGGCAGCATTGTTCTGGACGCGTTGGAGAGTGAAAGTGGTGGAGTGAGGGAGGCCGGAAAGGAGAGAGTTGCAGTAGTCGCTGCGAGATAGGATGTGGTGGCAGCTTCGGTAGTGAGGTATTTTCTGATCTGACTGATGCGACGGAGGTGGAAGTAGCATGCCTGGGCCGTGGCGGAGACGAAGCTGGTCATGGAAAGAGAGGAATCGAGGATAACGCCGAGGTTTTTGGCCGAGTCAGAGAGGGAGATGGGGATGCTGTCGAGTTGAAGGTGGAGGGAGGGAGGGAGCTGGGAAAGTTTCTTGCGAGTGCCTACCAGTATGGCTTCCGTTTTGTCGTCATTCAGTTTAAGCTTTTTGCTGTCATCCAGTTTTTCACGTCTTCGTAGCAGTCAGCCGTGCGAGTCAGTAGGTCTGAGTGTTGTCGAGTTTGTCTTTGTCTAGTAGTTGTAAGTCGTCACGTAGAGGTGGTGGTGTATGTGGTGAGACTGGATGATGTTGGACAGGGGAGAGGTGTAGAGTGTGAAAAGGACCCCCCAGGACGGACCCCTGTGGAACTTCGCAGGAGAGCGTGACTGGGTTGGAGGAGACGCCGTTGGTGGTGACGGACTGCTGTCTGTTGGAGAGGTAAGAGAGAACCCAGGAGTGAGCAGAGTCAGTGATGCCAAAGGAGTGGTGAAGGCGGTGGAGGAGGATAGAGTGGTCTATAGTGTCGAAGGCGGCAGAGAGGTCGAGTAGCGTAAGAAGGGAGATGTTGCCGGAGTCGGTGGAGAGAAGCAGGTCGTTTAAGATATGTAGAAGGGCTGTTTCAGTGCTGTGATGTTTGCGATAGGCAGACTGGAAGGGGAGGTTGAGCTGGATGAGAACGACCTTCTCAATAAGTTTGGGCAAGAAAGAGAGATTGGAGACTGGGCGATATTTTTTGAGTTCGTTTGGGTCGAGGTTGTGATTTTTGAGGAGAGGACGGACGATGGCGGACTTAAAGATATTGGGGACGCAGCCGTTCTCTAGAGATGTGTTGATGATGTCGGTAATGAATGGCAGAAGTTTTGGAAGGCCGTCCCGTTAGAGAGAAACTGGGAGAGGGTCTAGTTCGCAAGTTTTGAGAAGCATGGACTTTATAGTTTTGAGGACTTCGTCCTGAGAGACGGGCCGGAAGGACGAGAGGGGGGGGGGGGGGTGCCGGAAAAAGGGGTGTCGGGAGGGCAAGGCGGAAAAGGCAGAGTGTCGAGTGTGTTGCGCAGAGTTTGGATTTTGTCGGAAAAATAGGCGGTGGAAAAAGCAGACGGGAGTTCTTCTTTGCTGTGTGTGTTGGGGAGAGGAGAGTCTTTAGAAATGCCTAAGAGTGTGTTCATGGTAGCGTAGAGGGTTTTGGAAGAAGTGGATTCCCGGATTTTGTTTTGAAGGTGTTTACGTTTGGAGTCGGAGATCATTCTGAAGACTTTGGATCTAATTGTTTGGAAGATCTGTCTGTGAACGGTGAGGTCAGATGAGCGCCAGCGGCGTTCCGCTTGTCGGCGCTGGCGCTTGGCCTCAGCTATGTCGTCAGTCAGCCAGGGGGAGGGGGGTCGGTTGGGTATGGAGCAGGTGGTGGCAGGTGCATGGGTGTCTAGAAGTTTTCGAAGGGAGGAGTCGAAATGGGATGCAAGATCAGGAGAGGAGGCGGGGTCCAGAAGAAGGTCGACAGCTTCGTCGAAGAAGCTCTCTCGGTTGACAGATTTTAGGGTTGTTTTCTCTCTCTCTCTCTCTCTCTCTCTCTCTCTCTCTCTCTCTCTCTCTCTCTCTCTCTCTCTCTCTCTCTCTCTCTCTCTCTCTCTCTCTCTCTCTCTCTCTCTCTCTCTCTCTCTCTCTCTCTCTCTCTCTCTCTCTCTCTCTCTCAAAACTGTCTGTCCCCTATGTGGTTGAATCTTTAACATTTATCTACAATCTATCCCGCGGTACGTCTCGGATTTGTTTAAGTATGCTAACACACCATACAAGACATCAAGGAACAAACTGTCAGTACCTAAGCCACGACTGGATATATTCAAAACTAGTCTGTCTTACTCAGGGGCCAAACTTTGAAACTCGTTTCCGGCCAATATTACCGAGGCATCTTCATGGTCCACCTTCAAGGCAAGACTATTCCGGCAGTTAATTGAGCCGCCGAACAAAGCGCACGCGACTACTGCGTTCTGATTAATGACTGTTATCAAACATGTAAGTGTGTATGTGTGTGCGTGCATGTGTGCAGAACAGTGTGTTTTGTGCATGTTTGTTTATGCTGGTGTGTGTGTGCGTGCGTGTGCGTGTGTGTGTGTGTGTGTGTGTGTGTGTGTGTGTGTGTGTGTGTGTGTGTGTGTGTGTGTGTGTGTGTGTGTGTGTGTGTGTTATTGCGTGCATGTATGTGTGTTTGGTTAGTCAGGAGGAAGTAAAACGTCTAGATAATCTTGAGGTTTATGCTTACAGTTTTGTGTTCAATGTAACAGATGTAGTCTTAACAGTTTGCAATGTATATGTTTTATTATGTAGTTGTAGTTCATGTACCGTGTGTAATGCATATTATCCAGACGTGGGTCGGGACTGTGCTTCGTCTGACGCGGGTATTGGTTGAAGGTCCCGGACATACATCACGATACCACGTTTGTCCGGGCCTTTTAATCCAAAGTTTGAGCCGTAGCGGGGTCTGACCTAACTCTGATTTACGTACTTCTGTGTGTGTGTGTGTGTGTGTGTGTGTGTGTGTGTGTGTGTGTGTGTGTGTGTGTGTGTGTGTGTGTGTGTCTGTGTGTGTGTGCGTGTGTATGAAAGAGCGTGTGCGTGCCGGCGTGTGTGTGTATGTGTGTGTGTGTGTGTGTGTGTGTGTGTGTGTGTGTGTGTGTGTGTGTGTGTGTGTGTGTGTGTGTGTGCGTGCGTGTGTGTGTGTTTTCATGTAGTTTGTAGCAAGGACAAGAATGAAAAAAGGTCTGCGCACCTATTCTTTTATCCTTGGAAAATAAAGTTTCATTTCATTTCATGTCATTTCTCTCTCACTCTCTCTCTCTCTCTCTCTCTCTCTGATTCGGTATTTATTTTGTCGCCGCCATCACTGCCACCATGAATTATCTTCAGCTGCTGTGTGTCTATGTTGGTCTTCGATTTTGGACCATACGGCTGAAAGCCGTAAGTCCAAAATCACAGACCAGCACCCGCGCTTTCATCACGATTACATGCATCTGAATTTTAGTACTCAAACCAAGGGGAATCACAGCGCTGGACAGACAACAGTTAGATCCCCTGCCCCCGCCTATCAGGCACCCAATCGCCAGCCCACAGAGAAATACGCAGGTATAGAATAAGACAATCATTTCCATTCCTGAAAAGAATGGATCAGGTCTCTTATATAACCCATGTCTTTCTCCGGAACTTAGGAAGTAGGCAGGAGAAACATACATGCACAAACATGAAGGTGCGCTACTATATGTGGTCGGGTAAATACCCTGATTTCCCACAGTAGATGCACAGAACATTACACAACAATGTAACGATACAAATTTTGCCTCGAGTTATACATGATACTCACAAACCAGATAGGTGAGGCTAGCGCTGGCAGAATTGTCAGTACTCAAACCAAGGGGAATCACAGCGCTGGACAGACAACAGTTAGATCCCCTGCCCCCGCCTATCAGGCACCCAATCGCCAGCCCACAGAGAAATACGCAGGTATAGAATAAGACAATCATTTCCATTCCTAAAAAGAATGGATCAGGTCTCTTATATAACCCATGTCTTTCTCCGGAACTTAGGAAGTAGGCAGGAGAAACATACATACACAAACATGAAGGTGCGCTACTATATGTGGTCGGGTAAATACCCTGATTTCCCACAGTAGATGCACAGAACATTACACAACAATGTAACGATACAAATTTTGCCTCGAGTTATACATGATACTCACAAACCAGATAGGTGAGGCTAGCGCTGGCAGAATTGTCAGTACTCAAACCAAGGGGAATCACAGCGCTGGACAGACAACAGTTAGATCCCCTGCCCCCGCCTATCAGGCACCCAATCGCCAGCCCACAGAGAAATACGCAGGTATAGAATAAGACAATCATTTCCATTCCTAAAAAGAATGGATCAGGTCTCTTATATAACCCATGTCTTTCTCCGGAACTTAGGAAGTAGGCAGGAGAAACATACATACACAAACATGAAGGTGCGCTACTATATGTGGTCGGGTAAATACCCTGATTTCCCACAGTAGATGCACAGAACATTACACAACAATGTAACGATACAAATTTTGCCTCGAGTTATACATGATACTGTGATTCCCCTTGGTTTGAGTACTGACAATTCTGCCAGCGCTAGCCTCACCTATCTGGTTTGTGAGTATCTGAATTTTAGTGGCGGAGAGATTCATAAAGCTATCAATCACTCAACCTCCTTGACCTCGCACGTGCTTTACCGGAACGCGCTTCTGAGTCGTTCAAGTTCGTTAACCTCAAACTTGCATGATCACTGCCGAGGGAGAAAATACTGAACAGTCCCAGTGTAAGAGGCATAGATCCTCATGGGCCCCCGCAGTTGCGGGGGCCCATGAGGATCTATGCCTCTTGTTCAAACCACTGTGTATAGCCATGTTCTCGGTCGGGCTTCTGTGTCTATGTGGCGTTGAATTAACAGATTTTAGAACTGAAGAGAATCTGTGTCCACTGGCGGCTATGGGGTTAAATAACAACCATCAAATTGGAGAGCAACTAGAGCCGATCTCTTCCAGTATGTCCATTTTTGAGAAAGCCCGAAACTTTCATTGTATAACAATGAAAATCTCGCTCTTTGCAAAATTAGACTTGCTGGCTTTTGTAGATTGGCGAAATCTTCGTTGTATAACAAGGACAATTTTTTTCTCTCCAGAAATCACTGGTTGTTGCCAGTTAACGTCAGATCTGTCAGCAAGAGGTATAATTTCTCTTGGGCCCTTGCATCTGCAGAGACCTACGCGAATCTGTGTTTCTTGCAGATATAAGAGTCTAGATGATGGACGATGGTAGTAGAGCGGACATTGCCGTCAGTTAGAACTTCTCCAATTTCGATCCAATTACCATTTGGAGTGGGTGCCTTCTCCAGGGCTGGTTTTGGTCGATCACTGTTTGTTCCGCCTTTAACTGAGACTCTTTTGCTCTTCTTTTCATAACCCATTTGAGTATGCTCAAGTAGCAGAGGTGTCGTTACGGTAATTTCGCGTAAATATAGGCCTACATCAGCGACTTCGCTATATTCGTACATATGTACTGATCGATGAGCAAAAGAAATGCGACATTTTTTGAATCATCGGCCGGGAAAGACTAAAGTGTTTCCGATGATTCCAAAAATGTCGCATTTCTTTTGCTCCTCGGTATATTTGTAGAATATAATTATTATAGAATATTCTAATCAAATGACTTTGTCCGTGAACTTTCTGCGCATCATTGGTTGCACCTGGGCTAAAGCTACGCTTCCATAAACATGAATCCGATACGAATTCGATTCGAATCCGAAGCGGGTCCGAAACAGAAAAGATCGTGCAAGTCCTTTTCGTGTTTGTGTGTTTCCAAACGCCCGATGCAGAAACGAATTCGCATCCGACTTCGAAAGAAAATGACGCAATTTTTTAAGGAAAATTGAATCGCCGCATCGGGTTCGGATCGTATTCGTATCAGATTCGTGCTGATGGAACCGTAGCTTCAGCAGTCAAAGGATAATCGACGCCTGTAGTTTATGAAACTGTTTGTATTTAATAAATACGAATCGTACAATAAT
Organism: Semisulcospira habei; assembly: GCA_036245525.1. Taxonomy (NCBI): domain Eukaryota; kingdom Metazoa; phylum Mollusca; class Gastropoda; family Semisulcospiridae; genus Semisulcospira; species Semisulcospira habei. Next base: position 89,327,855 of record BTPG01000001.1, read on the forward strand.
TATTCTAATGAAATGAATAGTCATGGTCTTCTTTATCCCTGATCAGCCCTGTGTTATCGACGCGTGTGACGTCAATTGACGCGAATGAATACATAAACCATATATATTCGATCGGATGACGGGCACTGACTAATTTTGCCGCTGTGAGCGGTCGGAACTTAAGATACTAATCATTTTTTATGGACCATTTCCTGTAGCGTGAATAACACGAGCCTGGCTATTTGTAATTACCAGCGTGTATCGACGACGTCTCTCAATCCATCGCAGTTTGTTGCTGCCTGAGGCGCTTCGGATTTGAATGAGGCCAGCAAGAGGCAGAGATCCTCATGAGCCCCCGTAACGCGGGGGCTCATGAGGATCTATGCCTTTTGCATGCTGTGTACGTTATGCTCCGGGGTATCATACTGATGTCAATGACTGCATTAAAAACATGTTTTGAATCTTTTTTGTCTTAAAAAAAAAACAAACTATATAGACTTTTACTATTTTTTATTCATTTTGCTCGTCTCTAATGGTCTAACAGGCTCAAAGCGACGTCAAAAGTTAACGAACAACATTTTGTTTTTAACAATCACCTCGACAAAATGCGCTACCGACAGCCAAGGAGTTTGCGGACGGGCGGGGGGGGGGGGGGGGGGTGTGGGTGGGGGGTGGGTGGGGGGTGCTTTTGACTTGAAAATTTACCTGACTCGTTAATAAAAAGCTTGTTTAGGTTTTCATGATTCACCTCGACACAGAGCACTACCGACAGACAAAGGGCTCTGATGAACTATACTATATAGCTGGACATAAAGCGTTACCGACAGGCAAAGGGCTCACATGAACTATACTATATAGCTGGACATAAAGCGTTACCGACAGGCAAAGGGCTCACATGAACTATACTATATAGCTGGACATAAAGCGTTACCGACAGGCAAAGGGCCCTCTCACATGAACTATACTATATAGCTGGACATAAAGCGTCACAAAACACAGCCCAACCTCAACCAGCTGGTATGTACACTCATGAGGAACTGTGAGAGAGCCTCGTGACACCTCCTGGATGAAGTTCTTTACATCACTATTCACCAGGGGTTCCTCATCACTGAAACTGAGGTCTTCTGAACACTTGCCCTCTAGCCATCCAGCAACATAGGCACAGCAGCTTTTCTCGTTGTTGGTGAGCGTGACTTCGGAGCTGCTGTTTTCAATTGAAGCTGCATCATCAACAATTAGTGGCCCGATGCAACCATGAACTTTCGGCTGGTCATCCATCTCGACAGATTTGAGGAAGGTGGCTGCATGTCTAGCTAGGCGTTTCTTTGCAGCACCTGACACATCTCCAACGGTCATGAACGCGTTGCCTCCTGTTGACTGTCTGTACACGCCAAATTCCCCTTCAATCCGGTCACTTTGGAGTTCCCGCAGCAACACATACGAAAATCCAGCTGTATCCAGGAAATGCCTACACAAAGCAGCTAGACCTCGCATTGTTTGGACCAGCGCCTTCTTGGTGTCGTGGGTCAAGCATTCAACACGAGAAGCTCCATGGCAAGAATTTGCAGCTTCAAACTGTTCAGCATATGTGTCCAGGGTTGTAGATGATGACACTTGCACTGCCCGGTGGGGATCCTTGAGTCGGGCGTCTTGGCCTTTGGATGACACGTTTACATGATTCCACCAATTCAACACACTTTGAATGAAATCTGCTGTATCTTGGGACCCTTGGATTCTCAGTGCTGCAACCACTTTCTCATTGAATACTTTTAGAACGTGTTTGACATTCTGTAGCTGCAGCTTTGAAGGTTGAACTGAATCTTGTGTGAGTGGTGTCGTCTTCAAGATGCTGTTTTTCTCTGATTCATACAGCTTCTTCACATCTTCAAAAGATCCAGTGGGTTGTTCATCACCGAAGGTCAATCTCTGGCATTTTTCTGAAATAAATAATATGCACACAACATTTAATATAATGATGACTTCATTTTGTTCTTAGAAATTATTCATTTGGTCTTTTCTCCAATATTTAGATTCCATTTATATTAAATAGATCTTTTGTTTCTGTTATGTTCTATGAATATTAATAATTATACAGCCACGTCACACATGTATACAAAAACACAATTTAAATGAAATATTAAATTTATAAAATCAATCTCTAAAATTGAAATGTTTTATCAAACATGCCAGTAAATTATTAGATATATTAGGATTCTTAAGCAAAAAAAAATTTTTTTTTAATAATTTAAAAAAATTCTTACCTGATATCCAATTGTTTCTGATGCACTTCAGAAGATGCACAGTATCAAACAGTAGGTACCATTTGCGGGTTTCATCGAGATAATGGATTGCAGTGGCCGGACATTTTGAGTCTGTAGGTCGATCAAACAGTCTGCAGTATTGCTGATTGATCTTGTGATTGTCTGTGATTGACCCAACCACATTCCCACCTGCTTCTTCAACAATAGCAGCCGCTTGTCTCACTTTTTGGAACTGGAAAGCAGCAGTCAGCTTGTGCACTGGTGTGACTCAGACCATGACACTGGGCCCTCTGTGGATGCACATCATCATTATGCAGAGCATAGATGTTGCCTTTGAATCAGGTTCGTTTGCAGCCATTCCACTCAGAACATTGCCGGAGAAGGCAAGTGTAGGGCGAATCTTGACTTCATCAACAAGCGAGAGTGCATTCTTTTGCTGCGGTTTGTTGATCTTCTGGAATGTCTTCAGTAGCACTCCATCTAGGTTCACAGAAGAAATCACTGCTTGCACCTTCCTTTTGTTGGGCATCATCAGGTATTCTCTCAGAAATTCAAACGAGCAATTAGGAAAAGATTCTACAGCAAAGCAGTAATCTTGGGTGGAATAACGTTTTTCACACAGAAGTTTCAGCTGATGCGTGATGAACTCCATTTTTTTTTTTTTTTTTTTTTTTTTTTTTTTTTTTTTTTTTTTTTTTTGATGCTTGCTGTCTTGGAATTCCAGTTGTTCGAGAACTGCTGCCATTTCAAGAATCCTGTCAACAGTAGGAATGACGTATGTGAACTGCTTCGTGGAACTGGGCGTAAGAAGATAATCCATTGTTTGGATGCAAAATTTTTCCTGAAGGTACTCTGATTTCTTTCTTGTATGCAGTGAGAATGAGAGGAGAGCAAAGTGTTGCCTTATTCTCAACTATGATCGTCGACTCACATTCTGTGAAATCCTTTGACATGAAGAGGCAAACAAACCTGTCATCAGTTCTTGAAATAACAATGTCGTCATACTTCTTCAGTTCTTTTTCAGGCACAAAGTCAGAAAATGATGTTATTTTGTCCTTTTTGAGGAAGTCAGTGCTGCAATTGCTTATCTTCTTGTTTTGATGGACGAGGAGGAGGTTTTGGGGTTGGCAAACATGAAATAGGCACATCAAAAATACTCGGAGGCTGTGTTGGTCTTGTAGATCCACCTGGTATTTTCACCATTGGTGTGTCAGAAGGCCAATGTCTTCCACATATGTAAAACTTGGCTGCATCAACAACAAAGTTTTCTCGTGGGGGAAGAACAGCTATCCATTTCTGTCTGTCTACTTCGTCTCTGGGCAATTTAAACACCCTACACTTGTTTGATTCATTGTAATTTCCAGTACACTTTGCAACACCACATGTGTTAGGCATGATGAAGCCTAGAACATGAGAAATTTCACAAGAGAAGAGAAAATGCAAATAACAAACGCCCGCCATGTGAGTAGAAACTGCTCTCCTTTCCTGTTTGGCCCTTGCGAGGAGAAAAATAGTGCCACATTGTATACACTGATTAATAAAGGATTTAAAGGATTTCTATCTCATTAGGTATGTTACATTTCAGTATTTACAAGTAGGAAAATGCTTAAATAATACTATTCTTAGATAAATTATTTAATCATCTATTTATTTTCACTTAGTATTAGGGACGTATTAATGCGCAGGAGCTTTGCCGGGGCATTGCTGACGCAGAGCTAAAAATAGCTCACTGAGCCAGCGTGCAGTCTTGGCTCTGTGAGAGGCACTGGCCTTGGCTAGTTACTCCTGGAAGTAGCAAAGCCATATCCTGTCTTTAGTACTCCTTGAGCTGGACATAAAGCGCTACCGACAGGCAAAGGGCTCACATGAACTATACTATATAGCTGGACATAAAGCGTTACCGACGGGCAAAGGGCTCACATGAACCATACTATATAGCTGGACGTAAAGCGTTACCGACAGGCAAAGGGCTCACATGAACTATACTATATAGCTGGACGTAAAGCGTTACCGACAGGCAAAGGGCTCACATGAACTATACTATATATCTGGACATAAAGCGTTACCGACAGGCAAAGGGCTCACATGAACTATACTATATAGCTGGACATAAAGCGTTACCGACGGGCAAAGGGCTCACATCAACTATACTATATAGCTGGACATAAAGCGTTACCGACAGGCAAAGGGCTCACATGAACTATAATATATAGCTGGACATAAAGCGTTATCGACGGGCAAAGGGCTCACATGAACTATACTATATAGCTGGACATAAAGCGTTATCGACAGGCAAAGGGCTCACATGAACTATACTATATAGCTGGACATAAAGCGTTACCGACAGGCAAAGGGCTCACATGAACTATACTATATAGCTGGACGTAAAGCGTTACCGACGGGCAAAGGGCTCACATGAACTATACTATATAGCTGGACATAAAGCGTTACCGACGGGCAAAGGGCTCACATGAACTATACTATATAGCTGGACGTAAAGCGTTACCGACAGGCAAAGGGCTCACATGAACTATACTATATAGCTGGACGTAAAGCGTTACCGACGGGCAAAGGGCTCACATGAACTGTACTATATAGCTGGACATAAAGCATTACCGACGGGCAAAGGGCTCACATGAACTATACTATATAGCTGGACATAAAGCGTTACCGACAGGCAAAGGGCTCACATGAACTATACTATATAGCTGGACATAAAGCGTTACCGACGGGCAAAGGGCTCACATGAACTATACTATATAGCTGGACGTAAAGCGTTACCGACGGGCAAAGGGTTAACTCGGACGACTTTCTTCAGTCTGAGATTGTAAATGTGAGCAGATATTACCCGTAAGGAGGTGTAGCTTCTCATGAGCCCCCAATCCAAGAAGGCGCAAAATGTTTTCGGGCCGATCTTGGCCGCCGTCCCCTCCCCCCCCCCCCCCCCCCAACCCCCAACGGCGGCCAAGGTCGGCCCGAAACCTTTTTGCACACTGCATGTGGGCATCAGCAGACTCTGAGGAAAATCCAGGGTTTTAGTCTCTGTCTTTGATATCACAATACATCAAAAGAGAGCAGTGCGATGGGTAATTTCTTTCTTCTTATTGTGTAAATCCCTTGACCCCCAAACGCGGCCAGTGGAAGCCAGATGATGTCTTTGCAAAGCAGGGCAGATTCAACGCGGGATGAACCCATGAATCCAAGGAAGTGGGATAGGCAATATTATCGGGGTCAGCAAGAGGCAAACAACCTCATGAGCCCCCGCACCCGCGGGGGATCATGAGGTTCTTTTGCCTCTTGCAGTTGGGTAGCCTCGTGTTCGCATTTTCCGGCAAGGACTGAAGAGCTTAATTTCGACTGGTAATTAAATTTCGATCGAAAGATACGCTAGTTAGTGCAGCAACAGAATCAGCGGCGACTTCACAATGCACGAATGCACACAAGCTTACATGTAAGATTTTTTGTTATATAAGGACGTGACCTCTACGCACACGCGGAATATGTCCACGATCGCTCAAGCGTGACCACATGAAAGACATTCGTAATGAACTCTTCACCCCGTAGTGTAGGTCTGACGGTCACACGTATTATTCTCACCAGGGGCCAGTTGCGCAACTGAACTTGCGCCCTGCGCAAGCCACTAAGCAAGGTGCTTCGCTATAGCGGAGCACCTAGCTTAGTGGCTTGCGCAGGACTAAACTCACTCACGCAACTGACGCCTTCGGCATAACAGTATCTGTAGCAAAAAACTTTTGATAGACATGGCCGAATGATTTAGTCCCCGTTCACAGCATAACAGCCCAGAGCGTAACGTGTACTTGTTGTGGGTTTGGACCTCGTTCGCTTATCATTTCTGACAGAAAAAGAGTATTTCTGTTTCCACTGGGCGGATACAGTTTCCGCTCGTATAGCGTTCTTTTAGTGTGTGTGTGTTTATGCGTGTTTTTGCCTGGGGCAAAATTTGGCATCAGCACACGGGCGTATTTTAGTCTCTCAGTGGAGCTGTTACGATGCTAGTAAGGGCTTTGTTATTGTGGCACCTAAGTTTCCCGTAGAGAATCGGCGCGTAACAAACATAAATATTTTGGTTAGACTTCCTAATAGACTGCCGCGCGTGATCCAGATGAGTCTGCCGTTTGTTGTACAGCTTATATTCTTCACGTACCTGTCCACAAATATCATTATGCTTGAATATCACTGAAGTACAGGTTTATTTTCTATTTAACCCCCGCACCCTAAAGCACTGAGGTGATGGAGTGACCATGATAATTCCAGGATGGTGCCAGATTAGTTTGGCGCCTTCAGGCGCCAAGCTAAAATGGCACTACCCTTGAATTATCATGGTCAATCCACCTTCTGTAACTGGTACATAGTCGTTAAGTAACACTTCCAAAATTTGGGGAATGCGCCCAAGGCGCTAAAAGGGTTATTGACCTCACGCTGCAAAAGCCACAGGGAATGCACGGCGTCAAATTTCGCCGAACGATAAGTAGTCAGAGGAGAGTCAGCTATGCAAGTACATTACATTGGGACCATTCTTTAATAGCCAGAATCCTAGAGCCTCCTGAGCACCCCCTTCCGCCCTCCACCCCCTTATCTGTATGTAAAGACAATTAACCCCTTGCCTGCCAGTGATCGCGCGTTGTGTGTCTATATATTTACCGCGAGAAAGCACCGAAGCCGTAGAAGGAACATGCGTATCAAGTGATGTCAGCTAAAGGCATAGATCCTCGTGAGCCCCCCACAACGGCGGGGGCTCATGAGGATCGATGTCTCTCGCAGTCGATCTTGTTCAGCACGTCTTCGGCAATCATGAAGGGAGTAACCCCGGCCGTGCATGTCCAAATTTGGAAGGCGTCACGCAATGTCTGCATGGGCGCGTTGCAGGAGATGAATAGACCATGATCATTCAAGGATAGTGCCAGGCTCACCTGGCACTACCCTTGAATTATCATGGTCAGTCCATCTCCTGCTGTAGCGCGTCGGAGCTTAACCCATATCATACTGAGGCAAGAACTGAGCTTCAACTTTGTACACTTCCATATGCAAGCTATATTATAGTACTTACAGATAATAAATATACCAATGACTTTAGTTTAAGGGTGGTGCACAACCTTTGAACTATTTTAGTCAAATTTATTTCACACACTGGTGTATTCCGAATGATAAGGGTTAATGGGTTAATAACGAGAGGCCGGATTCGTGTGAGTTCCTGCCCTTATCTCTATGTAGTGACAGTAACCATGCGCCAAAACCCAGCATGTGTCTTGCGACAAATGGAGGCAATCCCTGCAAAAAAACAGACCTAGATTCTGATGACCCCCCTGCAGCCTTTAGGGGTTCGCGAGCATCTACGCCACAGATGCAGATGAAAAGGAAGGACTGTAGGACTTTGATATTGTACAGTCAAACCTGCTTTATCGGCCACATGTACATGAAGTCACGTGTCTGTATCGGCCACCTAGTGAGTAGTCAGGCCCACATAGTTTTACGATAGATAGGCCATTTATAAAACGGCCATCTGTATACAGTGGCCACACCTTTACTGTCCCTGAGGTGACCGTTATGATTTTTTTTTTTAATTTGTTTTGTTGTTGTTGTTGTTTTGCAAAAGCCAGTATGCTCATTTTTCATGAAAGCAAGAATTACTTTGTCACTGAAAATCTAGCGTTTTTCAAAACTGAACAGACATACGCCCGGTAAGCAAAGACCCTCGGTCCCACGACGGCCGCAGTGGGCCCGCGCACGGCCGTGCGCGGGCTCACTGCGGCCGTCGTGGGCCCGAGGGTCTTTGATTACTGGGTGCCGCTGGGTTTTTTTACGTAGTGGCAGAGTATATTATGCAGGTTTTGTGGTACTTGAAAATGCCTGCCCATATCAGTGCTAACGTTGAAAGCCGGCTGCTTGGAGCTCATGAAAAACTGGTGCTGTGGCAAGGAAGAAATATCTGACTATGTGACTTCGATGGTGCTTTAAAATGTCTGTAGAACCGTTTGCTATCGGCGGAAGATACCACGGCAACGATCAACCCTGAGACCAAGGAGAGAAGCGTTTTTATAGCCGCGGTAAATTACTTTGCAGTACTAAGTGCGAGTACTGAAGTTTGCGATAGCATTTCCTTTTAGTCAGGTGATAATGTGAATTCACTGAGACACATCTGCGTGTTTAATTAGCGAACAGCCCCGGACTTCACTTCAAACCTTCCACTGTATGATGCGCAGTTGGGACCAACTGTTACAGCCCAAGGGCAGTGCTTCAAAGAAATGTGCATTTGATTTAGGTGTATTCTCTCTCTCTCTCTCTCTCTCTCTCTCTCTCTCTCTCTCTCTCTCTCTCTCTCTCTCTCTCTCTCTCTCTCTCTCTCTCTCTCTCTCTCTCTCTCTCTCTCTCTCTCTCTCTCTCTCCCCCCCCCCCCCGGGTCTGCCCTGGGGGACTTGGGTGGGGTTAACTATTTTTTAGTTCCCAGGGTCACCCTGGTCAGCCCCACAGGGTGGGTTTTGCCCTCTATTCTGGGGCATTTGTTTCTGTGTACCCTTGGTCCATTTGTACCTGTATTTGCCTTTTTAAAAGTCTCCCAACTGTCTGCACTGCCTGTAGCTCTTGGTATTGGATGTCAGTGTGTTGCTAAATGGTCTTGGCTTTATTTAGGCCCCATGGCGTAGGTTTATTTAACGTATTGGACCGGCTGGCGACATACATTCAATATTCTGGGGTTTTTTGTTGTTTTTTATCACACGCAGTGCAGGCACGTCCTGAGAAAGCCTTGTTCCTGTCGGGACGTTAAGCAATGTACAATCAATCTCTCTCTCTCTCTCTCTCTCTCTCTCTCTCTCTCTCTCTCTCTCTCTCTCTCTCTCTCTCTCTCTCTCTCTCTCTCTCTCTCTCTCTCTCTCTCTCTCTCCCTCTATATAAAAAAAGCTACCGATGTATCACATCGATTCCAATATCATACATCTGATATCATCCTATTTAAGTGACAGAAGACAGAAAGTTTTGCTTAATGGTAATTACTCGAGTGAAGGTTTAGTAACGTGTGGTGTTCCTCAGGGGTCAATTTTGGGCCCATTGTTGTTCAACATATTTATCAATGATTTACCATTCTCTATCTCACATCCCGATGCAACGTGTGACTTATTTGCTGATGACACTACCATACATACATCAAACAGCGAATTGCCAAAAATAAACGAAGTTCTCCAGCAAAGTCTTGATGAGGTTTCAAGCTGGTGCCAACATAATCATATGATAATTAGTGTCCAAAAGACAAAGAGTATGTTGATTACTTCACGCCAAAAACATCAACGTGGTCTCCTGCCCTTAACATTATACTTGAACTCTGAGTCCCTTGATCAAGTTAAAAAAAAACATCGTTTGCTTGGAGTCACAGTAGATAACCAGCTCAGCTGGGAACCACATATCGAAAACACATGCAAAACAATATCTAAAAATCTATTCCTGCTATCAAAACTAAGTCAAATAGTTAACACTAACACTAGAAGACTCTTTCTCCATGCGCACATTAAGACACACTGTGATTACTGCTGTACTATCTGGGATGGATGCAGTGAGGTACATTTAAAAAAAAACTTAACTCATTGTATCGTCGAGGGGTAAAGTTAACTGTGCCTGGTCCCTCTCCAACCGACGAAAAGTTTAGAACTGTCCGACTGCTAAACCTAAACAAACAGTTCGCATTTAATCGATGCATACTTATGCATAAAATTCTTCACCATAAAACCCCATCTTACCTTCGTATGTTATTTTTGGATAGTCAAAGACAAAACACGAGGAACAGTTTGTTACAGCTACCATGGGCCAGGCTCGATATATATAAAACCAGCCTTTCGTTCTCAGGTGCCAAAGCCTGGAACGAACTACCACCACAAATTAAATCCATTTCTAACTCTAGAACCTTCAAAACTCGTTTATATAACATCTTGTTACAGTAACTTAATACCTGAACGGACTACTTATATATATATATATATATATATATATATATATATATATATATATATATATATATATATATATATATATATATATAATATATATATATATATATATATATATATATATATATATATATATATATTCACTGTTATTGATATGTGTGCGCATTATTTGCATTGCTTTTTTTTCAGTTTATTTTTTCATGTTTCGATTTATTGTGTAGGACAGTTTGTAAGAGAGGCGTTTCGCCTAAAACTTTATCCTGTCAATAAAACGTTTCATCATCATCATCATCATCATCATCATCATCATCTCTCTCTCTCTCTCTCTCTCTCTCTCTCTCTCTCTCTCTCTCTCTCTCTCTCTCCTCTCTCTCTCTCTCTCTCTCTCTCTCTCTCTCTCTCTCTCTCTCTCTCTCTCTCTCTCTCTCTCTTTTACGTGTATGCACGTGTTTGCGTGAGTGCGAGCGTATGTGCGTGCGTGTGAATCGTGCATCTGCTTTATTTTGTGTGTGCTATATCTAGTCATTCGCTTACATTAACTATAATGATTATAATAGCTATGATTTCATGCACGTACTGTCTCCGCCGGCACTCGATTTACTATTGTTGATCAGCGAAGTCGAGGGAGACAAACAGTCTGTGTAGCTGGGGAGGGGGAAGAATTTTGGGACGTCAATAGAAAGTGTGTTAAAAATTTAAAGTGATGAATTTGTTGTTGTTGTTTTTGTTATTGTTTGCTGGTCTGTTATGTGCATTTTGATTTCCCGCCTTTTGAATGGGTGTTTCAATGTTCTTTGCATGCATGTTTTTCGTTTACATAAGTGTGTGCGTGCGTGTGTGTGTGTGTGTGTGTGTGTGTGTGTGTGTGTGTGTGTGTGTGTGTGTGTGTGTGTGTGTGTGTGTGTGTGTGTGTGTGCATGCATGTGTGAGTGCACGCGTGAGTATACATGTTTGTGTTTGTGCGTATGTGTGCATAGAATCATGTGTGTAGTATACATGTATATAGTTTATTTCTCGTTAGGTTTGATTTTGTATTTCTTTCAATTTTCCTGTTTTGACACGCATGTATATTTTTTAATCTTTGTGATGTGCGTTGTATGACTGTGAACTGTTGTGTTTGTTTGTTTTGTTTGTTTGTTTTTTTTTTCATGGAAATTGCACCTCACTGTTGCCCTGGGGGAGGGGGGTGTTGGGGGGGGGGCTGTTGGGGGGGGGGGGGGGGGAGTCGTGTGAGTAGGTGTATGCGTGTTGTGTAGTGTGTGTGCGTTGGTGTGTGTGTGTGTGTGTGTGTGTGTGTGTGTGTGTGTGTGTGTGTGTGTGTGTGTGTGTGTGTGCATGTGTGTGTTGCAGTATGTGCGTGTGTGTCTGTGTGCTTGTGTGCGCGAGTTGTGAGTGCGCGCTTAGAGTTATAATTATTATAAGATAAGCGCATTATAAATACCGTAATTATTATTATTATTATTATTGTATGTGTGTGGTGTAGAATGTGTGTGTGTGTGTGTGTGTGTGTGTGTGTGTGTGTGTGTGTGTGTGTGTGTGTGTGTGTGTGTGTGTGTGTGATGTAGAGAGTGTTTGTGCATGTGTTCTGTTATTTACTTTCGTGTGAAACCGTTGTTTTGTTTGTGATTTAATGGTAGTTCTTAGCTTAATGGTAGTAACGGCTGTTTGAAAATTGGTCCTGTTACCAAATACTTTTACCGTTATAAAATGAAGGTTTATTGTTCATTGTTCATTATTCTCTCTCTCTCTCTCTCTCTCTCTCTCTCTCTCTCTCTCTCTCTCTCTCTCTCTCTCTCTCTCTCTCTCTCTCTCTCTCTCTCTCTCTCTCTCTCTCTCTCTCTCTCTCTCTCTCTCTGAACGATTTTAATAACGGAACACCGTTCTTTAGTGCTTGATATCGCTGGTTAACTTTATACCTGGACAGCGCCAAACTAATTTTGCACTACCTTGAACTTTCCCAGCTGATCCAGCTTTGCCGGAAAATAAATTACTGCTCAACACAAAACTCTACATTGACGCCTCTACGTGACTGAACACGCTGATCTGCTTAGCTCTCGGAACCTTTGAGCTAAAGGCCCCCCGTTCTGCGTCTGCCCGGCGGCCTTTAGCTCACGGGTTAAAATTACCTGCCTACGAAGAGCAAGCATCCAATATAATTCAATAATTGACGTGTGAAGGCTCCTTTGAAGTCGCGTGTTTCTAGCGGAGCCGCCGAGTGCGTTTCTGTTGGAAAGGAGAGAAAACGAAAGATTAACCCTATGCGTGTCGGTAGCGATTTTAGTCGCGATGATTACCGCAGGAATCATCTCGACTACAACCGCTACCGACACGCATAGGGTTAATAGATTTGATGTTATCTTCCCATGCTGCTGTCTGTAACTCTTCATTCAAGAAATTGATCAAACTAACCTGGAGGACGAGTTTGCCAGGTTTCACGAAAAAGCCACACGCACAAAAACATGTTATTTTTCTCTCGTTCTCAGCTTCGTTTTGAGTTTATTTTGGTGGGGAGAAGCGTGGTTTGTTCTTGTTATAATTGTTGTTGTTTTTGGTTTGCTCTTTTTAACAACGTCATTACTCCACGAGGAAGCCGCCACAGTGCAGCGCCACCCGACCTGTTTGCTGTTGATGGTGGAGGTGGTGGTGTTGATGATCATAGTCTTGTTTAGTCCTTTTAGCTCCGGATCCATACAGCAGTAGATGGCTTGACCATGATAATTCAAGGGTAGTGCCGGATTAGCTTGGCGCCTGCAGGCGCCAAGCTAATCTAGCACTGCCCTTGAATTATCATGGTCAAGCCGTCTCCTGCAACAGGTACATAGTCGTTAAGTGACACTTCCAAAATTTGGGAAATGCACCCGGGATGGGTTAATTGTTTTAAATGTTCAAATAGCAAAAATCCAAATAGCAAAATTTCACTTGTCAACTTTGAATTTGTAATCATGGTGCACACACACACACACACACACACACACACACACACACACACACACACACACACACACACACACACACACACACACACACACACACACACATGATATGCTGACAATCTGCGAGGGAAAGCTCCTTATCTCGCGTATGGTATCAGGATCAGAAGCTTTTACCCGTACATCTGTCATAAGAGATTATAAACTTTGACCTTAGAGGTCAAATGGTCAGGGTGTCCGGAGGCGGCACATCTTGAATGAGTTAAACCGTTCAGACCTGACTCACTACAATAAAAGAGGGATTCGCTATGATAGTACTTCAAGGCCCGGGTTGTGCCAGAATAGCTTGGCGCCTTCAGGCGCCAAGCTATTCTGGGAGTAGCATTGAACTATCATGGTCGATATGTTTTCTGACCTGGTATTTCGTATAAAGGAGGCATAGCCCCAAATTTGAGGATTTTTAAGGTTAGGGCTCAATTTGTTGAGTGAGGAACTGGATAGCTCAGGTGGTCGACCGTATGACTCTCGCCCGAAAGATCGCGAGTTCGAACACAGCAGGGGTCAAAATTTGTTCTGAGCCTGTGCGGTGCCCCGTCTTTGAAATCACCATCACAAGACGACGTTAGGCCCTAAACGTTTAACGTTTTCAACTTGTCCATTGCCTATCTGCATGCTGGACAGTGTACTGCTACTGCTATTGTAGAACTGAAGACACGATAGCGTTACGGGTTCTTTTGATTACAAGACAGTCACCTGCAGCCTCCTCTTCGAAAAATCCATTCTCTAGGTGGTAGAGGCGTCAGTCCTGATTCTAACTAACAAGAGATTGCAGCAAGGGCCCATGAGAATCTATGCCTTTTGCAGATACACTAAGATTGGTAAGGGACTGCTGTCAGTCCCATTTTGTGTTTTACGAGCCGCGGACAGGACTAATTCAAAGTCATGAAACTGTTCTACGGTCCCTAGAAATGTAACGAGAAACATCAGTCTGGAATTGGTACACAGGCGTCCGCCCCGCTCGCATTCTCGCGTTTGAAGTTGAGCAGTTTTATAGTTCGCATCTCCTTCTAGTACACTGCCATGGTAATGTGACTCAGCAACTGAAGTACCTTTCCTGATCATTTCCACCGGAGTTTGTTAACCCTTTGACTGGTATCGGGTTTTGTCGCGATGATTCCTGCAGGAATCAAAGGGTTAAATGTAGGCCCATCAAAAGGTCACATCTATTCTCTTCCCCATTCTCTGAATGATGCTAATATATTTTATTTTTAAAAATCACAACGAAGAAAAAAACACGCTTACAGAAAAGTACAACATTTTTGTTTTGTACTTATCCTTTCAAATCGTTTTTGTTTTTGTTTTTGGTTGTTGTTGTTTTTTTGTTGTTGTTTGTTTGTTTGGCATGTCTGTACATTTTACGCACTTTTCATCTTTCGAGTCTTGATTCTTTAGTAATAATACATGCCTGGCCGGTACATGCCTGGCCGGCAGGAGTTTTGAGAACGAGATTACAAGATTGTTTTCGTACAGTTTGAAATCATGCGCCTGTGATGGTCCTCTGAAACGTACAGCGATTGAATTCTGCGCACGGATTGACTGAAACTGAAAAGCACTCTCCTTTCCACATTTGGACCAACCTCCGGAGACTTTGTGTGTGTGCCTGACAGATTCAATTTTTTCAAAGTAGCGAAGACTGACCTTGCTTGCAAATTACGTTCAACGCAGAGGACATCACCTGACCAAAAGCAGAAAACACAATTTGCATTCTATGTTCAAAACTATGATCACTGGCGCCATGTCACTTTACACATACAATTTCTGTAAGACATGAAAACAAAAGGGGTGATCAGTACCAACAATTTAGGAAAACTACCAAGTAAAGTAGTTCAATGTCCGGGATGAGAACTGTACCTCTCTCTCTCTCTCTCTCTCTCTCTCTCTCTCTCTCTCTCTCTCTCTCTCTCTCTCTCTCTCTCTCTCTCTCTCTCTCTCTCTCTCTCTCTCTCTCTCTCTCTCTCTCTCTCTCTCTCTCTCTTTCGCATGCTAGCATCATTCAGAATAGGAGTGTGGTTTATTTGGATGTGGAAACTTAGATCGCCGATATGAAAAAGGTCCTAGGGCCGATGTCAACCTCAGTGGACACGCGCACGGTCGTGCGCGGGTCCAATCAGGCTGACATCGGCCCAAGGACCTTATGCCGGCGTCGTGCTTGGGAGGCTAAGCAACGAGTACTGTATGCAGTCAGCGAGTAGATGCAGTCTTTATCTAGACATGTCAATTTTTCCATCGAGTAGAAAGGACCAGCGTGGGCCACATGACCTGCTGCTGATTGGGGAGGATTAGCCGCGCTCCACAGATGGTTTTGCAGTCTGGCAAAACACGTTTGGCAAGGGAAAAGTCATGGTTATTGCCTGAAACTGGTTTGCAAATCAATACCACAACCCCCCCCCCCCACCACCACCACCACCACCACCACCACCACCCCCCCCCCCACCCCCACCCCCCACCACCCCCAAAGCGAGGACGGCGAAGAAAAAATCCATTATCTGGGTTTTTGGGCCTCGTAAATGTTCACCCCCACCCGGGTCTGCCCTGGGGGACTTGGGTGGGTTTACCTAGTTTTTAGTTCCCAGGGTCACCCTGGTCAGTCCCACAGGGTGGGGTTTTCCCTCTATTCTGGGGCATGCGTTTCTGTCTACCCTTGGTCCATTCATCTGTATTTGCCTTTTTAAAACTCTCCCTACTGTCTGCGCTGTCTGTAGCTCTTGATTTTGGATGTGTGTTGCTAATGATCTTTGCTTTATTTAGGCCCCATGTCGTAGGTTTATTTAACGTATTGGATCGGCTGGCGACATACATTCAATGTTCTGTTTAGTTGGGGTTTTTTCACAAGTAGTGCAGGCACGTCCTGAGAAAGCCTTATTGCTGTCGGGACGTTAAGCAATGTACAATCAATCATCGTAAATTTTCATCTCTCCTAGGCACTGGCAAGTACCAATCAGATTCGTCCTCGCTATAAAACAACTAGACTCGGGTTTCAAGGTGTTTTTTTTTTGTTTTTGTTTTTTTTTTCTGACAGACACATGTAGTAATAGTTGTTGTTGTTGTCGTAGTTGTAGTTTTGTAAGGGTTGTAGTAGTTGTTGTTGTGGTTATTGTTGTTTTGGTTGTTGCCGTTATTGCGGTTGTTGTGAATCGTTTGTTCTTGTTGTGGGGAGCTTGGTAGCTCAGGTGGTCGAGCGTTCGAATCTCGCTCGAAAGGTCGTGGGTTCGAACCCAGCTGGGGGTCAAAATTTGTACAGGCCTCTTTTCTGTTCCCCGTCTCTGAAATCACCTTCGTGATGGACAAAAGACGTTAAGCTCTAAATCTTTAACGTTGAACTTTTTGTTGTTGTTGTTGTTGTTGTTGTTGTTTTGTTCTTGCTGCTGCTGCCGTTTGATGTTGTTTGATTCGTCGCTGCAGTCGTAACAGTTGTTAGTCGGTGCTGAAGGCGATCGTGACAGGTGTTAAATCTGGCTCTGAAAGCGACCCAGTGCGTAAAATGCCAGCGGGCCGACGTCGGCTGCCGTCGGCTGCCGTTGGCCCGCGCACGGCCGTGCGCGGGCCAACGGCAGCCGGCGTCGGCCCGATGGCCTTTCGCGCATTGGGGAGAGGGAGTGCAATCATTCTACGCTTTGCCAAAATACACACCACGCTCCGTTTTTAGAAATCCAGAAATTGATGGAAATTGGCCTGTAGAGTAGCTCAAACGTCCAGCTTTGACACATCTGCAAGTGACAAAGATTCTCGTGAGCCCCTGTAGCTGCAGGGGTTCATGAGAACCTATGGCTCTTGCTGGCAAGTGTTGGCCCCATTTGAATCCTCTGAGGAAAAATGATCATAGTACTTGTTCTCAAAGCATCGCAGGGGCGAGAATTCTTACACTCAAATTTGGTTAGGTTCGGGTTAACCCATTTAACCCCAAGGCAGCATTTCCCCGATTTTGGAGGTGTCGCCTAAAGCCTATTTACCCGTTGCAGGAGATGGATCGACCATGATAATGCAAGGGTAGTGCCAGATTAGCTTGGCGCCTGAGGGCGCCAAGCTAATCTGGCCCTACCCTTGAATTATCATGGTTGATTTTTCACCTGCTAGTGTAGGGCGTTAGGGCGAAATGGGCTAAGGGGCTTCGCGCTCTTGTTTGTTTGCCCTACTGGCTTTCACTGTAGTTCAGAGAACACTGGGCAGTGCCCGGAGGGGAGGGGGTTGGGGGGGGGGGGGGGGCGGGTGCACACAGTCATCGGAGTTACAGAGAATGGAGTTCGCGTGTGCGTAAATGCGAGCGTGCATGCGTGTGGGCGTAGCACTGAGAAATTCGCGAGATGTAATTAAATCATCGCTAGGCAATCTGGCCAATAAAGGCCTCTAATCCAGCATCCACTGCAAGTACTATTTTTTTTGCCGTCGTCAACTTTCGCGGTGGATAACCTTGGCATGCGTACGGTGTATTCCCAATGTGATAGAAAGCATAGGACAGACACCTCGTCCTGTTCGTACTTTTCACTTTGTACCCGAGCGTGTTTGACCACGTAGACATTTGGGACACTTCATACAGCTTAGACATTTGTTAATACAGGTTTTTGGCTGAATTTGCATTTTTACAGTTCAGGTTGTAAAATATTTAAAAAATTGTTTTCCTCCCTACGTCACATGCGCACACGACCAGTCACTTTAGCGTAAACTGTACCATGTGACCGTGATATAAAAACCCCTGTAGCGAAAAATGTCGGACGTTTGTTATAGCCCTCTCGATGACGCGTTAGGACTTCGTTTTCGAGTCTTGATAGCAACTCGGTTCGACCAAATAGCAGAAAAGAACGCACTAAAGTAGTCCTATTTGACGTAATACACATCCTCTGCCTTATTTTTTAGACGTGAGGAGCCAACTTAAACAATATTTCACCACTAATTACACAGCGCAAACAGCAAAAGCCTTCGCCAAATCCATCTCATCGCCATGCACCGAGCTTTTTTTAAAGTTCGGGAAACCACGGAAAAAAAATAGTTTCCGAGTTTTTTTTTAACCAATCAGAGACAGCAATCCTTGCAAACAACACACTGTCGTCTGCTCAGCCACCAACATGCCACAATTTCACCAAAGCACAGAGCAACAAATTCAAGAACGAAAACGAAAATGCACACCGAGCAATACTATACACAAAGCACGATATTGACAAAGTTATCTCTTCACGTCACTCAATACGGGACTATCTGAAGAAAAACATCTCACGAATTTTTGAAGACTATTTGACATCATGTCAACGCTGTAAAATAAAATTTTACCTTAAAATCCATCTCAGCACTAGTCCTGCTGTTAACAACGAGCGTTGTTTTTGTTGTTGTTGTTGTTGTTTTTTTTGTATTCCTTTTTCCAGATATCCAAACACACATGACACTTTAGAATATAACAATGACAATCTGCTGCACACTCGAAGCATCCCCTTCAGTCATCTTGAATCTAAAAGCACAAGGCACCATGCTAACTTGCACAAGCTGTCACATCAGTGGTCAAATGCCGATCGCTTCATAAAAAAGTTGTTAATTTTTTTCTGAATCACACTCACAGCAGTCAAGAAGCACTGTCACTGTCATATTTTGACGACTTTTTGTAGACATTGCAGCTTGAATCATTCTGTACACAAGCCAAGATTAGCTTTTTACTCGCTAAACTTGCGTTTCACACGGAATCATGCTACGTAACACTCTGCCTCGTAAAGACTGGGAATCCCCGGCAGAACATGTATATTCAATGGTGTCACCTATCCGCCACAGAAGCGGCCGTCTTCATAAACTGGATTTTTTCTACACAATAAACGGAGGAAGGAAAACAAATACGTTATTGGTCGGAGGGGTTCGCTACACGGACCTTTGTAGGCCTTTGGGAGGTCAAAGGACTCATTGTACCCCTCAGGCCTTCGGCCTTCGGGGTACAATGATTCCTTTGACCTCCCTCAGGCCTACAAAGGTCCGTGTAGCGAACCCCTCCGACCAATAACTTATAATGTGACGCGTTTGCATGATCAGGGATTTTATTTATTTATTTACTTACTTACTGACTGACTTCCTGACTCACTCACTCACTATCTACTACTTACTTACTTAAATATAGGTATGTACCCAATGCGCAAAAGGCCATCGAGCCGACGTCGGCCGCCTTTTGGCCCGAGCACGACCAACGGCGGCCGACGTCCACCCGACTGCCTTTGCGCACTGGGTAGGTAGGTTTTGCGGAGGGGGAGGGGGTGGGGCGCTTTTTTAAGAGAGAGAGAGAGAGAGAGAGAGAGAGAGAGAGAGAGAGAGAGAGAGAGAGAGAGAGAGAGAGAGAGAGAGAGAGCAAGGACGCGAAAATACAACTGTATCGACACATAACACTTCGTACAGGCGCATCTCGCACGGTTGCTCACTGTGAAAACAGAATAACGGTTCTATTTGTCTGCGCACTTTGGCCAAAAACGGGATTTCTTCACGGATCGGACTGTTTGGCTGGCAGAGGTATCTTCCTTGGCTCATTTTCTAAGCCCTCCATCATTTGAAAGATTGATTACAACTCGAGGCTTGTTCTTGTAATCAGGAAGCATAGATCCGCATGAGTCCCAACAGTCACAGGGACTCATACGGATATAATATGCCTCTTGTAGAGACACAATTCAATTTCCTACAGTCATTTTCAGAACTACATGGTCTTCCCATTCCGTATTTGAAACACATGAGTAAATGCTGGTATTTTCAATCAGGCTGCAAAATCTTCAATAGCCAATGGAGCCTCATGTGGCTCTGTGCGTCTGTATGACAGAAGTTTAGCAATCCTATTACAGAAGAGGAATTAAATCACTCAGCAGAGTTTACTGTCCTTGTCGATATGACGTCATTTCGCTGATAGGGTGGATTTCAGGAATAAAACGGCTGTAAAGGCGTCTCCACTAACTTATCTGCGAGGAATGTTTGTGCGCTTTTGTTTTATTGCAGGTGTAGGTGGATTTCAGGAAATTGTCCTTTAACTCATTCTACCCCAGACACACCACAGCAAAATATGGATCGACCATGATAGTTCAAGGGTGATGCCAGAATAGCTTGGCGCCTATGGGCGCCAAGCTATTCTGGCATCACCCTTGAACTACCATGCTCGATCCGTGTCCTGCACTGCAATGCAGTCTTCAGAGGACAACGGCAAAATTTGGGGATTTCGGTGTTGGGGTAGAATGAGTTAAAGACTATATTACAGATTAAGGAGACAGTTCGATTGTGACAGTTGTACGGTGGTGGCTGAATCTCTTTTGTGCATATATTTTGGTTTAACTCATTCGATACGTGCCGCCTCCGGATACGCGGCTTATGCCGCGTATCCGGAGGCGTCACCTTGAGTTAACACGTCCAGCCGCGCTCAAGCCAAACTTTGGTACTGGCCTCTTAACCCGTTCTCTGCCGAGAAAAAGTGAATGCCCCACAGCCGCAAGACCTATAGATCTTCACTGGGCCCCCGCAGTCGCGGGGGCTCGTGAGGATCTATACCTCTTGCTGAGACCACTCTGTATCCATGTTCCTTTTGACGGCTGGGGGATCTTCGACGTAGAATTTTCAATGATTGCAACAAAACAAGAGAAACAGATTTTGCGTCCACAGGCGATGAACGGCTTCAGACTGCTTTACTTTTCAGGAGACATGTAACGACCATTTTTTTAGTTCACGGGTGGTGTCCAGAATAGCTTGGCGCCTACAGGCGCCAAGCTATTCTGGGCACCACCCGTGAACTAGAATGGTCGATCCATCTCTTGTTGTCAGTAACGCGTTAGGGCGTGATGGGTTAACAGGAGTTTTCCGTCGCCTGCTCCGTTCTTCTTCTAATGTGAACGTTTCATTCAATTAGCTCCTTGATTTGCTGCTGACGATGCTGCTCGGTGGGTTACGCCGCGTCTTTTCCGCCGAACAGTACCATGTGTAGCAGTCACGGGGTTAAAGTCGAAAAAAATGAAGGAACTTTTCTTCGCAATGTTTCCTTTCATTAAAGGATCCATTTCTGTGATTTAGTTTTGGTCACGACGGGTTTAACTCATTCAGCCCGACGGCCGTACTTCCCAAATTTTGGAGGCGTCATCCAATGACTCTGCACCAGTTGCAGGAGATGAGTCGACCATGATAATTCAAGGGTAGTGCCAGATTAGCTTGGCGCCTGCAGGCGCCAAGCTAATCTGGCACTACCCTTGAATTATCATGGTCGACGCATCTCCTGCTGTAGTGCGTCAGGGCTGAATGGGTTAAAAGGTATTACCATTCTGGTTTGGAGGGCAGAATACAAAAGGTATTACCATTCTGGTTTGGAGGGCAGAATACCCAATGCGCAAAAAGGCCATCGGGCCGATGTTGGCCCGCGCACGACCTTACGCGGGCCAACGGCGGTCGACGTCGGCCCGATGGCCTTTTGGGCATTGGCTAGTTGCTTACTTCACTTCTGCTTCCTTTTTTTTTTTTTTTTTTTAGCCTTCGTTAGCTGGGCTTGCTTTTATCGGATGGTGCGATAGTATGCGACCCGCGATCCCTTCGTCGGAGGTAGTTCGAATACATTGTCCGGCGGAGGGGTGGAGGATGGTGGGGAGGTAGTTTTTGCTGATTATCGTTTTAAATCAGGAGGCCTTGCCGTGAAGCACACCATTAAACCCATTCAGCTCTGACGCACTACAGCAGGAGATGGGTCGACCATGATAATTCAAGGGTAGTGCCAGATTAGATTGGCGCCTGTCGGCGCCAAGCTAATCTGGCACTGCCCTTGAATTATCATGGTCGATCCATCTTCTGCAACTGGTGCATAGTCATTAGATGACGCCTCCAAAATTTGGGAAGTACGGCCGTCGTGCTGAATGAGTTAAACACACAACGAGTTAATAGTTGCTGTTCAGAAACACGGGTGAAATAATTATGATAAATCAGTGATGGTGGTTCTGGCTCTCCTTTGATGGCAAAAGACGACAAGTCCACATTTTTGAAAAGAGAGATTTTCGTTGTAAGGCAATGAAAATCTTGCTTTTCACAAAACTTGACTTGCTGTCTTTCTGTCAGACGTCAGTTTTGATGTTTGATGAATGCACATGTCGCTGTGATTTTTGTTGTTGCTGCTACTGTCGTTGTTTTTGTCCTGAGAATAATAATAATAATAATACATAGTATTTATATGGCGCATTTCTCATATTTGTTATAATATAACTCAATGCACATAAAAGAGGGCCATCACTTTATCAGGCTTTGGGATGGAGTGTGCATGACAATGAGCCTTTCCAATTAGCGTTGTTTACCGGAGATCGGGCGGGGTGGGGAAGGGGTGGTGGGGGTGGGGTGGGGGTGGTGATGGGGGTTCTTTGGTGACCTCGTCTGAAAGAGATGCCGTGCCATCTTGAACTATGTCCGTACGGAGGGCAATCCGCTCTAAATTGACGGTAAATGCTTGCGTGACCGGCACTTAAATCTGCCGGTACGTCCAAACCTGCCATCTGCAAGTGGCATAGATTCTCATGTGCCCCTGCGTCCGCAGGGGCTCATGAGAATCGATGCCACTTGCTGCCATGATCTGGAATGTCCCTGCTTATCACATAGGATGGGCGTTGGGTTGATAATTCATTTGCGTCGAATCGACGTGGCGGCACCAACTAAGCCAGCACGGCTACCCAGGCAATTCATGAATGAATTCAGCCAGCGGCTTTCCATCTGCAATAGGTATTGACTATCATGAGCCCGTTCAGACAGAGGGGCTCGCGAGAATCTCTGTCTCATTTGCTTACAGAAATCAGTCGCATGTTTACCTCAAATTCGCTTTGACGGAATCCTTACGTTTTGAGTCACAGTGTAGAGGAAATACTAAAAAAAAAAAAAAAAAAAAATGCACGAGGTGCCGAGAAATAGTAATGTCAGAAGGAAAGCTGGTAATCTGAAAAGCTTTGGAATCAGTGGATAGAACGAAATTTGCAGGCGATTGGAACATTGATCTAAATGTCCACGTGAAATGAGCATGACCAGCACGAGACATAAATGTCAATGAGTCTATGCATACAGGAGTATTATCACGATATTGTATTATGTCCTTTTAACTCCTTCTACCCCAGACACACCACAGCAAGATATGGATCGACCATGATAGTTCAAGGGTGATGCCAGAATAGCTTGGCGCCTATGGGCGCCAAGCTATTCTGGCATCACCCTTGAACTATCATGGTCGATCTGTGTCCTGCACTGCAAAGCAGTCTTCAGAGGACAACGGCAACACTTGTGGATTTCGGTGTTGGGGTAGAGAATGAGAATATGAGAGCCCCAGCCTACCCCTCCCCCAAACAATATATTTATTCTAATTAACACGGTAATTAAGCAAGCCCACATCAACAAAGACACCCAATACCTTTATTACCTAGCCATTTTAGTTCCACTCCAGAAATCATTCAAGCTACGTTTGGGGGAGGGGTAGGCTGGGGCTCTCATATTCTCATTCTCAGAATAATTAATTCTAGAATGAGAATATAAGATTTGAAAACCAATCAAATCGATAAATGCCACATCGATCAACTAATTATTGTAATCAACTAGCCATTTAGACAAACCCACTCGACCAATTACCACCAATACCTTTATTACCTAGCCATTTTAGTTCCACTCCAGAAATCATTCAAGCAACGATTTTTTTATCAACTGCCAACCTGCGATTATTAAGCCAGATCCCCCACCCAACCTAAATTATTAATGCTGTCATTGACTACTATCAGCTGTTTTCGGGAAATGACTACTTGCGCCATTGTGGGAATTCCCGTTAGGCATAATTTCCACAACACCCAACCCAAAAGTAAGTGACGTCAATGTTGCCAATAGCAACGCCGCGTGTCAACTCGTGACCCTAGTCTCGTGATCAAGTATTGCGTCGTTGAAACGTTCGTAGGGCGTGAAGAAGTGCGGTTGTGTTCTCAGAGTGACGGACTAACTTATCCGGTGATAGCACTAAATCTTGTAAAATATCCTACGTGGTGAGCGGTAAGTGACTGTTAATTGAACGCTGACTAACGTAAGTTACAAATGACTGGTAGTTTGACGGTAATTTGTCTGTTAAACTTGTAATATTTAGAAACAAGAAGTGCGCTAGTGTTAACCAGATCGGTTTAGTTTAATTTGCCTACGCTGACTAATATTCACTCATTATAAAAATGAATTGGACTCAGGAAGAGGTGTTGATCTTACAATCACATGGTGAATACCATGAAAAAATGGCTACTTACATTAATTCCGTTTTGACCAAAGCTCCGGAATTTTGGTTAGAAAAACCGGAAAAACCAGTGGGAAATTTGGCTGATATACTAAACACTAGTTCTAAGAAACAAAAGGCTAGTAAAGAACCAAAAGAACTTGATTTGTTTTTAAAACAAAATCTTTTTCATGACGAAAAAATTGAGTGTCTTAAAGTAGATGAGTGTGATTTGTCTACATTTAATTTAGATAACTTAAAACAAAATTTAGAGGACGGCTACAAAATACTTCGACATAATGAAGAAAAAAGCATGTCAGCTTTTATTTACTATGGTGAGTGGCTTATTGAAGGATTTAAAATTCACAAACGACAAAAGATTCGAAAAGAAACTAAACTGAACTGGAAAGATTGGCTAAAATTACACGTCGGAATTTCAGAGTCTTATTCTCGTCAGTTACGTGATTTAGCCAAGCTGTTACGTAGGTATCCAAAATTTCATTTTCTGGCACTGCCTTTTCGGAAGGTGTATGGTTTGCGAAAGCAAATTAAAGAAATGTTAAAAGTCCCGGAAATAGCCGATTTTTGGAAAACACCTAACGCTGGTCCATGACTTTGTTTGTTTGTTTGTTTGTACAAAGGTTCTAATGCGTCTTAACGATCCTGTTTGAATCACATCTGAGACATTTTATCACTTCTGTTTTGTTAACTGACTTAAGTTCGTGTGATCTATCACCGAGCAGGCCGCACTAACAAGGAAAATAAAAACGTGTAACTATAAGTCCGTGAGAGTGATATATCACCGAGCAGGCCGCAAACAAGAAAAAATGAAAAGGCTGTACGTCTGAGAGTGAGAAATCACAGAACATGTCATAAAAAGGCTGTACGTCTGAGAGTGAGAAATCACAGAACATGCCATAAAAAGGCTGTAAGTCTGAGAGTGAGAAATCACCGAGCAGGCCGCAAAATAAAAAAAAAAAATAAAAAAAAAAAATGAAAAGGCTGTACGTCTGAGTGAGAAATCACAGGACATACCACAAAAAGGCTGTAAGTCTGAGAGTGAGAAAATCATTGGACATGGTACACGTAAAGTGGCTTTAAGACTGAGAGTGAGAAAATCAACGGACAGGTTATAAAATGGACGGAGTGAGATTTTGTCTGATGTGTGTCAAACACCAATCAGCAAGTCGCACCAGAAGCTCATGTTGTTTGTTTGTCTCATCCTAAATGTTATGGACCAAGTGTGAGGTGTTTTTGCCGCGGCTCATGTAAGTGAAACTGACTTTACATAGGTGATAATAACGAGTCTGACATGTTAAGGTCTGTGGTAAGCCCGTCTACACGGAACACGTTAAATCTGTTGAGTAACGGTTGGTTTGTAAACAACTAAGAAATGAGACAGAGTTAAATGACTCTTAATACAAAGTATTTAATATTCTGTTTACTCCCCTTGCCGTTAACGCCGTCAGCGCGGACTGCAGACAGTGTCATTCAGTTGAGGACATAGACAGAACACAGAGTTAAATGACTCTTATCATAAAGTCTTCAGTCTTCTAATGACACCCTTGCCGCTAACGCCGTCAGCGCGGACTGCAGACAGTGTCATTCAGTTGAGTACAGTGAGGACAGAGACAGAACACAGAGTTAAATGACTCTTAATACAAAGTCTTCAAAATTCTAATGACACCCTTGCCGCTAACGCCGTCAGCGCGGTTTTAAAATAGATTTTACGTAGCAAACATCGCTGGTGGTAAATAGCGCGGCGTGGGCTCAGCGACCTGTAGCTCTGTAGCAAGCAAAAACATAGACAGAACACAGAGTTAAATGACTCTTAACATAAAGTCTTCAAAATTCTAATGACACCCTTGCCGCTAACGCCGTCAGCGCGGTTTTAAAATAGATCTTACGTAGCAAACATCGCTGGCGCGCGGCGTGCAGACAGTTTCATTTGAGTACAGCGTGCAGACAAATACGTCACTAGCTGCAATGTGGAAGTTGATTTAGCGACCTGTAGCTCTGTAGCAAGCAAAAACATAGACAGAACACAGAGTTAAATGACTCTTAATACAAAGTATTTAATCTTCTAATGACACCCTTGCCGCTAACGCTGTCAGCGCGGTTTTAAAATAGATCTTACGTAGCAAACATCGCTGGCGCGCGGCGTGCAGACAGTTTCATTTGAGTACAGCGTGCAGACAAATACGTCACTAGCTGCAATGTGGAAGTTGATTTAGCGACCTGTAGCTCTGTAGCAAGCAAAAACATAGACAGAACACAGAGTTAAATGACTCTTAACATAAAGTCTTCAAAATTCTAATGACACCCTTGCCGCTAACGCTGTCAGCGCGGTTTTTAACACTGACATAGGGACTTAGTAACGTGACTAAGTACGCCGCGTCTATATCGTGTCATACAACTGAAATGCGGTGAAGTTTTCTGCGGACTGGAGTCTACATGCTGAATAAAGATTTTGTGTCTGTCTGTCTGTCTGTGTGTGAGTGCTTGTGTGTTTGTAGGTATGTGTGAGTGTGTATGCGTGTGTTTGTCAGTGTATGAGTGTGTTTGTCTGTCAGTGTGTGAGTGCATGTATGTATGCGTGCGAGTGTTTGTGTGTGAGTGTTTGTCATTGTGTGAGTGCATGTATGTATGCGTGTGCATGCTAGTATGTATGCATGTGCATGCGTGTATGTATGTGTGCGAGTGTTTGTGTGTGTGTGCGTCTGTGCGTGTATTTATGCATGAGTATATATAGTTAGTGTTAGAGATATGATAATTTCAAGAACATTTATACCATTGACTCTACGTCAATACCCCAAAACACAGTTATTTAATAATAACCACACACACACAAAACATTCTTATATACACTTGATACAAATTTAAGTTACCTACAGACACTTGTTAACAAATTTCCAAAGTCACCTACAACCGCTAACTAACTTTACAGGTAACTTTGAAGTTAGTTGGTGCAAGTTCTGATAAGTGACTTAAAACAAGTTCTTACAAGAACCTAATCATAAGATCTTGTAAGTTATTGAACCAAGTCACAACTTACTTGGACAGAATTTCCAAGTTACAAGGACAACAAGAAAACTTTTTTTTCTCAGTAGTACTCTGGTGGTGGGGCTGATGGCGTCAAATGAGCAGGCATAAAAGGCATGACATCTCTTTGTGAAGAGTATTTCAGAATTAATGAATGATTACCAAAACTGATCTTTACTTGCCTAACAGTCCGTAAACTTTTTTCATAGTTTCTTCTACGCCTATTTTCTTTCCTTCCTCTAAAAAAGATTGCTTTAGCTCTTCAACATTCGCGGGTGGACTACGCATCTTATTCTGTATTTCAGACTTCTGTTGTTTATAGTTAGCCAAATCATCCTGGACTCGCTTAAATTCTTCGTCATCAATTTCATTATTTTCCAAAGCCTTACTAATAATAAGTTTCATACTCGTCAGCTTAGCTGCTGCGAGCGTACTTAATGCTTCATGCTTCTGCAACTTCATATAAAATCTTTTGTTAATAGCTTCCATACCAAAGCATGCTAGACTTGTGACAAGACCAATACCTTCAACAGCAATTCCTATAACACTTCCCACCCCCGTTGCAAAAAGAGTTATACCTCCTACAGATAATCCGGCCGAAACCACCCCCATGGCCATTGATGTGTTGTGTACAGAATTGAAAACCGTATTGTAACGGCGTTTACACCTCGAGTATTTTGCTTGTTCTTCTTCCAAATACTTCAACGCTTCTGTAATATTCATTAAACGGAATGAATCTGCCTTTAATGTTTTATCACGCTCAAGCTGCTCAGGTGGTATTTGTGGATACAAGTTCACCATTTTTTATTTACAAATATTTTTTTAATCAGCAATTACGTTTTCCAACTCTTCAAAAGTATACAATTTGCTGGCATAATAAAATGCAACAAGATCAATGTGTTCAAGGTTTATGTAAGTTAGACGAACAAAAGTTGTTTTGTCAACCACCACCTTGACAGTGGGAATACTGCTTGAAACATTAATAACATCATTATTTTTTGTAATGGCAATAAAGACCTTTGATGATTCTGTTACTGTTTCATTCCATGTAAGTTTAATTCCTTGTGCAATTTGAGCCTCTTTAGCAGTAGCAACAGATTTCATGATAATTTCAAATACTATTGTCGCTTCTCTAGCCACGACTAAGCTTGCTGGCATAAACACAACAGAAGTATCTCATCTACCCTTTCTAGTTGTAAGAAGA